>VXBP01004898.1:0-147067 GCA_013400115.1 Rhinopomastus cyanomelas
ATAGACTCCATTGTATAAAGTCAAACTCACCCAATGCAAAGAAAACAATAAAAACAGAAGTATATGTGCCTATACACACACACACACACACACATATATATGATATAAATGGTCCTTGCTCTGAAATCAGAAGAGAACTTCTCACATTTCACAGTTGAAATGTAATAAATATGAAGCAGGATTAGCAGTGACTTCCTTGACTCATACAAATAGGAAACAACACACAAAGCATCCTGAGATGTTCACAGACTAAAACAATGAGTATGCTGAAAAATTTCCTGTAAACAGAGACAGAAGCGTTCATCGTGCTGAGGGTCTGGTGTGCTAGGTGTCGTGTAAAGGTGTAGGAAGTGACAATTTGTCCCCCAGTTCCCATGTCCTCCTCTAGTAACTTAGGTGCAAGCCCTGTTTGTGTACCCTGTGATTGGTACCAATGTTTGTATTAGCATTCAAAAAACAACAAAGAGTGTGTTAAAAATAGCAGAGATGACAGAAGAGGGCAATTACTTTGTAGTGTGAATAGGAAGGATAATATGAAGTTACTGTGTAATTAAGGTTAGACCAAGGTGAAATGAAGATAGCAAGCAAGGAAAGTGAGGAAAGGTTACTCCTTCTGCACCCAAATCTATACCTACTGAATTTTATACACACACATATATATAAAATATATTTATTATATATCTACAGGTATAATTATTTGTACCTACAGGTTTACACTGACCTCTGTGAAAGCTAGTAGGAGTAGACTTGAGGTTAATTTAGAGAGATGTTGATAAGGCAGCTTAGTGAAACTAAGATAAAGTGTATAGAAAAAGAAACCACAAAGAACTAAATGGCAACTTACTGAACCAAGCTTATCTTGGTTTGATAAGAGCTATTCTGTATGCTGTGAGCTTATTGTGGGGAGTGAAATATATGGTTTTGCTCCACATTATATTATCTGTGCGCTTTCTTCAAGGCAAAGAGTTTTCAAAAGGCATAAACCTGGATGTGTTCTGACACTGCTCCATTTTGGGGTGTAAGGCTACTTACCAGCAGGGTGCCAGTGCTGTTTTCATGCTTGACTGGGAAACATTTGTGGCTTAAATTCCATCTTGTTTGCAGCTATCAGGAAATGCTCTGCTCTATTGCTGAGCAGGCATGGAAGGTATTGATTTCTCCTCTATGTTTGTAGGAATATTTGTTGGGGGGTTTTTGGGACTGCCTGAGACGGTTGAAGAAAATAACTTGTGAGACAGAAGGGGAAACTAATTAAATCTTTAGCAAGGAAAAGGATTTAAGTGATGGAAGATGGTGGTAAATGGCATAGCTAACAAAAAGGTGTATTGGAAATTGAAGTTCAAATTAGGTTACCTGATTTTTCACTGCAAACTTAGGCAGTTCCACTGATATGATTTCCGTCTTGTGATGATATTTTGTGGCTCATCAGGAGCTTGCTGAGGCTTATTAATGACAGGTGGAAACAAAAGTAATAGAAAGCTTTTGTTTCCAGGTGAGATGCTGAACATTTTCCCAAGACTTTCAGAAATGGTGATGCTTTTGTGTGTTGTGACATCCGTGCTACCAATGGACATATGAACATAGAACTACCTATGTCCAGCTGAACAGAGTGATGATAACTTAGACAAACAGTTTGGTCCCTTTGCTTTCCTTCATGTTGTCAACATTAACTCGAGGGGCTGCACTGAGCAACAGGGTCAGTGACAATGCATGTTGAGCATGCATCAGCTAGGCTTCTTATGGGACAGGAACCAGTTTAATGTCAGCCAGCAAGAACGTTACTGGGTTTGATCTGATGACAATGTGAAAGACCAGAACTAGAAAAGCACTGAAAGACCCTAAAGTCCTGGGTATGAAAACCACAAGAAACATGAAAGAGAAAATGTACTACATAGCACATTTATGACTTAGGAAGTAATTATCATTCATTTTGTGTCCGTAGGATATCTGAAGGCATGTGCATTTGGCTAGAGAACACATTTGCATGAGTGTGTCTTTCTGACCTTATCACAGAATCACACAACATGAGGGATTGGAAGGAACCTCGAAAGATCATCCAGTCCAATACCCCTGACACAGCAGGATCACCTAGACCAAGTTGCACAGGAACATGTCCAGGTGGGTTTTAGACATCTCCAGAGAAAGAGACCTTACATTGTCAGCAGTTCTGTGCCAAAAATTAGTACTTTCTTCCTACTTTTTGGAAGAAACCCCCAAACCTCTTGACTTCATCCCCTACTTCAAGATCCTTTTCCTGCTCTGCTTGGTAACAATCAGTCTTTGTTTGCTTTTCTGTAGAGAAATATGAACCTCGTAAGAGGTGTGGAGTCTCCTTCACTGGAGATGTTTAAAACCCCCCTGGATGTGTTCCTGTGCGACTTGGTCCAGGTGATCCTGCTGTGTCAGGGGGATTGGACTAGATGATCTTTCGAGGTCCCTTCCAATCCCTAATGATTCTATGACACTTCTTTTGAAGTGTGGAGTAATTCCTTGGCAGTACTAACACTTGTTGAATTGTCACTGGTTATACTGGGTGAGAAATGCTGATGGTGTCTGTACTGCATCTTCATATCAATGAGAGCCTAATGATCAATTTACTTGCTTGTCAAAGACGTTCTTTAACGGGTTGCATTTTGTGTGGTTCACTCTTCTGATAAAATCAACTTAATTAACTATCAAGATTTGACAGAACACGTTCAGACGGTGTCACTCATTTCAAAAGAATAATAATTTCAATCAAAGGCAAGTTGCCAACCATTATAACGAGGTATCTCAACACGAGCAGCATTTAATGCTAATGATCAGAATGAGGTATTTCAGGTTTCTAACAAATTATGATTATAAACCAGATATTGTGGTAATATCAGGGTAGACTGTCACTGTTTATTCACCAAGCCATCAGAGTTTAAAACAAATTCTTAGGAATTCCTGCCTGTGTAAATTGATTGGGAAAAGAGGGAAACAAATTATCCTCCTCTCAGCTTGTCATGCAGAAGCTTGTACCACTCAGCTAATGTGGACAGGCAGGTGATACCATTACTGCACATCTCACACCTTGTGGGGTGCAGGTTCCTGATGGACAAATAAGCAGTGGTGTGTGCAGAGTTTACTCGTGTCTACGTGGCTGTACTGTGCTATTGCTCCATGTTATTACAGTGGGAAGCCTAATGCCAGCAGGATATATCACAGTACTGGATGATTAAAGTGCTTCTTGATTTTCCACAAGATTTTAATATCAGGATTAAGGAGGGGGAAGCATAATGTGTGAGAGAAGCCTGAAAGAAATGGAGAGGATTGTGCTTCAGCAGCCTTCTTGATAGAACAGTACTAATTAGTTTCTGTAAAATCCCATAATGTTTTTCTTCGCACTTTTCAGGAAACTAGAGAGATAAAAAAGGGCAATTAGCAAGCTATTACAAGGTTCTGCCTACACTTCCCCATAATGGCAAAGACCATGCCCTATTTTTCCAAGAACTCTATGTTCCTGAACATCTCATCCATTTTAAACCTGCCATTGCGTGTAAACAGAGCCACCACGTCTTTCCGAGCACAGCCCCCAGTGCAGTGCAGGTCCTGAGGGGTAACGAGTCCTTGTGACCACGTTGAGCCAGCTCTGTAATTTCAGATTAGGCCAGATAGAGGTTTAGACAAGGAATTTTAACTTGTGAAGTTGGGGTGAAACCTAGTGCTGGAATCCCAAAGCAGAAAATGTGCCGATACGAACTCGCGCTTTTTTATCACAGAATCACAGAACATTAGGGATTGGAAGGAACCTCAAAAGATAATCTACTCCATAACTTACTTTATTGATAGGATTGTGTCTAGGTTGTACCACAGTTTAATCGATATCTTGTGCAACCAATCATTTATCCCCTCTGCCAGCCAGAGTGCAGAGAACTTAAGGGTCTCTTAAGGCAGCATTGTCTTAATGACTCAGTATTTGGGTCATTAAATATTCAGATTTATTTGTGGCAGTCAGAAGGAGAAATGAATTGTTTTAGTCATGTTTTCTTTCCATCGCTCACCTTACTTGTCTTCAATGATTAATGGTTGTTAAAAAAGAAAATAACATGATAGAGGTATCTTGAAAGACCATATGTTAGTGGACTCCAGTGTCACAGAATCACAGAACATCTGCAATTGGAAGGGACTTTGAAAGATCATCTAGTCCAATCCCCCTGCCACAGCAGGACCACCTAGACCAAGTCATACAGGAACACATCCAGGCAGGTCTTAAATTTCTCCAGAGAAGGAGTCTCCACAACCCCCCTGAGCAGCCCATTCCAGTGCTCCATAACACTCACTGTGAAGAAGTTCCTTCTCATATCAATGTGGAACCTCCTATGTTCCAGCTCACACCCATTGCTGCTTGTCCTATCACTAGATGACATTGAGAAGAGCCTGGCTCCATCCTCCTGATAGCCACCCTTCAAATATTTATAAACATTAATGAGGTCACCCCTCAGTCTCCTCCAAGCTAAAGAGACCCAGCTTGTTCTAATGAGACAACAGATATCCCAGTTCTGCCCTGATGCTCCCCTGACTTGCCCGTCCTTGCATTCCTAACATTCCTCCTTCATCCTGCTGGGCTAAGGAAAAACATGAATATGTTACCATGAGGATTCAGGCTGAGGGAAGAGAAATTAATTTCTTCCCCTGTCTCTTGATAGTTCTAGCAGTTGATTGAAATTGCTCATGTTTGGGGAGTTAAGAGTTCTTGAGTCCTAGGTTTGTAGGCAGCTATGACAGACCTCTCACTTGCAATATTCTATCCGAGGTGTTGTGAAGAAGCAGGAAAGTTCTATATGAAAGAAAGTATAAAACTTCTCTATTGTTTTTGTGTAGTTACAAAAAACCACTTAATGTTTATATCTGTTAGGACTTTTTAATTATTAGAGTAGTCCTGAGGGTACCTGGAAATTAAAGAATGGTTAGGAGAAATAATAATGTGAAGACAAAACTGGGGATGCAGGGTGTGAAACCATCCTTCAAATTGTCAGTAATTAAAATTAATTAAGCTTTGTGACTTGCACTGGGAGACTGTGGAAGGGTGATGCTATAGGGAAATAATATGAGGGGCTATTTGCATTTTTTTTTTCCATTTGACCATTACCAGACAAACTTTGAAAAGTTTTTGGTGATTTCTTTTGCTTTTGAATCAGGGAGTTTGTTTTGTGTGGAAGGTTATTTTTGCTTCTTTTAATTAAATGTTAATTCTATAAATACCTGAGGGGTGGATGTCAGGAGGATGGAGCCAGGCTCTGCTCAGTGGCATCTAGTGGTAGGACAAGGGGCAGTGGGTGTGAGCTGGAACAGAGGAGGTTCCACATCCATATCAAAAGGAACTTCTTCCCAGTGAGGATGACGGAGCACTGGAAGGGGCTGCCCAGGGGGATTGTGGAGTCTCCTCTGGAGACATTTAAAACCCACCTGTACATGTTCCTGTGTGACTTGGTCTGGGTGAACTATTGTGTCAGGAGGATTGGACTAGGTGACCTTTCATGGTCCCTTCTGATCCCTAATGATTCTATGATTTTCTGGTTTGCTTTGTATGGTCTCCTTTTTCTTCACTGTATAGTCTATGAGTAACTTTACCCACATTTCAGATCTCTGAAAAATTGGTTTTGAAAAAGACACACGTAATTACTGGGAATGTGTGCATGTGGAGATGGTCTGTGATAAATACAGAAAGATAATTTCAATGTAATGGCATTTAAATGCAGTGCATTTGTAAGCTTAAAACAGAATATGCTACAAAATCTTCATGGAAATATAAACTTTTTTAAAAAAATAAATTGATGTTAATCCTTGATTACGCATTACATCCTCATCTTAAAGGGATCACTCTCAAAATCATTGAGCTCTGTATTCTGTGTGGATTTGCTAAGCAACCATCCAAGAACATGATTCCTCTGTATCATGTTTCCTTTGGAGGTGGTTTTTAGGGTAAAGCATCATGCACACAAATAAATTAACTGAGTAACAAGCAAGCAGCAGGGGGATCCAGGCACTCAAGGGCAGTCTGTTCCTTTCCAGTCCTTTAGGAAGAGTCACAAGTCCCTTTGGCTTCTTTGGCACACACAGTCCAGCTCCTCCCTGACAACTGGAGGCTGGACCTACAGCTGTGGTGGGGGTGGGCAGCAAAATAATTTCCATGTGGAAAAGCACAGAACACCAGAGACATGTGGTTTCAGAGCATGACAGAATCACAGTGAGAGGAGAAACGGATTTACAGCATTTCAAGATCAGCAAAGCAGAAATGTATAAGCATAGGATGGATCCTGAAAGAAACCATGACTCTGAGGAAGGGACCTAGGCTGGAATGGTCAGGCACTGGGAGAACCCACAGCCTGGGGAAGACTGCCACGCTAGCCAGAGCAGCTTGTGGAGTAGTTACCTCCTGTGAGGAGAAGATGCCACATTGCCAAGGGACAAAGGACTGCAAGGATTTTTCCCCCTAAGGGAAAGGAGGCAGAAGAGCTGGGCTTGGGAAGATGTATGTCAGTATTTCCCTTTGCCTTTGGTGAAGGAGTTGTTCTATTGTTTGAAATGGTGTTTTGTTTTTCCCAAGTCAAGCCTGTCTTTTCACCTGTCAGCCATAAGAGATCGGTCAACCCTACATGTCCTTTGTCTTGGCCCTCATGCTTGCCCCAAGGACAAGTTTGTGTGAGCAGCTGCATGGAGCTGAGTTTACAACCACGACAATGTGAAAGCTGGTTTGGAAGCACCCGCAACCCTCCAAGCCCCAAGCCAGACCCAGCGTGGTAGTCTGAGCAGCACATCACAGTGTTGATGGAAATCAGCCATACCTCTGGAAGAGCAGATAGGCTTGTGAGGCGTATTGAATCGTGCCTGAGAAAGTCTGTCTGCACTCTCCTCCTTGAGAACAGAGGGAATAAAGAATCTTTTCCAAGATCAAACAAACAGGTTCTTCCCTGCTTCCCTTTGATGTAACCAGAGCATAGCAACCAAGAAAAAAAATCCCATTGCAATTCTATGGGTTTTCTTTTCAGATGGACTACGACTGGAGTCTGGCTGTATGCAGGGGGTCCGGTGAGTTCACGGTGGGCAAGACCCTGGTTGTTCCCACATCTGGCAGTGGGTGTCAGCAGTGCTGATTGGAGCCCAGTTGTGGCAGCCCTTCTACCAGTATTGGAGTTGGGGAGGTGATGAGAACTGAAAAGAAGGATCAGTGCCTTCTGAATTGCTTCTTTTCCCTGCTGTCACAGAGGCATTGAGTAGGTAAAAAATAAATGTTTGTGTTTTGTGAGTCACCTGCACCTGTGGTGGGTAAAGGGCTCAATAAATCCTCTAGTTTGTCCAACAAAGAAAACAGTGCTTAACGCTTGTGTGACATCACAAATATTTGTCAGGTTCACGTGGAGGTCATCAGTACGCTGTTGTGCCCTTCAGCCCCTCATTTTCACCTGAGACTTGACTCATGCCTTTGCTCTGTCTTATCAACACAGATTTTTTCATTGCACCTATGACAAATATTACCTGGTGCCTGACAACCAGCTTCTCACTCACCTAAACAGCTTCCCTGTCTCCTGTATGGTGCCACTAATGTGCTACAGGGTTAATAAATCCAAACAGAAAAGAAGGAGCAATGTTTAAAGAAGCAGCTGTTCTCTGGGAAAGGCTGAGGCGAGTGCATCTTCCTGTGGGACAAAGATTTGAGCAACACGTGAAGTCGTTTTCTCTGCTCATCAGGTTCTTCCAGCAAACATTGTGTAAATATCCACTGTCATTTGCTATTTACTTGGGAATGTGATGACTCTCCTTCTGGATGAAGTAGTGATCTAGTTCAGGAGACATTGTCTCTAGAGGGCATGATGTCTGTAGTAAATAATATTTCTTATTCCAGGAAGTGTTTATTCTCACTAATAGGAATACTTCTGAGTTATTATCCTGACAGATTGGACCAGATGATCTTTCGAGGTCCCTTGCAATCCCTAATGATTCCATGAAACTATGATGCTCTGTGCTGTCTAGTCCTTTTCCGCTCATTGATCCTGTCAAGGTGTCCAGCAATGATATGCCTTTACTGGTAATAAGAACTAGAAATCTGTATTACCAATATAAACCTGTATTCCATAGGTATCCTCTGTCATTCACTCTTGTCATTTGTAGAGCAACAATGTGTGTCCTTGTTTAGATTATTTTCTGCCAGTTTGGATTGCTCGCGGTTATAAAAAGCACAACAGAAGACCAGGGATGATGTTATTGTAAAGAAAGGATAACACATTTTATTGGCACAGGTTGAAGAAAGGGTTAAAAGACAAGCGAATGAAAGAAACTACAAACTGCTAATAAAGCCAGACACTGCCCAGCCGAGACCTTCTCCCTCTCTTTTTGCCCCTCCCAGTGTAAAACTACCAGGGTCACCACAATTGCCATTAAACCAAGTCCCTCTCTTATGAGAGAAAGAGAGTTGGAATTTGGATTATCTTTCACCATGTCTGTGTGGCAGGGGAGTTAAGAGAGTGTTGCTCCCCAGAGAGCTGGAAGCCAGAAAGAGAACCTCTTCAGTTCTTACAGAATTAAGGAAAAGGATGTAAAAAGAGTCAGGGGTCACCCCAAAACAATGTGTGATGTTAGAAATGTATCTCTGACCATTTTTGCTAACAGCTTCTTGCTTTTCTACTACAAGTAGGTAGTAGATAGAAGCAACAGATTTACTTTCTAGAACAGCAATCCTTCTCTACACTGGTTGCTCAAGTGACTAATGACTTCAGGTACCATTGTGCCTTTAAACACTTCTCCTACAAGGTCTGAATTTTAAAAAGAAAGTAAAAAAGGGAGATCTCAGTGTCACCCATTAATGTAACATTAATTAAAACTTTAACATCTCACTTTGAGCTCATGTGCCCAACACACCTCATTACCCTGGAGCTTTCATAAAGCTCCAGCCAGAGGATTGATTTGACTTTCTGAGAAGCCTGTTTCTCAAAAACAAAGCAAACAACAATAGTAACAATAATTCAAAGAAAAGAAGAAAAGGGAACTTGTGGTTGTAGACACTAAATGAACACATAAAATGAAACGGAGGAAGATATTCCTCCTATTGCCTTTCCATCTGCATGGTTATTAGCAAAAGGAATATTTTATCTATTTTTGATCTCAAGGCATGTTCTCAACTGCCAAAATTACATTCTGGCTTCCTCGAAAGTTACCTAATTATCTTTGATAGAAGCTGACTGTTTCAGCTAAGAAAAAGAGAGAGCTGGATCCTGGGTCCGATGCTGTGCGGAGGTGTAGCTCGGTTAACTTCACTGTTCCCACTGATGAAGCATCTACCACATTTATGGGCAACGTGTTTCAGTGTTTCACCACACTTGGTGTAAAAAACCTCTTCCTTTTATCTGGTCTGAATCCCTCATTTTGTGCAATATTCATGCCCTCTGAAACGGAATGTGAGTTTTGGACTGTAAATTCCTAGCTAGGTAGACTCTAATTTATCATACAAGGCAGTGGATGAAATGGGACCCTCGACCCAGAGGGGCCATTTAAATTCAGTGTAGATAGGGGAAAAAAATCACAGTGTTAAAAGGCTCCTATGAAAAGTGAGATGCCCCTGTAGAAACTGGTAACTCCTCAGGGTTTTCTCTCTCAGTGTTTTGCAATGTCTTCTTCCCCTTAAGCAGCCTTGCCATTAAAAAGAAAAAATCAGACTAAGATGTGGAAAATATTCATGTACTCCAGTGAGTTGTGAATGCTCCTTTCTACAATTAAGCACAGCCGCTCTGCTACAGCCAGTCCTTTGATGCTCTGGCACTGCCAGTGATTCGTATTAACTTTGGATCAACTCTGTAAGCGACAGTAAGGTCTTCCTGTCACAAGCATATCCCTGTGAAATAGCAATTGCACAGCTTACTCTTTCTTCCAAAGAAGCAAACTGAGTCATGAGCTGGATTCATTTTGCAGGG
Source organism: Rhinopomastus cyanomelas (assembly GCA_013400115.1). Taxonomy (NCBI): domain Eukaryota; kingdom Metazoa; phylum Chordata; class Aves; order Bucerotiformes; family Rhinopomastidae; genus Rhinopomastus; species Rhinopomastus cyanomelas. The sequence continues at coordinate 9,930 of VXBP01004898.1, forward strand.
AAACTTTAAACCTCTTCAGTGAGAAAACCTCTTTCACCTGGGAAAAATTTGCACCAATTAGGTTTTCCATATTATTTTCCCTTCAAGTTTGACCGTGTAGCAGTTAAATGAAAAGTGGGAAGTATCAGACGTGGGTTCATAGGCTATTCCCCTGCGTGCAGATGTTTAAAGATCCCTGTGGACGCTGTTAGCTGCCTCTAGCACATTGCTGTTCTCTGCGTGTGCTTAGTGAGAGCCAGTCAAGCCGGATAATCGCCATAAAGAAGCCTGAGGTATAAAAACACCCCAGTGTCATTTCATGCTCTGAAGTGTCCCTTTTTGGAATCGTATTTGTCAGTACAGTGGTACAGATGACTGGCATTTGCATCAGCCTCGCTGTGTTGCTTTTAGACCACAGAACTTTTTGGAGAGCTCCATCCTTGAGTAGGGTCAAGCCACTCGCTATCAGATGGTGGGAACAGCAGGGGAGGTAAGATAGCAAGCTGGTTCTAAATGCCCCTGAAAACAAACTGCTTCATGATTTTCATCTTAGCGAGTCAATGTCCTTGGAGACTATGGTTAGAACCACAGAGGATGGACCTTAAACCATTGGCGTTTCTGACAGAATTGTAGACTTTGAGGTACAACTGGTGTTTTCTTTCAGAAAGGCATGGCTTCTTAGACCTCCATCCTAGGTCACAGATAGAAGGGGAAATGGTCTAAAGAGCTGCAGGAAAAAAGAGCCTGTGTATATTTTTGACGACAGATTCAGTTCCTAGTTAGAAATATGTAAAGGCTGGGTGTCAGGAGGATGGAGCCAGGCTCTGCTTGGTGGCACCCAATGATAGGACAAGGAGCAATGTGTGTGAGCTGGAACATAGGAGGTTGCACATCAATATGAGAAGGAACGTGTTCATGAGGAGAGTGATAGAGCACTGGAAGGGGCTGCCCAGGGGGGTTGTGGAGTCTTCTTCTCTGGAGACAGTTAAAACCCACCTGGATGTGTTCCTGTGCAACTTGGTCTAGGTGATCCTGCTGTGTCAGGGGGATTGGACTAGATGATCTTTCAAGGTCCCTTCCAATCCCTAATATTCTATGATTCTATGATTTGCATGCTCTGTTATGTAAAGTGACATCTTGGTTTATTCCTTTCCTTACAGTGCTGAGGAAGTTACAACCCTCCAGCAACATCAGGTCTATCAAGCAGCCTAAATCATAGAATCACAGAATCATTAGGAATTGGAAGGGACCTCAAAAGATCATCTAGTCCAACATCCTGCTGGAGCAGGACCACCTAGGACAAGTCGCACAGGAACATGTCAGTAACAATATTTTGATTCTGGAAGAATGGGAAAGATCTTAGTCTAATCGTAGAATCACAGAATCCTCCCCTTCCCTTCTGCAACAGAACTCCTGTCTGTGGTACCGGTCTCAGGAATTGCCTATGGTCTTTTGATCCAATCAGCAATCTGTGAAGTTCTTAGGGGTCCATTTGGAGAGAGGCATCTGCGAAGCAAAGAGTGGACCCTTGCTGGAACAGAGTTTGGAAAGGTCACATCAAAGATACAATCTCCCCCTGCCCCCATTTATTTTAAATACATTTGATCCTGCTGTGGATGAGATCTAAAATCCATAAACAAGAAGGCTCTCAGACTTGCTTTTCCTGACAGTAAGCTCTGGGACTTAGGTGGATTGAACTGACAGAGAGGTTTATTCAGAACAGCTCAGTATGAGATCGGGTTTGCAGAATAGTGATTTGATTTCACTGAGGGACATGGGAGACCTTTTAAAATGTGTGTTCAGGCCCACAGGTAACAACGGGGCAAAATACACTCAGAGCAGTTTCTAAACAACCTCTCCACGATCTAAGTGAAGTCATTATGTTGTGAATTGGAGGCACTATTATGATCTCTCCTCTTAAGGTGAGGAGTCTTCAGACCTGCTCCCTAGTGACAAAATTCACTTCAGAACTGAGTCTCAAAAGAATACTGGAGTAGGAGCACTGGTGGAGGCAGGGTTCAAGAGAAAAGAAAAGTAAGGACGAGCATTGTACTTTGATTAAACTTTTCTTCCCCTGCAGCGCGGAGGGCATCTTGTGAAAAGAACATCCCTGTAGGTGGGGGTTTTTTTTGTTCCCCAAGTTCTTGCAGTCTGTTTAAAAATAACAGCTTTTACTTCAGGCAAAAGGAAAAGCACTGATGTTATTAAAGAAGATGAGTAAAGGCTGTTGCTAGCAGAACAGACTTGGGATGCATCACAGCAACACGGCCTCTGGGTTGAATATAAGGGTTAATCTGTTGGCTGTGCTAGTAGAGCTCCCTTCTGCAAGGAGCGCTTGAGCACTTGTTTCAAATCGCAGTGTTCCCAGGGTGGTTTGAGCAGCAATATCTTCCCTAATTAATTGCATGTGTAATGCTGTACATTTGGGAGGTCTGTGATTACTTGCCTGTGTGTTACCCAAAGACATTACAATATCAATGGCACCACTAATTTTAATTAAAACTTTGAAATGCCTGCCTGTTGAAATATTCATTATTCTCACTTGATTACGTTGTTTTGTAATCCTCAGCACTGTCTCTTCATTACTGATTAGCAAGACTGTGCAGAAGCATGAGACTTCAAAGCACCCACCTCTTCTGTAAGGGCAACGGTCTGCAGACATGTGTTGCTGTTTTGCTTTTGTGAAGAGACAAAATAAGCTCCCCCTCCTCAAAGTGTGTGCGACACACCAAGCGAGTCCATCGTCTGCCACGCTCTCATACGCGCAGTCCGACTGAGCTCCAAACTGTGGACTGAAACTGAGGGCTCCTGCAGCAGTTAATTCATTTATCTTTTATCTCCAGATTTGTTCATGTGGAACAATCTGATAAAGAAGAGATTTATATTCTCATATATTTATTATATTGTATTATATATAATTTAAATTCCCAAGCAGTTTCATCTGGGTCTCTTTAGTTCGGAGNTTCATCTGGGTCTCTTTAGTTCGGAGGAGACTGAGGGGTGACCTCATTAATGTCTGTAAATATGTGAAGGGTGGGTGTCAGGAGGATGGAGCCAGGCTCTGCTCAGTGTCATCTAGTGATAGGACAAGGGGCAATGGATGTGAGCTGGAACAGAGGAGGTTCCACATATATATCAGAAGGAACTTCTTCCCAGAGAGGGTGACAGAGCCCTGGAAGGGGCTGCCTGGGGGGGTTGTGGAGTCTGCTTATCTGGAGATGTTTAAAAACCACCTGGATGTGATCCTGTGTGACTTGATCTAGGTGATCCTGCTGTGTCAGGGGGATTGGACTGGATGGTCTTTCAAGGTCCCTTCCAATCCCCAATGATTCTATGATTCTATGATTTATATGAAGCTGTTAAAATTATACTGCTTCTCTGATAGTTTAGTTTCCATGCCTGCTACCAGCTTGGTGGTGGTGGATCATCCTGAGAAACAGAGATGGGAAATGGCCTCCCAGAGTTCATGATCCTGCTCCTGCAGATGGGCACACTATGTAATATCATCTTTTTGTTTGTCATTATTCGCTACACAAAAGCTCTCAAGCTTTGCCGGAACCCATTACTCATCAAGCAAGTATACTACACTCTCACTTTTCTGAAGAATAGTCTTCTCTTTGTGGAGCTGCTGAAAAAATGGTGCTGCTCAGCTTACACTCATTAATTCAGGCATCTATTCAGAGACCTTTAATTTAAAGAGCTCCATGTGCCTGGACATGTTCCGGTGCGACTTGGTCTAGGTGATCCTGCTGTGGCAGGGGGGTGGACTGGATGATCTTTCAAGGTCCCTTCTGATCCTTAATGATTCTATGATTCTTTCTGTAGTTTATTACAAACCCTGCTGTACTTACAAAGCACAAACCAAATTTACTCCCCAAATTTATAATGTTGCCTGAGCCCCACATTTTGAAAATTCTCACCTAATAAAAAATTTCTGCTCTCCAGCCACTCATCCCCCAGTCTGTAGCTTCAGGGGGATCGTTGTGGCCAAAGTGTCAGACTTTGCACTTGGCCCTGTTAAACCTCACCCTGCTGGCCTCTGCCCACTGACCCAGCCTGTGCAGATCTCTCTGCAGCATCTTCCTACCCTCCATCAGATCAACACTCCCCTAAACTTAGTGTCATCCCTAAATTTACTAAGGGTAGACTCAATCCCCCTCATCCAGGTCATCAATAAAGATGTTGAATTGAACTGGACCCAGTACTGGTCTCTGGGGGACACCATTTGGTCACTGGACACCAACTACATGCGACACCATTCACAACCTTTCTCTGTACCTGTTCGTTGTCAGTTCTTAACCCAGCCAAGCGAAAGGAGGGATGGAGGCATGACAGGAAGGACCTGTGGTTTCACACACACTGCATGCTCACGGAGAGATGCCTTCTCTGCAAAATGCAAACTCACCCACTTTCCTTAATTGACCTTTAACAGCTGAAATAGTTTATTTCCAGCTTGTTGCTTGTTGTGGTTTGGCTTCTATTCTTGCACTGCGGGGTGGAGCTAGGTCTGTTCCTGAAGGCTGTTAGCTTTTGCTGAACGAGCTGGTTTTAGGCTCTGCGCATGGGAATGTGACAACGAGATGCAGTAGGATAATGCAGTGAGGCAGAATGCCCTTTAAATTGGGACTGAACTGAATAAATTAGAGGGAGTGCTTGTGACCTACTTTCCTCATGCCTTTCACCAAGCAAAGCGATAGTCTATGAGTCCTGCTCAAGCTTTAATGAGCTCCTAACTTATTCTAGTTGAACTCTGAGAGGAAGGAAGCATCCTAGTGAATAAATACCAGGAGCTAAGCTTAACTAGATTGTATGAACACTAAACTACTTTTCTAGCAGGGTTGATTTGAAAGCTTTTATGGCCTGCAAGTTTATTCACACTGGCTTAGACACGTTGGGAATTATGACATTGCAAGGAGTCCAAAGGCTTTTGAAAAAGACTTCAAAGCTTTGTGCAAATTTGTTGATGGTTCTGGTGCACAGGTAATTTTTTCATCAATTCCTGAAACGTTAGGGAGATGCACAGAAAGAGGGTGGAAAGGTTAGGGAGATGCGCAGAAAGAGGATGGAAAACATCCAAATAATATGTCGTTCAGAGGTTGATACTACTGATATAGCTTTGGGTTTTTTGATCCTGGGGAGGTTTTTAGGACACTTGGTCTGCCATTTCTTTCTTAATCTAGTTTCCACCTTCTCTCCTCTTCTTTTCTATTTTTAGTGTAATTGTTATGGTGTCAGCTGATCACTTCAAAGGGCTGAGGTCTTAAAACTGTTGGAGCACGCGTTCAATATTTATAGAGGTTTTTACCGGGTTATTGCCCTTTCTCATTCACTTGGAGTATCAGTCTGGAAATGAAAGGGTCATTATTGCAAAAGCCTTGGCTTTCCTCTTGCAATGAGATTTTTCAAATGACAGATAGACCTCCCTTTGACAACGTAGCTGCGATAAGAAACGAACTCCAGGTCGGTGTCACTGGAATTATTTATCCTGACACTTAACCAACAGAGCTGTTTAAGTTCTCCGTGGATGCAGTTAGTTAAAAACGAGGATGCAAATCAGACTGGTTGCACATTTATGGGGTGACTGCACCAGCACATGACTCCTGCCAAGCTGTCGTGCTGACTTCCGATAGCCATCGAAGAAAGATGGCACCTTTGCTTTGGGCTTTGGTCGTCTCGAAGGGGTGTAGAATATTTCCCTCTCCCTGCAAGCCCACATTAGGGCAGCCGTGCTTTTTTTCAAATCCCATCTGTCTGTGTCACAAGCCCAGCAGTAAGTCTACTTCTCTGTATGAGGGAAATTGTTTTCTACTAACTGATGACCTCAGCATAGCAGTTTCTTTTGCAGCACATCAAAGCTCACAGTCAGACTTGCTGCAGCAAGTGCACTTTTGAGTGGCTTTGTGACATGTAAAGCCCCTCCTTGGCATTCATACTGTGCTTCTCAATTGTTTACAAGCTAGCAGTGATTTATTTACGGACATTGCTGGAGATACGACTTCCTTTCTGCCCAAAAGCTGTGTTTTTATCTTGTGGTGAGAATTTATGTGAAAGCTATTTTTGGGCTTTATGTCCTTTTTACATATGTTTGACAGGTTTTATGGTACCAGTACCTTGTTTCCATTTTTATTACCTATCAATCCTGTATCAAAATATTATTATTAAATGCACCAGAGCTTGAACTTGGCTGATCAGATTCTTTCTGCATTTCTGCTTTTGAGTGATTTCAGATGATTGTACTGAACAAACCAGCTTAGAAAAGGAGCAGCCATTCACAGAATGACACAGAATCTCAGAACATCAGGGATTGGAAGGGACCTCGAAAGACCATCCAGTCCAACCCTTGTGCCACAGCAGGATCACCTAGACCAAGTCACACAGGAATATGTCCAGGTGGGTTTNTCTCTGGAAATGGAAATTCCTTCCTGGTTGTTTATTGCTTTTCTATTCACAGAGCAAAACAAATAGAATGTGGTCTCAATCTCAGCAACTCGGGCACAGCGTTTTATAGAGACCCAATGCCTATCTGAGTGACAGTTTAAAATTAGCTTCTAAATCAAGGCCTCTTCTCTCAGTCAACCACCCACAGAATGACATTTCAGAAATAAAAGCATAGCATCTCTGCAGTTATGAAGCTTCTCTCTGTTTCCAAGATAATTAAAGCCTTGTCTGTGAGCTATGGTCCTATACATCGAGTAGGACCGTGTCTTTTAAAATCTGAAAGACTTTGGAATTTAAAAAATTTGATAAAATGTAGTCAGTGTCTTCAAGATCTATTTTCTGCCTGAGTTAGGAATCAGCCTAGAGAAATGATGGAGCTAAAATGGGTAAGGAATCAGGATTCCTGTTCCTCAAGGGAAGCTTGTATGCTTGTTTATACCAACAGTCTGCGTTCAGAGCTTACATCGGATGCAAGTGTTCCTGCACGTGAGAGGCAGGTACTGAGCAGCAACTGACCCGGGCAGATATCCCAGAATCACAGAATGATAGGGATTGGAAGGGACCTCGAAAGATCATCCAGTCCAATCCCCCTGCCACAGCAGGATCACCTAGACCGAGTCACACAGGAACACATCCAGGTGGGTTTTAAACATCTCCAGAGAAGGAGACTCCACAATTTGCAAACAAAGCTCAAAAATGAGCAAAGAAAAAAAAAGCATAAAATGAAGAGAAAAAACATAGGGAACAAGTTGTTTCAGTGGAATTCAGATTGTCTGGGAAATCTGTTCACTTGTCCTTAAGGGATGATATTGATTTTCTCATTTCAGTCAGGTTTTGTGCTATCAGTGCTGGTAATACCAGCACTACTGTCGAGGGTTTAGAAACCCCAATGCAAAATCAAGCAACTAATGTAGTTAAGTTGCTAATGGGCCAAAATAAAAACAATACAGGGAGGATTAGAAAAAAATCACTTATGAATTGCAGGCAAACCCCCCAAAGTCTATCTGGGGGAAAAAAACTAGAAAGATATTTAAATCACCCCAGATATAAAAAAAATGTCCCACGTGAACAGGAGAGGAATCACAACGTTCCTACATAACTGAGACAAAACTTCAATGTCCAAATCCTGAAAGAGTAAAAACTTCCAGCTCTTCCTGCTTCTATGGGAACATGGTGCCTATCAAGTCTATCCTTCAGTGTTAGTGGGCATTTTAAAGTCCAGATCTCTGCTCCATGTCCTTCCACTCCAGTCTTCTGTCTTCAAAAGGCCTGTTCTGACAGCCATGAGCCGGGGGAGAACCCTTCCATTTCAGCAAACCATAGAATCCAGATGAAAACTTCCTGCTGCTCACTGGTCTAGGTGGTCCTGCATGGCGACTGGACTAGATGATCTTTTGAGGTCCTTTCCAGTCCCTAATGTTCTCTGATTCTGTGATCCTGTGTGTGCTCATCCCCAAGGTACCACTCTCTCTCTATTCACCACATTTCCAGGGCAAGATGGCTGGTGCGTCTAGCTCAGTGTCATGTGCGTCCTTGCCAAGACACGGGCGAGAAGTGAAGAAGATGGAGTCAGCGGAGGAGAAGGAGGAGCTGGAAGCCTGAAACTGAAGCTCAGACCCCTTCTGCCAGCCCAAACCCCCTCTATTTGCAGAAAAGCCTAAGCTTGCAGTTTTCAAGACAAACACTGCCAACATTTCAAACCGCTACAATTTCCACTGCTACAGTCACAACCACTGCACAATTAACTAGATAGCTGTCTCATTTAGCTGACCTGATTTTTTACACACAAAGGGGCACAGTGCTGTACCCTGTTGTCTTAGCATCTGCTAATGATGATTATCAGTAAAAGCAGCTTCCACTAGAAAGTTGATTAATTTTTTGTTCAAACCACTGTCTATTGCTTTTCCAGACTTCTGCAGAAGAGTGGTGATGGTTTATGGTAGGTGCTTTAAATTCAGCAGAGAAGCTTCTCACCTCTGGTCAATTACCTGTGTCCTACTTGCCCTTTCTACCTAATCCCTCTCTTGTGTGGAAGGCCTTTGTGATGTGACAGCAGAACATTAAAAACAATGTGAGGTTAGATCAGAGGCCACCAGAAAGTAACCCCTGTCTGAATGACAGATGCCTGTGCTGTGCTCACGATCTGCTTCTCCAGCACAAATGCCTGTGTACGGCTTTACAGAAACTGAAGTTAGAAGAAAATTTGTTAGGAGAAGTTTTCAAACTTAAAAATATTCCCTAAAAAGTCCACTTACTTCTACTTCTTGCTCAAAGGCACAAAATCCTGTGGGATTTTGTTGTGGTTTGAGACACTCCTCACATATTTATAAACATTAAAGATGTCACCCCTCAGTCACCTTTTCTCCAAGCTATAGAAGCCCAGGTCCCTCAGTCTTTCCTCATCAGGGAGGTGTTCTACTCCCTTCATCGTCTTCGTGGCTCTGCACTGGACTCTCTCCATCAGCTCTGTGTTCTTCTTGAACTGATGGCTCCAGAACTGGACCCAAGATTCCAGATGTGGTCTCACCAAGCCAGAGTAGAGCGGAAGAAGAATCTCTCTCTGTCTGCTAACCACCCCATTGCCCATTTCTGATCCACCCCAGGATGCTGTTGGTCTTCTTGACCGCACGGGTGCATTGCTGACTCATGGTTATCCTGCTGTCCACCAGGACCTCCAGGTCCTTTTCTCCTACACTATTCTCCAACAGGTTGGTCCCCAACTGTGATAAATGAACCACAATCAAATAATTTTTAACAATACAGGTTTTAATTGGGTGTAAAAGATAAGAAATTGTGCAGCACTGGGCGTGTGGGGGAGACACACAGCCCCACCCGAAACGCGCGCCGAGTGTCCCCAACTTCTATGTTTTATCCCCTATTCTAATACATATTCAATACTACTTTAAAAAAAAAGGTTGGTTTAAACGAATCATTTCTGGGAAAAGGCATTCATTTCAGAGAGTTTTGCTTCCATGGGGGGTAGTCAGGGAAGGCATTGTCTTTCTGTCCTGTGGAGTATACTTCTGTTACATCCTGCATACCACTGTGTAGATAACTCCAGGACGATTGTCAATGGAGAGGGAGTTCTGCTGAATCTGTAAGATGGTTCTCTGTCCACATGTTAATCGCCCCCTTCCCCATCAGTTTCACAATCTTTACTGGTCCATAATGACACGAATCATCAATGAAACATCTATCACACCAACCCTCCTCTGACTCGTATTCTTCTGGCAGGATTTGCCCAACAATCTACCCAGAGTAAGGCACTAAACTGATATGTGAGTGAAGACACATGGAGATGGAATGTGGGTGAGGAAACAGAGAGATGGAGCATGGAATTTAGCTAAGCAGTGTTGGGCCTTGGTTGGTGGTTGGATGGGAGATAATCTGCCTGCACCAGGTGCTGTAGGGCTCACCAGGGTGGGGTTGGACTCACGTGATCTTTTGAGGTCCCTTCCAATGTGTAACATGTAGGAAAGGGTGTGAAAAGTGTTTGAAATGCTCTGTGAAACTAACGTACATCAGAGAATAAGAGCCTCAAGCTAACCTCTTTCTTAAAACAGTGGAAAAGCAGGAGCTCACATTGCACCCTGCGGTGTAAATCTGCTCCACACTTTGAGTCAAGAGCACACCCGACAAATGAAGTGGCAGTTGTTACAGAGAATGTGGCTGCTTTGTTAGTAAATAACATTAGAAAGCTACAAACAGTCCTTGAAGTGGTTTGTTTCTCCAGTGAATTAGGATGCAGAGCAGCCATCAGTCTGAAGGAGCTTTCAGGGCCGAGCAATTCCTTGTCACTTCAGAGGATGAAGGAGCTAGTTAGGTGTTCTTGTCAGACAAGGCTGCTTTGTGAGAAGAGGAGATCACATAAATTCATGTGTTTTACCGCAGATGGCATTTTAATATTTCAATCCCACCTTTTTGAACGAGGAGAGCTCAGGCTGTCAGTCAGAGAGGAGCAAACGAAACAGCCCCTTTTCTGCCAGATGAATTTCCTCGCTTGATCTTTTATCTTACATGTGTAAATCAAGACATGAATCCTGCTAAGTGAAAGCTAAGTCAGGCTGCACAGCTGCCTGTGTTCTCCTGTTGCAGCTGTTTCAGCACAGAGCTTTGAATCCAGTGGAGATGTGCTGGTGCTTCATACTTGGTGATGGTGAATCAACACGCTCCAGCCTCCTGGCAAACCGGTGTCAGTACAGGTTTATTTAGCTTGGAGAAGAGGAGACTGAGGGGTGAGACTGAGAAGAGGAGGAGACTGAGGGGTGACCTCATTAATGTCTATAAATATGTGAAGGGTGGATGTCAGGAGGATGGAGCTGGGCTCTTCTCACTGTCATCTAGTGATAGGACAAGGGTCAATGGGTGTCAGCTGGAACATAGGATGTTCCACATCAATCTGAGAAGGAACTTCTTCCCAATGAGGGTGACAGAGCACTGGAAGGGGCTGCCCAGGGAGGTGGAGGAGTCTCCTTATCTGGAGACGTTTAAAACCCTCCTGGCCATGTTCCTGTGCGACTGGATCTAGATGATCCTGCTGTGTAGGGGGATTGGATGAGATGATCCTCGAGGTCCCTTCCAATCCCTAATGTTCTGTGATTCTGTGTAATTGGTAATCTTGAAGCGTAAGACATTTGGACAAGTGTTTACACGGCGTAATGACACATATGCAAGTACAAAATTCTTTAACACCTGTAGCACTGTGCAGGTGCTGCTCTGATCTTTGCTGAGGGCAGTTGCTTTATTGCTGCTTTTGCTGGCTGTCTTCTGTTTTTGCAGTCCCTGCTCAGGTCTTTGGTTTTATAATTCCCCTCCTGCACTGTAGCATGGCTGTGCTTGAGTCTACAGGATGATATTAGGTGAGCAGTTGATCTGGAGTCTTCTAGTCAGCATTTTAGACTTTTATATGAATGAAACATGAATTTACCTCCAAGGGTCTGAGAAACTCCGATTGCAATAGTTCAAAAACGCTTTCAGCTTCTTTCAGAGCCTTGCCCTCCGTTACCCAAGAGAGGGCAGTCTGTACCCGACTTTCTCCCAAAGCTTTTTGCTTTTTTTCTCCTCCTTGCATCGATCATTTATTGCGTAAAAAACAGTGCCAGCTTTTATTTACAGTTTGGAAATCGTGCATCTCCTTGGCTCATCTCTAATGAGGGCCACACACCAAGTAGGGAAAAAGAAAACAGTTCCGAGTCTGTAAATAATGAAACACTTCCACATTTTTCCCCACAAGTGAAAGACAGGGGAAGGATCCTGGTTTGATCTATAGTGTTAACATTTGCACAGTTTAATCAGGCAAGCAGTGTTTGGCCTTTCCCATGAGAGGATAAAGTCACCTTAGGCTTTACTGTGTTGTTGTATCTGGCTTCTTTCTGTTGACTTTCATGCTCTCATCATACAAATGTATAATAGAATCGCAGAAACCAGGGTGGGAGGCACAGCAAAGATCATCTGCTCTAACCCTTAGTGGCAAAAACACGGTCTAGACAAGCTATCCCAGCATCCTACCCACTTAGTGTCCAGTGTGGGGGACATGCCACGTCCCTGGGGACAGTATTCCAGCAGTTGATTGTTCTCATGGTGAAAAATTTTCCTCTTGTGTCCAATTAGACTCCTCCAAGGAGAAAGTCCAATTTCTCCTTGTCCCCTCTCCGGATCCTTTCTAGCCTTCACATTTTATTTTTGTATAGCAGGGACCAAAACTGTCCACAGTGTTCCAGATGTGGCCTGACAAGCACTGAGTAGAATGGGATAAAGATGTAGCTCTGCTGCTGATCACTGATGGGCTTGGCCTTGGCTAGCAGTGAGTCTGTCTTGGAGCTGGTTGACTTGGTCTAGGTGATCTGCTGTGGCAGGGGGATTGGACTAGATGATCTTTCGAGGTCCCTTCCAATCCCTAATGATTCTATGAATCTATGACATTGGCTGTATAGGACATAAGCTTCTAGCTGCTTCTCACAGAAGCCACTCCTGTAGTTCCTTCTGCTGTCAAAACCTTACCATGCAAACCAAATACAAGGATTAACTGGTTTTCTTCTTCCAGAAAAGCATTCTGAAAAAACTCGCAGCACTTACTAGCCCCTTTATCCTCCATGGAAGCTTCATGTGGAAAGTCTCCCAAAAGAGCTATGAGCAAATTGAATTTTGTTTCTCCGAAATCTAGCCCTGTTTTCACAGAATCACAGAAAATTAGGGGTTGGAAGGGACCTCGAAAGATCATCTTGTCCAATCCCCCTGCCACAGCAGAATCACCTAGATCAAGTCACACAGGAACGTGTCCAGGTGGGTTTTAATCATCTCCAGAGAAGGAGACTCCACAACTCCCCTGGGCAGCCCCATCCAGTGCTCCGTCACCCTCACTGGGAAGAAGTTCCTTCTGATGTTTATATGGAACCTCCTATGTTCCAGCTGACACTCATTGCCCCTTGTCTTATCCCTATATGACACTGAGAAGAGCCTGCACAAGGAATTGCTTAATCTTCTCACATACATGTTTTCCTCCATAGGAAGAAATCTAAATGCACTTATCCACAGGCTGCTGAACACCGCTGAGCTTTGACTAGTCTCCTGGAACATTAGTCACCTGCAAGCTTTCAGTTGCTAATGCGAATAGAAATTAAATAAACAGTCTCTTTCTCAGAATTCAATTTCTTTGCTTTCCTCAGAAATTATTCTGCAGGCTGTGATCATCTGTCTGATTCTTAAGAAACCTTCACTCAGCCTTAATGGCATTTCCATCTCCAAGCCCTTCTCCAACTTGAGTCAAACGAATTAGAAATTACAAAAAAAATAACTGGATTGTAAATCCATCCAGCTAATAAAATGCAATTACAAGGGAAAAATAACGTGCTTGTACCCTCGGGAAGGGGAGGAATAGAGACTTTGGAGATCCTGTTAGGGGCAAGACTGTGGTTATTGATTTCACATGGGAAGCAATCAAATTCAGCAGTAAATCCTCCTTGGAGACAATTCTGTTTGAGGAGCAGACAAGTGTAGTTGTTACAACACACTTGGCTACTGTTGTCATGTGGCACAACACATCAGCTACTTAATGAATGCAAACTAGCTTGGACATAAGTCCAAGGAACTCAAAGCCATCAGCTTTGGGGAGAGTCATGCACCTCACACTTGGGTTCAGAGAAAAAGCACGAGAAACCATCCCATATAATGCACCATAAAAGAAAAGAGATAGCGAAAGAGGAGAAGATGAGCCCTTTGGTTCACTTCACACCCACATCTCTGAGTCACAGAAGCACACTGAAGCCTGCTTTAGCTTTAAGAATAAGCTTTGGCAGTCCTTCAGGTGGCAGTGTGGTGACCCCTACTCTCCCTTCCCAGAGAAAGTCCATCAGACAACATGATGGAGGTCCCATGAGCTGCAGTCCCACTCTCCACTCCAGCATGGGCTCCGCTAAGAGAACTTGATCTCTTGTCTCTCATCCATGCTGGACTCTGTGGGCTCCAGGTCACCTGTGTTTGCCACCACCTTTCACCATGCTCTAAGATGAGGACCAAGCAGTCTTCCTCCTCCTTCCTTTTCCATGGAGCAGGGGCTGTGGTGAGTGTGTCTTCTCCACCTCTCCATTCTCAAATGGAGATGGAGACTCGCAGACAGAAAACCTCTTAAGAAGGAGAAGAAAACCAGCCTCAAAGCCAGTGAAAACTCCTTTCCTCACCCACATACATTTATTCACAGAGGCAATGATTGGCTGAGCCAGAGGATGTAGTCCTACTCTCTAACAATGCTGGTTGGTCATCTAATCACTACACTTTGCTATAGTAATGCTCCAACTATGAAGTACTGAAAGAAAAGGATCTATCTTGGAACCAACAACACAGGCGTGACCAGTACTGGGAGGAGGTCCCTTCCGATCCCTCATGATTCCATGACTCTATGATTCTAAGTTAAATATTGTTACTGGACCACCACAGTTTTCAAAAGCTGTTCTTGACCTGCTGACTATGGGTTGCTTGCTGACTTCAGAATTCACAGAAAATCAGGGACCAGAAGGGACCTCGAAAGATCATCCAGTCCGATCCCCCTGCCACAGCAGCATCACCTAGACCAAGTCGCACAGGGAACACATCCAGGCAGGTTTTAAATGTGTCCAGAGAAGGAGACTCCACAACCCTCCTGGGCAGCCTGTTCCAGTGCTCTGTCACCCTCACTGGGAAGAGGTTCCTTGTGATATTTATGTGGAATCCCCTATGTTCCAGCTCACAGCCATTGCCCCATGTCCTATCACTAGATGATATTGAGAAGAGCCTGGCTCCATCCTCCTGACATGAAATCATGTGTCATATCACTGAAGCTTTCTTCTCTTAAAAAATATCCTCTTTGTTTATTTTGGAATCAGAGTGACCTTGCTCTGCTTGTGACTTGCATCAGTTTACTCACTGGTTCATTACACAACTTGCTTTGCAGACAGAGCTTAGTTGATCCTGCTCTGCCAGGGGGATTGGACTGGATGATCTTTTGAGCTCCCTTCCAATCCCTAATGTTCTGTGATTCTGTGATTCACCTTTCTTAGGGGAAAATGGGGCTTGTCTGCATTGGTCCAAGTGGTAGCATAAAGCAAGTCAGGCAGATAAGATTTCTTATGTAGAAGAATGCAACATCCCCTCACCAATAACAAGCCTAATGAAAAGCAATTAGCAGAAGAAATAATTTTCAATAAAGGCAGCAATGTTCCCTTAAGTCATACTAATAGGTCAACAGAACTGTGCTTTGTATTCAGTATTCACCTCCATGACAAAGAAATTACCAAATTTCTGTCAGGCCCAGTACAATTTATTCACCATGAACATGCAAGAGTGGCCAGTAGTATCTTTTCTATGACAGGACTAAAATTAAACTCAAGGCTTTCTGCAGATCCAAATACTAAGCCACTGTCAGCCATGAAGAGCTTGACTCTGATGGTGATTAAAATCCTGTGATGGGAGATAGTAATATTTTATTTTACGGTTTCATTTGTAAGTGCCATCAAAATGAATAATAAGTAGACCTTTCAATTAGTAGTTTTACCACTTGCTGGCCCCAGTGGGTCGCTAGAGTCTCTATAATCATGGTTTATGTGACTCTACTAACATCCAGTCACTAGTCATGAAATCACAGAATCATAGAATCATTAGGGACTGGGAGGGGCCTCAAAAGATCATCCAGTCCAATCTCCCTGCCACAGCTGGACCACCCAGACCAAGTCACACAGGAACGTATCCAGGCAATGCAATGTTCCGGTCTGAAAGAGTGGAACAATACATGTTAAGCACATATTACCCACTGGGAATACGCAAATATAAAGGCATTAGGGATTGATGAGAATGCTGTCACTCTGTGATGCTTTTCTTCAGCAAAATAGGGGCAGTGGGTGTGAGCTGCACATAGGAGATTCCATATAAATATCATAGAATTATAGAATCATTAGGGATTGGGAAAGGACCTCGAAAGATCATCTAGTCCAATCCCCCTGCCAGAAGGAACTTCTTCCCAGTGAGGGTGATGGAGCACTAGAAGGGGCTGCCCAGGGAGGTTTTGGAGTCTCTTTCTCTGGAGATGTTTAAACCCACCTGCATGTGTTCCTGTGCGACTTGGTCTAGGTGGTCCTCCTGTGGCAGGGAGATTGGACTGAATGTTGTTTTGAGGCCCCTTCCAATCCCTACAGATTCCATGATTCTGTGATATCCAAAAAGACCTAAGAAAGTTGCAAGAAGTCTGATATTTATATGGAACCTTCTATGTTCCAGAGTCTCTTCTATACCTAATGGAGTGGAACTGTTGGTAAATAGAAGTCCAAATTAAATGAGGATCTATGACAGGAAAGGTGAAATGAGAGCTTCTCTAATTGTAAAATTCATTTTGCTTTGCTAATTATTGAAGTAGTAGCTCCATGTAATTACACATGATGGGAAACAGCTCCAGCTAGCACTCACTGTGTTTACCCAATTACATTCTACAGCACTGTCTTTGAATACAGCTAGTTGTGCTCATTCATAAAACTGTAGGTGACAACTAAGAGGCAGGGCTTCCGAGAAGCATGTTAGCACTTTCTCCTTCTCCTTCTGGACCTGACTTGTTTATTCTTTGCGTGGTGAGCTGTCTCTGTACTTTCAAACTCATCCATGGACAGTGACTCGACTACCACCCCGGGCAGCCCATTCCAGTGCCTGACCACTCTCTTCATGAAGAATTTTTTCCTGATGTCCAATCTAAACCTCCGGTGCTGAAGCTTGAAGCCCTTCCCTCTGGTTCTGTCGCTAATGACCTGTGAGAAGAGATCAGCACCAACATCTCTACACAGTGCTTTCAGGTTGTTGTAGACAGCAATGATGTTTCCCCTCAGCCTCCTCTTCCTCAATCTAAAAAGCCCCAGCTCTCTCAATCTCTCATCAGATTGATTCTCCAGACCCTTCCCTAGCTTCATTGCTCTCCTCTGCGCTCACTCCAGCACCTTGATGTCTCCCTTGTACTGAGGTACAGCCTCACCCATGCTGAGTACACGGGGACAATCATCTCCCTACTCCTGCTGGACACACAGCTTTTAATCCAGGCCAGGATGCCATTGGCCTTCTTGGCTAATAGAATCATAGACTCATAGAACCATTATGGATTGGAAGGGACCTCGAAAGGTTGTCCAGTCCAATCCCCCTAAAAGCAATCTGTTCCATGCAATCTTGTCCTTCCAGCTAGGGCCATGCCTACTGACCCTGCAGCTCTTGAATCATAGGTGGTGATTAGGCTAAGAGTGTCTCAGAGCCTGTAATCATGGCCTTCAATGTTCCAGCAAGGAGCTTAGATGTGGAAGAGAGAACTTGAGAGGAAGAGCCTCCATCAATACCTATAAATATTTGAAGGGTGGGTGTCAGGGGGATGGAACCAGGCTCTTCTCAATGTCATCTAGTTAAAGGATGAGGGTCAATGGTTGTAAGCTGGAAAATAGGAGGTTCCACATAAATATGAGAAGGAACTTCTTCCCAGTGAGGGTGACAGAGCACTGGAACAGGCTGTCCAGGGAGGTTGTGGAGTCTCCTTCTCTGGAGATGTTTAAGACCTGCCTGGATGTGTTCTTGTGTGACTTGGTCTAGGTGATCCTAGCAGGGGGATTGGACTGGATGATGTTTCGAGGCCCCTTCCAATCCCTAATGATTCTATGATTCTATGATCAAGGAATAAAGTAATTTTTAAGTGGATATTCTAGAAATCATTGCATTTTAATCCCACCTTCTTAAAAAGCTCACACGTACTGCCCTGCGCAGGAGATGCAGGGCAGAGTGAGCCAGTTGTGTTCAGTGGACATTTGTGGACACCTTAGCATCCCCATGGGTGATAGGTGCTCTCTAACTTGCTTATCTGTGGGATGGTATGTACAGCAATGCCTATGCTCTCAAGAACCAAAGGGATTTATCTACCACTGGGACAGATGGTGAAAACACAGGAGTCGCCCACAGCAGGTGATGGGACGTTAGCCATCTGTGCCCCCAAGCAGCCTTGCTGCATTCACAGGCAGATGCATTCAAGGAAGGAGCTCTTCTTGAAGATCAGTGCCATGCAAATAGCATTGATCTGACTTTTGCCTTGACAAGCTGCTCTGCACTGTCTAACCCTGATCTGCACTCCTTTGCTGGTCCCTCCTGTGAATGCCAGCAGACTGGAAGAAGACCATCTGGAGGTCTGTTGAATGCCATCAGCACCAGAAAAGCACTGGAATCAAGACCGTTATCCCAGAAGACAATGGTGAAAGAGACATAAAGGTCTTTCGAGGTCCCTTCCAATCCCTAACGTTCTGTGATTCTGCAATTCTATTCTTAATATGTCAGCATCACTCACAATGAAGCACAGGTACTAAGAGCTTACATTATTAAGAGGAAGCATATGTTACACCTAAAGCAAACACAGCTCTTTCTGAATGCAAATTTCATGAGCGTGTGCGAGTAGTCTCTGAGGTTTTTAATGGATTTTTCATATGAGCTGAAACTGTTAGGTAATAAAGACTGGCAATGCTGAGGAGGTGAAATGAGAAGAGATTGCATAGTCTTTAGAACTAGCACTTTTCAAGTGTCTTGGAAGGGAAGAAATTCGAATTGGCTATAACACGGTCTCACGTGTTAGTGGAGGTCCAATTGGAAGCAATATTATTAGCATACAAATTGATATTGTCCAGATGCACAGTTTCGGTTGGAGATAACAGCCAGGAGCCTTCAAAGAAGAAGAAACCTTATGTTCTAGTGGAGCAGAGGAAGCAAATAAGTGATTTACACCCTACAAACCATGCTGTTGCAGAAACATGACTGGCAAGATGAGTTTGTGAGTAATATGTGTGCTGATTTGGCCAGTTTTGGAACCACAGACTCACAGAACATTAGGGATTGGAAGGGATCATCCAGTTCAATTCCCCTGCAAGAGCAGGATCACCTAGGCCCAGTCGCACAATTGCTTTGTTCATCAGTCCTGCATGGTTTCTAGTTTAGGCAACTGTTTCTCTGTGAGGGTTAGATTTTGACACGCTCTTGGAAAAGAGAGTATCAGATGAGGACATAAAGAATTTTAAGAAGTCTTTTCTTGTTTTTAACTGACAAAACACGAAGACCTATATCCGTGCCATAAGGACACCTGCACAACATCATTTCACCCCAGTGGAGCCAGATCAGTACCTCTGCCCAACAGCAGCATGTACCACCACTCATCCAAAAGGCAGAATCTTAGGAAAGAATCACAGAATCACAGAACATTAGGGATTGGAAGGGACCTTGAAAGATCATCGAAGAGTCCAATCCCCCTGCCACAGCAGGATCACCTAGACCAAGTTGCACAGAAAGATATCACAGAATCATAGAATCATAGAATCATTAGAGATTGGAAGTGACCATGAAAGGTCATCTAGTCCAATCCCACTGCCACAGCAGGATCACCTAGACCAGGTTGCACAGGAACATACCCAGGTGGGTTTCAAGTATTTCCAGGTGGGTTTTAAATATTTCCAGAGAAGGTCCAGGTTCAACAGTTAAGAGCACAAATATATTTTTGAAGCACTGAATTAATCCTCATTAACTAGTTAGGGGAGCTCCTGTGGGATATTTCAACCATTGGCCTTAAACATTAGGCTTAGGGCGATTGAACTGGATGATCTTTCGAGGTCCCTTCCAATCCCTAATGTTCTGTGATTCTGTGATTCTGTAAATATCTTGCTGGATGCAACCTAAGTGAGTAGCTAGACAGTGTTGCTAGGTCAGACCTGTTTTGGTGTGAGATAGATGTTTCCACAGCAAATTCTGCGTTATGGAACAGGGTCTTTCTGAAAACTTAGCCATACAAAGAGAATGCTGCTTCTGACTGTTTATGATAAATAGCAATGTGAGCTACATCAAGTACTCAGTTAGACGTAAAAACATGAACTGTGTGTGAAGATTCTCTGGGTAAGTAAAATATTAAAGAAGCATTATGCAAAGTGGGGAGAGGAGGTGGTTACTAATGCTAATATTAACTTTTGACTGCAGCAGACAGCCAGGTGTCTTTATTTTCTTCCAAGAGACTATTATATCTTGATAAATCAAATTCCCTTCAGCAGCCTTATTGAAGTTTCAGAACAGGCATGTTATTAACAACACTGTATTTTTTATATTGGAATTGAGGGAGTTCAGCAGGCTGAGCAGAACCTACAGCAGAGCAGCATAAATTATAGAATCACAGACTCATTAAGGATTGGAAGGGACCTCGAAAGATCATCCAGTCCAATCCCCCTGACACAGCAGGATCACCTAGACCAAGTCACACAGGAACACATCTAGGCGGGTCTTAAACATCTTCAGAGAAGGAGACTCCACAACCCCCCTGAGCAGCCTGTTCCAGTGCTCTGTCACCCTCACTGTGAAAAATTTCCTTCCAATATTTATATGGAACCTCCTGTGTTCCAATTTACACCCAGTGCCCCTCGTCCTATCACTAGATGACTATGAGAAGAGCCTGGCTCCATCCTCCTGACACCCACCCTTCACATATTCAATAGGCATTGATGAGGTCACCCCTCAGTCTCCTCTTCTCCAAGCTAAAGACACCCAACTCCCTCAGTCTCTCCTCACAAGGGAGGTGCTTCACTTCATCATCCTTGTTGCTCTACGCTGGACTCCTTCCAGCACCTCCACATCCCTCTTGAACTGAGTGGCCCAGAACTGGACACAATACTCCACATGTCGTCTCACCAGGGCAGAGTAGAGGGGGAGAAGAACCTCTCTTGATCTGCTAACCACACCCTTTCTGATCCACCCCAGGATGCTGTTGACCCCCTTGGCCACAAGAGCACATTGCTGGCTCAGTCATCCTGCTGGCCACCAGGACCCCCAGGTCCCTTTCTCACACACTACTGTCCAACATGTCAGTCCCCAGCCTGTACTGGTACCTGGGGTTGTGAAGGGCAGGTGTCAGGAGGATGGAGCCAGGGTCATCTAGTGATAGGACGAGGGGCACTGGGTGTAAACTGAGACATAGGAGGTTCCATATAAATATCGGAAGGAAATTTTTCACAGTGAGGGTGACAGAGCACTGGAACAGGCTGCTCAGGGGGGTTCTGGAGTCTCCTTCTCTGAAGATGTTAAAGACCTGCCTAGATGAGTTCCTGTGTGACTTGGTCTAGGTGATCCTGCTGTGTCAGGGGGATTGGACTAGATGATCTTTCGAGGTCCCTTCCAATACCTAATGATTCTATGGTCCTATGATTCTATGATGTAAAGTAGGAAAGATAGAAAGGAACATTATGCCCCATCAAACTAATAAAATGCACAAAACCTAACCCCTCCACCCCAAATCCACTGCATGAAAGTAGGTAATGAATGAACAAATTATTGTTCATGTGGACGTGCTGGAGCAAGTGCAGAGGAGGGCCATGAGGATGATCAGAGGGCTGGAGCACCTCTCCTATGAGGCCAGACTCAGAGAGTTGGGGCTGTTCAGTCTAGAGAAGAGGAGGCTCCCAGGTGACCTTCTTGTGGCATTCTAGTATCTGAAAGGGGCCTACAAAAAGGCTGGGGAGGGGATTTTTAGGATGTCAGGTAGTGACAGAACTAGGAGGAATGGAGCAAAGTTGGAGATGGGTAGATTTAGAGTGAATGTGAGGAGGAAGTTCTTCACCATGAGAGTGGTGAGAGCCTGGAATGGGTGGCCCAGGAGGGTGGTTGAGACCCCGTCCTTGGAGGTGTTTAAGCCCACATGGATGAGGATGTGGCCAGCCTGATCTAGGGTGGGGTGTCCCTGCCCATGGCAGGGGAGTTGGAACTGGATGATCCTGTGGTCCCTTCTAACCCTGACTGACTGTATGACTTGGTCTGGGTGATCCTGCTGTGCCAGGGGGATTGGACTAGATGATCTTGATTGGACTAGAGGTTCCTTCCAATCCCTAATGATTCTATGATTCTATGGTTCTATGAAATCCACGTGGAACTTCACAAAATGAGGCCATGATAAGTGTGTGAGAGAATAAAACCAAAGCCCTTTGTAGCTGGCAAGTTCCTGGCTTTGTAGCAATGAGTTTTAATGGGGGCAGCAAGATCACAGAAGCACTTCCAAATCCTTACAGGAGCAAATGACAGTTTTCTGTTTGCTGACTGTGTTTCGTAGCTGTTGTGCAAGTTAGTTAAAAATACTTCCCGCAGGACGGTGCAGGAGACAGAAGTGTGAGTTGATTGAAACTAAAAGAGATGGAACAGTTGAGAAGAGGGTAGGTCGAGCTGCAGCTAGAGGAGAGAATGCTCTGTACATCACTTCAAAGGCAGGAAATCCCTCCATGGCAGATGGTCAAAATACGTGACAGCTGACTAGCTGCTTGCTTATGGTCCTCTGTCATTTGGGGACAAGACAGCAGAAGGACACAAAATGCAGTGACATCCCTCCCTTCCCTGGAACATCCACTCTTAGAACTTCTATATGACTTTCTTCCTCTCCACCCCACTTCGCTTCTGACTGTTTCTGCAATGGTATGTACCTCACACTGGCACAGCAGGATGCTTGGCAAAGCCCTCACTGCTGAGAAGGGTCCAAGGAGCAGGAATCCTGTGAAGACACCTACCTAACATCAGGAAGGCCATCTTCATGTGCCGTAGAGGTGTAACTATTGCAGCAGTTAGTCAATACCGTCGAGCTCCTCAGCGGTCGTAACCCTGTCAGTGTGAAGCAGCCCTTTCCCCGTTGTAAATCATTTCAGTGTTTCTGATGTGATGACTGAATTTTGCACCAAAACATGATCTAATGTAACAGTCTGAAAGGGTCTGGTGAACAATTTCAGACCTCTGCATACACTGAGGTGTTAAGACAAATGTACTTCCGTCCTTTAATGGGCACACAAATTTGCAAGGCTGGTTTCTAAAAATGTGACTACTCAACACATTATATCCTCTCAAATTGTAGCCTAAGTAACTCAACTACGATTCTATTTCAGGTAGCAATGAAAGTAAGATGAACCATTAATAGAGACAGAGGGATCAGAGAAAGGGCTTTCCTCAGAGTGATGTCGTTTTGACCACTTCTTAGTATGTTAAAATCTAACCTTGTAATTAGAATTTATGAGGGTAATTTTAATTATGGCAAAGATTGATTCGCACTAACAGTTTGAGAACTAAGGTCATGAGACTGTAGTTCTGTTGTCTTGATACAGATGTGTTTTGCTTGTTTTAATCTTCAGGAGGTGCTCCCACTTGCCTGTAACAGGATGCAAGTTAGTACTGGGTACTGGTTTGTCTGACTTACCTGCCAGAACAGAGAATCATAGAATTACAGAACATTAGGGGTTGGAAGGGACCTTGAAAGATCATCCAGTCCAATCCCCCTGACACAGCAGGATCACCTAGACCAAGTTGCATGGGAACTCATCCAGACAGGTTTTAAATGTCTTCAGAGAAGGAGACTCCACAACCCCCCTGAGCAGCCTGTTCCAGTGCTCTGTCACACTCACTGGGAAGAAGTTCCTTCTGATATTTATATGGAACCTCCTCTGTTCCAGCTCATACCCATTGGCCCTTGTCCTATCGCTAGATGCTACTGAGCCGAGCCTGGCTCCATCCTCCTGACACCCACCCTTC
Source organism: Rhinopomastus cyanomelas (assembly GCA_013400115.1). NCBI lineage: Eukaryota > Metazoa > Chordata > Aves > Bucerotiformes > Rhinopomastidae > Rhinopomastus > Rhinopomastus cyanomelas. Next base: position 33,408 of record VXBP01004898.1, read on the forward strand.
ACGCATTTATAGACATTAATGAGATCATCCCTCCATCTCCTTTTCTCCAAGCTCAAGAGACCCAGCTTCCTCAGCCTCTCCTCATAAGGGAGGTACTCCACTTCCTTCATCATTCTCATTGCTCTATGCCGGACTCTGTGCTGGACTCATGGATGTTTCAGACACCAGGGGCATCTAGAAAGGTGCTGGGTTTGTATGGCAATTTAAAGCTGTTTTAGCTGCTTTCAAAATTCTAATTTTAAATTTCTTTTACACATTTAACAAAAGCCATTGCTTTTTCATGAACGGTTCCATATGGACATTCAGTGTATTGCTTCGTATCAGGAAACATTTTCTTGTGCCTTCTAACTGAGCTCTTCATAGAAACACCAAACATTAGGGATTGGAAGGGATCTTGAAAGATCATCCAGTCCAATCCTGCTGCCAGAGCAGGATGACCTAGACCAAGTTGCGCAGGAACACGTCGAGGCTGGTTTGGTGTATAATTCCTGGTTTGTCAGGTGTGGGAATGGTTCCTAAGTAACCTAACTTAAAAAGATGTGAGTTTTAAAAAGCACAGACAACCAATAAGAATCAGATCAATATTCAGGTTCCAGCATAATGGCTTTTTGGGGAACAAGACACCAACGCATAAATAATAAAAATACACTGTGCAGACTGCAGAATTTATCACCAATATAAATCGGTTATAAATTTTGAATTAAAAGTTGGCAGTTGGCATCGCTGTTAGCTAACTTAAGCTAAGCACTGCCTTTTTTGCACGCTTATGCATTCATGACATCATCTTTGTGGGAAGTCATCCTTATGGGAACTCAGGAAGAATTGCGAACACGGTAGAATGGAAATTCTCTTTTGAGATCTCTGTACTCCGTGCTCAGTATGGAGACGGGTACCGGCACAAAGTCTAAAGACAAATTTGAACAAATGTTTAAATATTCCCCAAGCACACATTTGCAGTATTTGCAGCTAGTCGTCCGTTCCCTAGCAAAAGCCGTGCTTTGGAAACCAAGCAACAAAGACTGTAGTAGAGAGGCTAATTAATCATACATGAGTCTCTTGTTAGGGGATCTTTGTTAGCCCTGTAAGACCACAGCATCAGCTCTACCCTACGTACACAATAAGTTAATGAATTGTCTACTGATAGCACCGCTTTATCACACACACAAGACACAGTCTGGCCTTCTCAGAGGCACTTCCAGATGCAGTGATCAGAAATCTAAGTTCCTGCAGGTCTGTGATTCTGGTGGACAATACCATTTTCATTTCCTTGTGAACTGCCACCATCTGTGTAATCAAACATTTGATGAAATGACAACAGAAACAAGAAAAATAATTAATGACAGGGGTAAAGGAGCAGTTCTGGTGTTAACTTCGAGTGAGTGGTCTTGCACACTTGCTTGCTGGTCAGTATGCACATTGAGCTGCACAGAAACAGTCTTGGTCCTTACTACTAATATTAAAAATAATATAATAGTAAATACGATGCAATATTAAATATAAATAACAGAAATCACAGAAACATTTACATCAGAAAAGACCTACAAGATCATCAAGTCCAACCTTTAACCCTGCTCTTACCTTTATCAGATCTCAGAGTGCCTCATCTATATTACTTAAAGCACATCCTGGGATACTGACCCAACCACCTCCCTGGGCAGCCCATTCCAGTGCTTTACAACCCTCTCAGAGAAAAATTTTTTCCTAATGTCCAGTCTAAACCTCCCTTGATGCAGCTTTAGGCCACTCTCTTTAGTCCAATCACTGTTTCACAGAATCACAGCACTTGTGAGAAGAAGCCAGCACCCACCTCTCTACAATCACAGAATCACAGAACATTAGGGACTGGAAGGGACCTCGAAAGATCATCCAGTCCAATCTCCCTGCCACAGCAGGATCATCTAGATCAAGTTGCACAAGAACACATCCAGGTGGGTTTTGCCCTCTCAGATAGTTGTAGAGTGCAATAAGGTCTCTTCTCAGTCCCCTCTTTTTCAGACTAAAGAGCCTCACTTCCCTTTGTTGCTCTTATATTAAATATAATAAACTATAATATCTATTCAATATATTAAAAAATCCAATATATATAATCTATCTATAATATATAATTTATCTAGTATATATAACATCTATATAACATATTCTAAATAAGTCTATTCAATATATTAAATATGACCCATATTTTGTTAAATTACTATAGAAACAAGACTATAGTTAACGTTGGGGGCAAAGGAGCTACTCTGTGTCCACCTGCAGTGGTCTTGCACAGTAGTCTGCCAGTCTATTACATGCAGATTAAGCTGCACAGAAACACAGTCTTGGTACTTACTAATAATGTTACTGATATCTTGATTATGAGATGATATAATTTTGGAGCAGCTATAAATGCTCGTGTCTAGACATCATAAGAATTCTGTGCTGTATTGCACAGCCTTTGTGCCCTTGAAGGCTTAGGGATATACGAAGGATATAAATATTTGGAATCTTTATTAAGAGAGGTTATGAGAGGAGAGCAAAACAGGCATGCAGAGAGTCTCTTCAGCTGGCACAGGAATTTATGTGACAATGAAAGAAGTGAGTCTCTGGGCATCTCTGCTCTTTGGAGAGGTTTTCAGTGGCTTCGAGAAAGAACCCAAACAAGGGATATTCAGCAAATGCACTACCTAAACCAGAACAGTTTAATGGTGGCCCCCATTTAATTGTTAGGAAGGAACAGTTTGCACTGTGTAAGGCGGTGCTGTGTCCTTTCCAAAGCACTTTTACTGTTTGGGGGGTAAAACCAGACCTTAATGATTAGGCTGGAGGGATCACTACTCCACAAGTGACAAAAGCCAGAGGACGAGCTGGTATGTTCCTGTGTGACTTGGTCTAGGGGATCCTGCTGTGGCAGAGGGATTGGACTGGATGATCTTTCAAGGTCCCTTCTAGTCCCTAATGACTGGATCTAGGGGATCCTACTGTGGCAGAGGGATTGGACAGGATGATCTTTCAAGGTCCCTTCCAATCCTTACTGTTCTGTGATTCTCTGTGATTCTGTGAAAACAGGAGTAAGACAGGTGAGTGGGCAGTTAGTTCCATATTTTAGCTGCCTTTCTCTTGCTTAATTCTCTGTTGATTTGTTCTATAATCGTTTAAACATTTTTGTATTTTAAAGTTTCCAAAATTAACTTGAGAAGGAAAATCTATGGCACAGTGTCAATGAGAGGGTATTTCTGGGAAGGTCAAGTTAATTTACGCGGAAAAATGCTTCCTCTCATAATGCAAATAAGAGAGAACACAGCAGAAAAAAAATGGCTCCTGTTTTACACTAATTATAAATGAGCTTCAGTAGAGAATTAATATGCTTATTTGAAAATGATATCCCTTTTTTTTTGCCTCAGAGTGTTGAATGGTAATTAGAATAAAAGGTATTCCTGCGGCGGGGCCAAATGTGCTAGCGAGGCTGCATTACACAAGCCCCATGGTTTCCATAGTTTGCAGCCCCTAAGCATCAACTCCTATTTTCCAATTAGGAGTGAGTAATGCTCCTCTATGTGTGTCAAAAATAAAATGAGTCATTTATCCCTGCAGGAAGCACATGAGCAGAAGCCACTGCTAAAGCTACAATTTTTTTTAGACGAAGTTTGCTCTGACTGAATACATCTAGTGCGATTCTTTTATTAAATAAATAATGATGAACTTAGGATGAGGTGGGATACAGCAAACACTTTAAGCCATGCAAAGCGGTTGGCTGCTGACTAATGAGAAAGAGATATGAGGAAATAACAGAAAAAATAATGCTCACTTTACAGAATCACTGAATCACAGAGCATTAGGGATTGGAAATAACCTTGGAAGAATTTAGTTTATTCTTTTAACATTATTCTTCATTTGGGAGTTTCAAGCTGGTCTTTTTAGAAGGAGTATCAATGCTTCCTCCCTTACTAGGAGAAGCCGTCACTCATATAACTCCCCCTTTTGGAAAACCCTAGGGTATGGGTTAACTGCCTTGAACAGGGTGAAATCACAGAACCACTGAACATTAGGGATTGGAAGGTACCTCAAAAGATCATCAATCCCCCTGCCACGACAGGATCACCCAGACCAAGTTGCACAGCAACACATCCAGGCGGGTTTTAAATGTCTCCAGAGAAGGAAACTTCACAACCACCCTGGGCAGCACCTTCCAGTGCTGTGTCACCTTCACTGTGAAGAAGTTATTTCTGACATTTATATGGAACCTCCTCTGTTCCAGCTGACACCCCTTGTCCTATCGCTAGATGACATTGAGCAGAGCCTTGGTCTCCATCACTGCTTTCTCACACTGGCAGACACAACTTGTTTTGTTTTGATACTTGAACTGACCAAAGAAAACCAGACTAATGCATGTGGGAATATAAATAGTCTTGAATTGTTTCTACTGATGAACAGAAGCCCTGCAACAAGCGCATGAGAAACAACTGAAGGCGAAGCAGACTGTCTTCTCATTTGCTTTGCTGTAGCATGCAAAGCATTTGCTTGAAATTCACCTAGTGCCCTGAGCATCCTGAAGCAAGATGCTTTTTGTCAGTCCATCTCTCTCCAAATTGCATTGAACTCAGTTATCTTCTATTATGTCAGCAAAAAAGGAATGACAGGAGAGCACAAGCACTTTGGGTAGAGAGCCTGTGCTGTCAGTCCTTTGGCTTGTGTCTTGCCTGCAAACAAACTGTGCTCCTGAAGGCATCTACAGCCACAGTATTTTTACACAGGCTAAAATCTCTTTGTATCACACTGTTCCCTTCAGAAAGATGGCTCTTTCATGCTTGTTCTGTCACACACTGCCACTTCTGTCATGGGACTCAAAACTAAAGACCACCAAGGGATCATTACCAAAGAGTTCCAAGGAAAGAGAAGCAGAAGTCAGGGGCCAATTACATACAACTTTATTGTTTAAATAATTTTACAGAATGTAAAGTGTCCTAAAGGGTAGTTATTTTGATCCCAGAAGATCAGATAATGTCCTTTGAGAGAGTTAATATTGCTTCCACACTCAGGACACTCAGCTCTGATGACAGAGTTGACGTGGGATTCACTCATCCAGTGCTGGAACTAGAGCAACTCTGCTCCATCCTTGGATTAAACTTTCTCATATGCTGCAAGCTATGCATGAGAAGATCTAGTGAGACACATCTGGAAAATTGTGTCCAGTTCTGGGCCCCTCAGTTCCAGAAGGACATGGAGCTGCTGGAGGGAGTCCAGTGTACAGCAACAAGGATGATGAAGGAAGTGGAGCACCTCCCCTATGAGGAGAGGCTGAGGGAGCTGGGTGTCTTGAGCTTGGAGAAGAGGGAGCTTGGACGAGGAGCAATGGGTGTCAGCTGGAACAGAGGAGGTTCCATATGAATGTGAGAAGGAACTTCTTCCCAGTGAGGGTGACAGGGCACAGGAAGGGGCTGCCCAGGGGGGTTGTGGAGTCTCCTTCTCTGGAGACATTTCAAACCCACCTGGATGTTTTCCTGTGTGACTTGGTGTAGGTGATCCTGCTGTGTCAGGGGGATTGGACTGGGTGATCTTCTGAGGTCCCTTCCAATCCCTAATGTGCTGTGATGCCACATAACAGCTACAGGAGGGGAAGAAGAAAGGAGACAGTTGGACTGGATTCAGATAATTGTCCCAAAAATGTCGTGCTAGCTTGCACAGTCATTTAACAAGAGCAGTTATCTGGTCTATTTGCCCTTGTAAATACTCTGCACTACTCAGCAGATGGCTTTAATTGTACATAACTATTCCACCAATATTGCCACAAGTATTTTAAAGCACAAAGCATATGGTTTCCTCAAAGAGACACATTATTTCCTCATTTGTGGTTCAGTGTTAATTGTGAACTATTCAATGCTAAGCAAAGAAGGTAATTTTTCATCCCCGTTTACTTTAAGTAACAGGTTGAACAGAGTTCACCGCTGTGCATAAGACACATAAGGCCCCTGGGGGCAAAAGGATTTTCAGGGTGTACGAGCTAATAGAAGGTCACACGTTGGCTTTTGGCAGGAAACTTGACAGCACTGCTGAAGCATTTTGGATCAGATTACTTGATACATTCCAGCAAAGTGCTGAAAGGGGAAGATACTTCATTTTTGCCCTCCTCAAGAGTTCAGAAATCCAGAAGCTCACTTCAAGTGGCTATTTTTGCATTGTCATCATTAATGCAGGATCAATTAACCATTTCATGGAATCATAGGATCATAGAATCATTAGGGATTGGACGGGACCTGGAAACATCATCCAGTCCAATTCCCCTGACACAGCTGGATCACCTAGACCAAGTCACACAGGACCACATCCAGGCAGGTTTTAAATGTCTCCAGAGAAGGAGACTCCACAACCACCTGGGCAGCCCCTTCCTGTGCCCTGTCACCCTCACTGGGAAGAAGTTCCTTCTCACATTCATATGGAACCTCCTCTGTTCCAGCTGACACCCATTGCCCCTTGTCCTATCACTAGATGACACTGAGAAGAGCCTAGCTCCATCCTCCTGACACCCACCCTTCACATATTTATAGACATTAATGAGGTCACCCCTCAGTCTCGTCTTCTCCAAGATAAAGACACCCAACTCCCTCAGTCTCTCCTCATAAGGGAGGTGCTCCACTTCCTTCATCATCCTTGTTGCCCTACGCTGGACTCCCTCCAGCAGCTCTGTGTCCCTCTTGAACTGAGTGGCCCAGAACTGGACACAGTACTCCAGATGTGTTCTTACCAGGGCAGAGTAGAGGGGGAGAAGAACCTCTCTTGATCTGCTAACCACCCCGCTTCTGATCCATCCCAGGATGCTGTTGGCCCTCTTGGCCACAAGAGCCCACTGCTGGCACGTGGTCATCCTGCTGTTCACAAGGACCCCCATTTCATCGTTAAAGTAGGTAGTTGCTTGCTCCAGTGTCACAAAACTGCCCATAATCTGCACAGCCTGCCCCGTTAGTATCTCTTGGGAGGAGCCTGGCCTTTCCACACAACCCTGATGCACACACTGTGCTTTGGCACGCCTCGCACCTCTGCTCATACCCATCTGTCTGATGGCACAACGCCGGCTCAGGAGGTGCCTCATCAGTTTCCAAAGGGAGTACGTGCCAGCTACAGATTGCTCTGCAGCTAGAATGTTGAACACAAAAAGTGTAATTTCCCTTTACAAGGGGAATGTCCTAGTGGAAAATGAAGACAAAACGAAGGCTCTGTGCTTCAGTCCTTGCAATCACAGCTCCTAATGTCATTTGGAAGCATGAAAAGAAAAATTGCCACTCGGGGGGTTCGCAGAAGGCTTCTCTGTTTCACAGACTCACAGAACATTAGGGATTGGAAGGGACCTCGAAGGATCATCTAGTCCAATCCCCCCACCACAGCAGGATCCCCTACTATTTAGGGTACTTCATAGTTCCATTTTTCAAATGTGTCTGTGAATACAGAAATTATACAATCTGTGATAATTTAATGTACTAATTCACAGAATCACAGAACATCAGGGATTGGAAGGGACTTCCAATTGTATTAAGCATTTAATGATATTAAACCATTCACAGAATGACAGAACATTCGGGATTGGAAGGGACCTCCAAAGATCATCCAGTCCAATCCCCCTGCCAGAGCAGGATCACCCAGACCAAGTTGCACACGAACACATCCAGGCGGGTTTTAAATGCCTCCAGAGAAGGAGACTCCACACACATGCATTTTTATTTATTTCTATACCCTGTTTTCCTGATCCGTTAGTTCGTTAGGGAATTTCATGGTCTAAATAGGTAGGAACAATATCGTGGTGCCAAATCTTCAGGGTGCATGTGTTTGCAACCCCTTTACCAAATTCTGCACTCATGGAAATGGTTGAACTTGAGCACGTATCACCAGAAGATATTAATTTACAGCTGGAAAATATGTATTCCAGCAGCTCTTCCCCAAGCTCATTTTTCTTCTGATTGCTGTTTGTGAGCTTCCTTAGACAGAATTTTCAGGGCACCTGTTTAACGGAGCATAAACTTGGGTACTTTTCCATTTACTGGACCCTGTGTGGGAATCTGATGAGCAATAGAATGTGGTTATCCTATGTTGTGATCCACTGTTAGAAAGCTCAGTTTAACAGCAAGGAGACAAAGAACTGTCCTAAGTGGTAAAACTTTACCAAACGTGCCAGTAATCCGTAACCACAGAGATGTCATTTATAGCATCTAGGTGCCAAATACCCTGGGTTCCTGCATGATGCTCTTGGTCTGCATAGGAACCAGGGGTTGAAAACACATGCAGTCTGCAGATTTGGCATCATGAACTTGTTCCTACCTATTTAGAACACAAAATTCCCTAATGAACTAATGGATCAGGAAAACAAGGTATAGAAATAAACACAAATGCATATGTGTGCTTAGTGGTTTAATATAATTAGTGCTTAATACAATTGGAGGTCCCCTCCTGTCTCTGATGTTCTCTATGTTTGGGAGTTAAGCTTAACAACTGTCAGAAGGTTTATCTCAGCTCCAACTGGGCTCGTCATTGATGTCATTGGTTGACTGGTTGATCAGGCTTGAGATGAGATTGACTGACTAATTTAGTTAACGCGCTAATAGGCCAAAACAATAAAAACCAAGAAGGGTTCAAAACCACTCATGAAAGTGACAGGCAAAGCCAGAGACTTACTCAGTTTTGGGAAAAACAAGAAGACGTTCAATTCACACAAAGATATACTGAGATGAATCACATGCTCTTATATAAGGGAGTTGGGCTACTGCCTCCGCCCACTCAGGATGAAGAACCATCCAGGTGAAGAAGCTCTGCGAGCACAGAGGTAATGATTTTCTAACCGGGAAAACTTGTTCTCTGCTGAATTTAATATCTGGCAAGTGGATAAGAGTGTTACCAGACCATTTGCTGGTTTTGTAGGCAGTTGTGGCTCTTTGAGAGAGAACTTGGTTTATAACTCTATGATTTAAGACCCGCCTGGATGTGTTCCTGTGCAACTTGGTCTAGGGGATCCTGCTGTGGCAGGGGGATTGGACTAGATGATGTTTTGAGGTCCCTCCCTTCCAATGATTCTATGATTTTATGATTGGCCTGTATTCCCAAAGAGTTTTGCCAATGTCCACAGGAAGCTTTTAACTGGTAATTGCAGATGATACTTCCTACCTTGAGGGAAATACAGAAAAATTTCAACGTGTGTTTATCTAAGAGGAGGCTTTTCAACCAGTACGAAGGAAGCTCAGAGCTTTTACCCTGACCTGAATTGAAATGGGAAAATATTTAGCTGTGTATGCGTGAGATCTAGTGTATATATATGTACCCTGTGGTTCTGACATGCCCACAGCCTCTCTCCAAGTGAAGAGATATGATATATTTCAGGTCACTGACTCGAGTGTATTTCAGACCTGTTCAGTGAGCCATGAAAACTCAGTCCGTGTGATTACCAGTTGTTGATGCTGCCCGTCATAACCAATAATTGCAGAAGTGGTTACTCTGATCAGACTGAAAATGCCATCCAAGTCAGGGGGAAGCTTGTCCTTCAGGGGTAATGCCACTGTGGGTTTATTTACGTGAGAGTCCTTGTACCAGTCTGATCCTAGAGATCCAGGCTAGTCCTTTCTCTGTTGTCATCTTGCATTTGAAATGATGATCTCTGTAAGCCAGTTCCTCTAATGCAGGCCACAAGGTAAGAGAAGTCTTTATGATCTAGTGTCAATGTCATCTAGTGATGGGACAAGAGGCAATGGGTGTCAGCTGGAACATAGGAGGTTCCATATAAATATCAGAAGGAACTTCTTCCCAGTGAGGGTGATGGAGCCTTGGAAGGGGCTGCCCAGGGGGATTGTGGAGTCTCCTTCTCTGGAGACGTTTAAAACCCACCTGGACATGTTCCTGTGTGGCTTGGTCTAGGTGATCCTGCTGTGGCAGAGGCATTGTACTAGATGATCTTTTTAGGTCCCTTCCAATCCCTCATGTTCTGTCTGTGATCTGTAATTACAGGGGATAAGAACTGGGGCAAATAAAGCTATAAGCACCAACGACTATCACCTGAGACAGAGTGACTATTTGTGTCCTGAATCAGTTCTTGGTTCTTCAGGTTCCAAGAATGTGAGATGTGACAGGAAGAGAAAAGAGCCACCTGGTCCAATTTTTGTTAATGTCTGTGCTGTTTGGAATCCCGGCTCTCAGTTTATTCTCTTTGTTTTCCTTTCTGTCTGCAGACGCCGTTTGTTATTTATCCCAGACAGAGCAGCCATTTGCTTCCATTGTTTTCTTGGGTGATTCTGAAGTTACACGTGATCTCAGTGCCACGTTCTCCTCTATGACGTTACACCCGTGTTTTGCTTTTTCTTCCTCTTTTTTAGCCAACAGTCTTCAAAGCACCGAGCGCAGCGCCAGTGCAAGTCGCCCTCGTGCTCAGTGTTGCTGCATCTGTCGCGTGCTTTTGCAATCTTCTGTGCTGTGATCTTCCAGCATGATCTGTCTTCTGCAGCGATAACTCGCAGGCCTTCCTACAGCACATTTTATTTCTTTATATCATTTGTATTTCAGCTGCCTCTTATATTACAGAGATCAGTACTGTGACCTATATTCAGAGAGATTGTTGTTGAAATGGAATGAAGAATATCTCAATAATCCCAGATAATAGCATGTTTACAACGTCACGGTCTTCAAATCAGTCCCATTCCACTCTTTACCTTGACATAAAATCAATTACTTCAGAAGTTCCAGAGGCAGGCAGTTCCAGAGCTGCCTCTTTCCTCAAGTTTCAGTGATTGTTTCCATGGTTTGAAAGGGTTTCTTCTGCATCAGGTCAGTTTTCTTTCAAATGAAGTAGAGCAAAAGTGGAGATCAGCCCCTTGAGCTGCGGACATCAGGACAGAAGAAAACAAACCTGCTCTAATTGCATTTGTTTCCCCAGTAACAGTGCCTTTACATATTAATTAGTGTTTTTTGGATTTTGTGTGCTGCAAAAGCTGCGATTTCAAAGCGAGGGCACAGGGAGTTTCTCCCCTTGTTAGGGCACTGAAGCTCACCGCAGTCAACTCACAGAGGCTCTTGCGAGACACAGCCGGATGCACCCACTTCATTCATAACAAAAAGAGAATGTGAAGGATAGTTTGTTGCTTAGAGACTTCTCCATGTAGAGTTTGCTGAAGTCACTGCTTCAGTGAAAATTTACCATGACAATAATCCAATTACTGATGTCTGTGATCTGCTATAAAAGAAAAATGCTCATGATGGCAGCAGAATTCTAATCATGGGCACGTATCCTGTGGCAGCGCTCCGATGAAGTGTTTGGTACCGCATCCTGCATGTAGGAAGGTGAAGAAGCTTCTGCAAGCTTAGACATCGCCTGTGAAAGCTCCTAGGATTTTGTTATTTATTACAATAACCCACTGAAATGAAGTGGTTTCAGAATCCTGTTACTTTGACGATGGTGAAGAGACTTTTATGGAAAATGATCTTTTTCTCTTAGGTCCCTTGGAATACTCTTATGGAAGAGTTTATTTTTCAAATAACCTCAATAAAAATAATGGAACAACACTGGACTAGATAATCTTTGAGGTCCCTTCCAATCCCTAATGATTCTAGGATTCTGATTCTATGAATACTTCACATCCCTGTGTGACTTGGTCTAGGAGATCCTGCTATGGCAGGGGGATTGGACTGGATGGTCTTTTGAGGTCCCTTCCAATCCCTACTGTTCTGTGATTCTGTGGACTAATTATATGACATTTATTTTAGTTTTCTTTTAGGTGGGCAAAGTAGATAGAAGAGTAAGCTTAATGAGATTTCCTCTCTGCAGGAAGATGTCTTCCTCGTTCTTTCTGTTTGTTTTTCCTTACAGCATGTCTCCATTTTTTTTGGTTGTGGAATTACAAGGATGATGAAGGGAGTGGAGCACCTCTCTGATGAGGACAGGCTGGGAAAGCTGGGTCCTTTTAGCTTGGAGAAGACTGAGGGGAGACCCCATTAATGTCTATAAATATGTGAAGGACGGGTGTCAGGAGGATGGAGCCAGGCTCTGCTCAGTGGCATCTAGTGATAGGACAAGGGGCAATGGGTGTCAGCTGGAACACAGGAGGTTCCATATAAATATCAGAAGGAACTTCTTCTCAGTGAGGGTGACAGAGCACTGGAACGGGCTGCCCAGGTGGTTGTGGAGTCTCCTTCTCTGGAGATGTTTAAAACCTGCCTGGACATGTTCCTGTATGACCAGCACCAACATGTCTATAGCATCCTTTCAGATAGAGAGTGATGAGGTCTCCTCTCAGCCTCCTCAAACTAAGCAGCCCCAACCCTCTCCATCTCTCCTTTCCGTCTCTTGGCCAATCATATTTCAATTTCTTTCAACTTCCCCACATACTACAATTTCCTTTAATGCAATTAAATATGACTCTGCAGACAGCTTTTCTTTTCCTCTGCTAATGCGTAAATATCAAGCTCTTCCTCTACCCAGCTCACATTGGGTTTTACTTGTCTGAGCTGTTGGCCTCATCACAATACAGTATAACCACATATTCCTTTCCTTCTTGTTGTTTATTGCTACCACATCTCACTTCCTGATTGAGAGTTTCTAAAGTGTCACAGAATAAGAAAAGGCTTTAATAATGCATCGTACAAGTCAGATGTTTTATGGCTGATGTATGTCTAGTCAGCCGAATCCTGATATCTATCTAGCTTTAGCTAAGGCATCAATGAATACCTCTTAAACAGTCCTGCCTTTCATTTATCTCTGCTGGGTCAGCAGTCTTTATGCTCTTTCGTGTCCTCAAAATTAATTGCACCGCATTGCGGAAAATTTAAGAAGCCTAAAATTTAAGGTGCCTTTAGGACAAGAGAAAATGACCTCAGGTTGCACCAGGAGAGGTTTAAATTGGACATTAGGAGCAATTTATTCACTGAAAGAGTGGTCAAGTATTGGAACAAGCTGCCTGGGGAAGTGGTGAGTCACTGGAGGTGACTGGAGAATGGTAGAACTAGAAGGTTGGAGGAGAGTGGTCATGTATTGGAACAAGCTGCCTGGGGAAGTGGTGAGTCACTGGAGGTGACTGGAGAATGGTAGAACTAGAATACTGGAGGTGTTCAAAAACTATGTAGGTCTGGCACTCAGAACATAGTTCTGTGGATGTGGTTGGCCTCGATCATCTTGGAGGTACCTTCCAACCTTATATGATTCTATGATCATGTGATTCTAAAGGAATGTCACTGGGTGAGTGCAATTGGTGTCCTTGTGAGCACTGGTTGCAAAACTGTCAGAAGAGGATCAGGACAGGCTGTTTCTCTGTATGTCTTCACCTTGTCTGAGTTGGTACTGAGCTTTGTTGGACACTCAGCTGTAAATGCACTTTGAGAGCTCTTAAAGAGACAAGGTGCAGTATCCTGGGACCTGAAAAGTTTTGTCATGTCCAAAGGTGTTAGAAAGATCAAGATGCGACCTGTTTCTTTTCCTGAGACAGAAAGCCTTTCGAATGTCCCATTGGGCTCTATAACCCAGATCACCCCCCGAACGCAACCCTTATGCTTGAATGAGTGTAGAAAATTGGAGCTGTCACTAAAACTGCTTTTTCAGTTACAGCTCAATGACAGCCTGACCTCTTACTGCAGTCATGAAAAGTAACTCCTCCACTGGTGTTGTACCCTGCGGACTTCACTGTTAACGACATTGCTCTACACTGAACCGGCCACACCAGAGTCATAGAACCACAGAACCTCAGGGATCGGAAGGGACCTTGAAAGATCATCCAGTCCAATCCCCCTGACACAGCAGGATCACCTAGATCCGGTCGCACAGGAACAGATCCAGGTGGGTTTGAAACGTCTGCAGAGAAGGAGACTCCACAGCCCCCCTGGGCAGCCTGTTCCAGTGCTCTGTCACCCTCACTGGGAAGAAGTTCCTTCTGATATTGATCTGGAACCTCCCATGTTCCAGCTCACACCCATTGCCCCTTGTCCTATCACTAGATGAGATTGAGAGGAGCCTGGCTCCATCCTCTTGACAGGATAAAAAAACCTGTGTTTAGGAAATGCTTTCTGAACAGTTGTTCTACCTGTTATGTGATCTCCAAGGGACAAAAGTTGGAAACAAGATCAACATTTATGGGAGTCTGAATAATAAATAAGTGCTGGAAAGGCTTTTTCAGGCTTAGATATGTAGCCCAAAGCACTTTATTGTGAAGTCCTTCAGCCTGCAGAGGAGAGATCTGATCCCGGGTGAGTGGCTGTGTACACCATAGCTGGGAACTATAAATACACTTTGTTCACAGCTAATACTTTCTGAGAGACGCCTGTGGTACAAAGGTTGGTCCAATTAACACAGTCTGTTGACTTTCTGCATTGAGGATTTTGCAAGGACTGTGATTAAGCTCACAGATACATGCCGCTCGAATGCTTTCTCTGCCTCAGATGAAAAAGAGCACAGGAGAACTTTGTTAATGAAAGAGGACAAACGTTTCAGAACAAGATCCATGCCTGTTGAGATGTGTAAATGAGTAAGAGGGGCATTAGACTTTGTTGCTGAGTTATCCAAATTTTGTTTTAAATTACTCCAAGTGCAGCTGCATCCTGTGTTTCGCTGCACGTTTGGCAGGCTTCTGGTGCTGTAGAGAAGTAGATAACAAAATGTCACGTGTTCGCTGCCAAGGGACACATTTAGGTGTCCACACGGGGAAAAGAGATGCATATCCATCACTTTCATTTAGAGCACTAGTAAATAAACATGTTAATAGTTCAAGAGTGATTTTAGTTCCCTATATCTAATAGTAATTTGGTTATAAAGCCTAATATTACACGGCAACGGCTGCATTCCTGTGCCATGTGATGTATTTTCCTGAAAGCCTGTCATTTCTTGAGATACAGAGAAGCACTTGTGCTTCACGCACAGGACCTGAAGGATGTGTTTATTTCTGTCTTGAAGGGCTAGAATAATAGAACCACAGAACATTAGGGATTGGAAGTGACCTTGAAAGATCATCCAGTCCAATCCCACTGCCACAGCAGGATCATCTAGATCCAGTTGCACAGGAACACATCCAGGCAAGTTTTAAACTTCTCAAGAGAAGGAGACTCCACAACCCCCCTGGGCAGCCCCTTCCAGTGCTCTGTGGCCATCACTGGGAAGACGTTCCTTCCAATATTTATATGGAAACTCATATGTTCCAGCTTACAACCATTGCTCCTTGTCCTATCACTAGACGCCACCGAGCAGAGCCTGGTTCCATCCTCCTGACACGCATCCTTCACATATTTATAGACATTAATGAGGTCGTTGTAAGGCAGTATGTTTTTAGCTTCTGCTGGAAGTGTTATAGGCAAATGGTGTTGAGGTGTTGAGATCAGTGTTGGCTGAGGGGAGATGGAGATATAGATCCTCAAAGATTGGAGAAGGTTGATGTCCTTTGTGAGGTGACTTTATGGAACCTCTCAACCTTAAACAATCTATGACTATCAGCATGCCTGGTGCTAAAACATCCTTTGCAGGAGTTTTTGTGACATTGCAAAGCTACTGTGAGTTTGCTTGAAATTCTGAAAGCAACTTAGTGGAGAAATTTTGCAGTGAACACTCCAAACACAGTCATAAATAACAGATTCAGGAGGACAAGGTGCAATGGTTGTAAGCTGGAACATAGGAGATTCCATATAAATATCAGAAGGAACTTCTTCGCAGTGAGGGTGACAGAGCACTGGAACAGGCTGCCCAGGGGGATTGTGGAGTCTCCTTCACTGGAGACACTTAAAACCTGCCTGGATGTGTTCCTGTGCAACTGGAACTAGGTGATCCTGCTGTAGCAGGGGGATTGGACTGGATGATCTCTTGAGGTCTCTTCCAGTCCCTAATGTTTCTGTGATTCTGTGAGTAGTCTGACAGGTGCAGTTGCATGTGGTGATGTTCCAAGTGTCAAGTTGTTGCTGAGGAAGAAGGAAGTCTAGATGTGCTACACTGAGAACCTTTCTCCGGGGTTTTAAGAAGAGATCCAGGATGTTATCTGTTAAAACAGAAAATTGATCAGTCCACCAGAAGCTTTGTGAAAAATTTGCTCCATAGGAAGTTGAACGTGACATGTACAGTTATTATTTTAAATAAATAGCAACAACTGGTAGTTACAATTTTGCTGTTAAATCCCAGGGAATTCATCCTTGTTTGCTTCCTTCAAACTGTGGCTGTGAATAGTCCATTCAGACCCCTTTCCATTGTCTGTGTCAGAAAAGGTTTTGCCTCACATCAGAATCTGTATTATTTAAGGCAAATTTTAAAGGAAGATATCTTGTCAGTGCAATGACACTGTAAAGTAGATGATAGAATCATAAGTAAGCCAGGTACCTCAATCTAACATACACTGTCCTGAAGCCAGAACGGTGGTTCGGTGAAGATCATCAGGACCTCTTTAGGAGAAATTTAATTCACTCTTGCAGTGTATTTCTAGATTTTAACCAATGCCAGTTGCACTTGTCCTCATCCCAGTGATCTGAGATGAATATGTATTATCAGCCAGTCTAACAGAAGATCTAATGACCTTGAAACACGAAAGTCCCTCGTCTTCAAGATATTAAGGAATTGACATTGACTTCGATGGAAATTAAAGTATTCCCCGCACAGATAGCCAGATGTAGACCTAAAACACCTTTGCATTTAGACAGCATATTATGCTAATACACACTTGGCTCAAAACCGAGTCAGCAAAACTGCACATGCAGGGAAATGAACCAAATTCACACACTGGGAATGAGCACATGCCATCATGATGCATGGCTAGAAAGAAGTAAACCAATCGGAATGCAGTCTGTAGAAGAGGAAACAAGAAGTTCTGGCAAAATCTGTCTCCACTTGTACTTGGCAAACGGAATCTACGAGGTATTTCCTTTGAGTATATAAAGAGACTCTGATTGGCTCAGACTTTGTCAGAGACAGTTCTGACTTGGAGATGGGGGAGCTTCTTGAACCCTCTTACAGGAGTCATGCCAGTAGCTCCCTTCCTCAATCAAAATCTGCTGCACACACCCTCAGCCAAATCTAAAATACCTTGTCATGGTTTTGAAAACTCAGCAAAGTTTATAAACTCAATTTTTTTGATTTCTGCAAAGACAGAGAGTTTGCAGTTCCAGCTTTGGGTTTCTGTCCCCTCTTTCACCTCCCTCTTCTTCCCATATTGCATCTTGGTTTCTCCTCTTTTCTGGATGGTGCCAAAGAGCCATGTTGCTGAGGCAGCACTGCAGTTCAGAGATCAGTGCAGTGTCCTTCTCTGGAGAGATTTAAAACCTGCTTGGACATGTTCCTGTGCGACATGGTATAGGTGATGCTGTTCTGGCAGTGGAGATTGGACTAGATGATCTTTCAAGGTCCCTTCCAATCCCTAATGTTTTGTGAAATCTTCATCTGGATTTTCAGGGTTTGCTGAAATGGAGACAGTTTTCTCCCTGTTTGTGGCTGTATGAATTTGCATTTCAGAGGAGAGTTCAAGAGGGCTGAACTCTAAAATGCCCGCTGATGTCGAGAGATTGACATTGGAACTTCAGAGACATCACAGTTCTACAGAAGCAGGAACTGTTGGAAGCCTCTTTTCCCTTTTTAGGGTTTGGACCTTGAAGTTTTGGCTCAGTTATGTAAGAACGTTGTGATGAATCCCCGTACGTCTTTGCATGTGTGTCTTTTACACGGGTCTTTTTGTGTGGGGGATGAATTGAACACCTTGTTGCCTCTTTTCCTCAGATTCAGTAAGTTTAGTTTTTACTCACCTGCAATTCATAAATGGTTTTCTTCAAAGCCTGTATGTGCAGCACTTTAACAGAATTGATTGGTTTAAAATATTTTTGGGATTTTTACTAGTGTCCAATACACTTTTCTCCAATAAAGAAAATATTTTATGAATATTGTTAATAATATTTTAATGTATTCACAATATGTTTGTAAGATTACATTAGTTGACATAAATTAACATTTCTGGAGTGTTCATATAGAAGGATCTTCTTGCCCTATTAATAGGTGTCTATAAATCCTTTGTTTGAAAAATAAAGAAGCTTTCTAGAGAAATTAAAGATCTTCTTTAGAACGTTTTTTGTGACTGGAAGATGAGCTAGATGAAAATCAAGATAGTAGGGGAAAGTGTTATTCTAACTTGTACTAATAGTCAAGTACGGGTTAATTCCCAAACCATCAGGTGCTAACTGCAGCAAGAACAACATAGCACTAAAAGAGTGCTGCTAGGTGTGCTCTGGTACCTGATTTCATTTGTTTATAAATTTGGCTAATGAATCATAATAAATGTAGTTAGATGGGTAAACACATTGTTAAATGCCTTAATGAAATATATAGAAAACACTGTAAAGGATAAGAAATCACGATTTGTCATTCTGAAGAGTGAAAATAATTACCTCCCCTGAGAATACTCTGTAGAAAATGGATATTAAAAGGGCCTGAAAGTTCAGGTCGTTAGCTTGTAAAGAAAACCATAAAGCCTCACCTTTCTAGCAGGAAAGTCCACTGTAGGCTCCCAAAACTTGAATACCTGAAGATCTGCATTTACTAAGTGAGTAAATACTTAAACAAAACACTCTGTAGTTCACCTCCATTATTGTACCCTATCACCTTAATGGCTGTGCACCAGCAGCGTGGAGGAAAGACACCGTTTTGTCTTGAAGGCAGCAGAGGAAGCTCAGGCTCTGCAGCCCATCAAGGTCGCAAGGCTACAGTAGTGTGACTCAGTCTTTATGCCACTGGCAGCTGAGTGAGGCAATTTTGTGTTAGCTCGAATGTCTTCTCGTTTTCATGCTGTGACCTCTGTGTCTGTTGTGGGAAGGCGAGTAGCTTGAGAAGCTGCACGTTCTTGACAAAGGAGGGAGTGTTGCAAGGTGCACAAAAATGACTGCATCTCTGTTTCTTTTATGCAACCTTAGTTTAAATGTGAGAGACCACACAACTGCTCCTCTCGTCTATTTTCCATTGCCATTCAGGTTTTGTATGCTCCTTTTTATAACAGCTCCCTACATTTTATTACCCAATTATAAATGTGAATTACAAAGACAAAATGTAGTATGAACATCTCACAGATACTGAGTCATAGAATTGGAGAATGCTTTAGGTTGGAAGGGACCTCGAAGATCATCTAGCTTCAACCAATTTGCTCAAAGCCCCTTGCAGCCTGGCCTTGAACACTTGCAGGGAGGGGGTGCCCTCTGCCATGAACATGATGGTTAATAACCATTAACATAATGGTTATGTTTTCATGAACTTAAGACTCGTTTCCTTTGAGAAACCCCTCAAATCGGTAATTAACAAAATGATGCTACTGTTACAGTAAACAACAAACAGTGAAACTATAAAATGACTTCTTTTGCTTCTTTTACTCTCTTTAAGTTTAGAATTTCCTTCTTGGGTGGCAAAATTAGACTGTAGCTGTCTACAGAGACCTCTCTGATGACAAACCTCTGATTTACAGGTCTTGAAGAAAACAAGGTTGTAGTACCTGAGACAGAAGATGATTCATTATGGTTCTAAAATTCCACTTTTTCTGCAATTCAAATTTCATTTGTCTGTTGAGTTTGTGTCCTTTCTGTTCCTCATCAGTGCAAAAAATGAAGAAAATATTTTTAATGAAGAAAAAAAATCTGCTTCATTTCAGAGGTCTTTCTATTACTATGACTATTTTTCTTTCACCAAACAGCCCTGGGATGCACTGAAGCAGGCAGGAAAGCAATGACTCTTATCAGATCTGATCTCCTCCTGCCTCGCTGTGCCCTGTGCACACTTCCTACGGCTCTGTTTTAATAAGATTCTTTGAGAGTTTGAGCGAGCAGACCCAGTTTCTGTCGTGCATTACAATCTTCTAAATAAAAGTGGGAGTTTTTTGTTTTGTGCACTTCAGCATTTCCCTCTTTGAATTATTAATTTCCTGGGCTTGTTTTCTGTGTGTTGGGAGATAACTTACAAATTCATGATATTCAATACTGAGAATATTTGTACCCGTGTGACTCTTCCCTGAAATTATTACTCATCAGTATGAATTAGTCGTGGGACAAATAGGAAAATCTCAGCAAGGGCATGGTGTCATTTAAAGGTGAAAACGAAGAACTTCTAGTTCAAATGGCAAGCAGAAATATCTCAAATGCTCATCTTATCACAGAATTGAAGAAGTTTAGGGATTGGAAAGGACCCCAAAAATCATCCTGTCCAATCCCCCTGACACAGCAGGATCACCTAGACCAAGTCACACAGGAACACCTGCAGGTGGGTTTTAAACATCTTCAAAGAAGACTCCACAACTTCCCTGAGCAGCCTGTTCCAGTGCTCCGGCATCCTCACTGGGAAGAAGTTCCTTCTGATATTTGTATGGAACCTTCTCTGTAAACTGCATACAGGCAATAATAAGAGTCTTGGCCAACTTTCTTCTCTGATTTCTATCTGGACCATTTTGCCTGGCTGCTCAGGCTCCTGATAGGTCAAGTTCTAGTGAACAAGGTCCAAGAAGTCCAGGAAGTAATTTTGTCCTGCTTCTCATTCAAGCTGGCTCAGCTGCATAATAAACCTTCAACTCACGATAAACCTTTCCACATCCTCAGGGTGCCTAGTTTCAGTTTTTATTCATTGTGTAGTTCTACTAACCTGCAATAGCAGCTGAAGCTACTGTTGATAGCTGACAGCATGGCACATCTCAGATGTCCTCACCTTGTAGTTTGCCATGATTTTTCTCAGTCTGCTTCTCTCTCCTTTTTGTTTTTCACCCTTCTTGTTTCCTCCTGTTCAGAAAGTCTATTACATTGCTAGACATCATGGCTACTGACATGAGAAACAACAGGTATAGCTGAATAGTTAGTTTCCAAAGGCAAACTCCTGCTCTGGCAGGGGGATTGGACTAGATGATCTTTTGAGGTCCCTTCCAATCCCCAATTCTGTGAATTTCCATCCTTTTCCTAGGTCACTAAGATGCGCAATACACAACAAAGTTATTTTGGCTACAGAATTATTGAGACTGGAAAAGCCCTCTGAGCTCATCCAGCCCAGCCCACGACCTAACCTCACCACACCAGCCAGACCAGGGCACTAAGGACCACATCCAGACAGTCCTTAAACACCTCCAGGGATGGCAACTGCACCACTGCCCTGGGCACTCCATTCCAGGCTCTGACCACCCTTTCTGTGAGGAAGGGCTTCCTAATATCCAACCTAACCCTACTCTGGTGCAGCTTCAGGCTCTGCCCTCTTGTCCTGTAGCTAGTTGCCTGGGAGAAGAGCCTGATCCCCCACCTGACTACAACCTCCCTTCAGAGAGTTGAAGAGAGGAAGAAGGTCCCCCCTCTGAGTCTCCTCTTCTTCAGGCTAAACACCCCCAGATCCCTCAGCCTCTCTTCATCTGACTTTGCATTCACCAGTCTCACTGCTGTCCTTCGAGTGCTCCAGCACAGCATTGTGGGCCACTTCAGTGTTGACTTAGTTGCTTAGCTGGTGGGTCTCTATTTTTCCTTTTGTTGTTTACAGCTTCATTTACTTTCTGAGCCAGCATTTCCTGATTTTAGTCTGTGTTTTTGTAAGAAACCTCTGTCGTGACTAGAGGAGGGTGAGATTCTTGCCAAGAGAGTAAGGCCACTTAAGATTTCTTCATGTCTTCTCTCTCACCCCTCCCCAAACACAACGATGTGAAAAAGTCAGGATTGAATTAGATGATGGTGGGAAAAAGTCAACACAATGAACTGACTTTTAGGAGTAGAAGGCCAGGTGGAGGACAACTCCAATTTCAGATTACGATTCTGATTGGAATCTTTTTTGTATCAGTGGCTATTGAATAATTTGGAGTAAAGACCTCAAATATTTTCTCATTTATGTGTCTCTTAGCTCCTAGTAATACTGTATTTAATTTTTATTCCAGCTCTAAAGCTGTAGTGGTGACTCTGGAAGATTTCTTCATCCTTGTCACCACTATAAGGCAATTTCACACTTTCCTGACCCTTTAGGAGGTGTAATAATTGGAAGTGTTAATTGACCAAATCATTAGGAAGAAGGTGCATCATTCTTAATGTGAAGTATAATTCTTCTCGTGACTTTGACTTGAAAATGTCGGAATGGTCATTGCACAACATGGATTCAGAGAGAACAAAACTTAAGCCCTTTTCCATCTCAATGAACTGAACTGTCCAATGCACTGACAAAGATCACACACATGTTTGGAAAGCTGGTTAGACCTTAATTTGAAGATAAGGTTTTCTTCTTGAATCCAACTACTTCACTAAGGAAAGGCAGGAACGGCAGTGACTGCTGATTAGAAGCCTTTTCTCAGGCATCAGAAAAATGCTAGAGCTACTTTTCCTGTAAAAATCTCAGACCTCTCCCAGGATTTGCCAGACTTTGGCTTCTGTCTTTGCTCTTCATGCTGGCAGAAACTGAAGAGGCCCAGCCTTAGGCAGATAAATGTGCTAGCTCACAGAAGCAGGATCTTACTGATGCATGAGGGGTGACCTCAGTAGTGTCTATAAACATGTGAAGGGTGGGTGTCAGGAGGATGAAGCCAGGCTCTGCTCAATGTCATCTAGTGATAGGACAAGGGGCAATGGGTGCGAGCAGGAACATAGAATCATAGAATCATTAGGGATTGGAAGGGACCTTGAAAGATCATCCAGTCCAATCCCCCTGCCACAGCAGGATCACCTAGACCAAGTTGCACAGGAACACATCCAGGTGGGTCTTAAATGTCTCCAGGGAAGGAGACTCTACAACATCCCTGGGCAGCCTGTTCCAGTGCTCCGTAAAATATCAGAAGGAACTTCTTCCCAGTGAGGGTGACAGAGCACTGGAAGGGGCTGCCAAGGGGAGTTGTGGAGTCTCCTTCTCTGGAGATGTTTAAAACCTACTTGCACGTGTTTCTGTGCGACTTGGTCTAGGTGATCCTGCTGTGGTGGTGGGATTGGACTAGATGATCTTTTTAGGTCCCTTCCAATCCCTAATGTTCTGTGGTTCTGTGATTCCTTTAATCTCCACCCTTTAAACTGTGTGAAATTCATTTAATATGTAAGCACACTTAATGTTTATGACAAAATGATGATTTAAAGTGGTATAGTAAAGATTTTTCATTCAATCACTTTAACAAGGGTAGTTTACTTTAAAACCCAATGAGGACCCATAGTTGTCCAAGTAATTAATGTGTCTGGTATGTTTTTCTACCACGCTTACCTTGGTATTGTCAGCCTGTTATGACTTCCACTGCATGTTGGGGACGTGGTCTAAGAAATCTCATTAGATGATCTAAACCTTGTCAGGACTCCTGGAGAATTCTGAATTAGTGTGGCATTAAATGTGACAATCTCTCTTTAATTTATTGTGATAGAAACACTAAAACAAATGTAATGAGTGAGAAAAGGGAAATATTAGAACAGCAGTCAGAAGAAGGGGGAAACATTTTGTCTGATGGGGTCAAACCACTTAGCCCGTTCTGCCCTTCAGGGTTGGATTAAGGAATAAAATGCATCCATGTGTTGCTGGCCATTTAAAATAATCCATCTGAAGCGTAAATGTAATCACGCAGATAAAATGGTTTGTGGTTAATTATTCTGTTTTTATTGGCTTCTTTGGCTGGAGATTAGCAAGAGAAAACTATTTCTGGGCTGGTTTAATATAATTACTTGCTGGATCAGGGTTTCAGGGTCGAAAAGCTGGAAGAGAAACACAAGTAATTTTACTCCCGTAATCAGTTTTGGGTTATAGTCTGTCTCTCACACAAGGAAATGGACATGGTGTTGCTGTCTATTCTAGATTTGTTTGTTTCTTTTTTGTCCTGGTGCCATTAGCATAGGAACTGAATTAGTTGGTTAATCTCATCTTGGACCTGATCACCAGGATCCATTGATGACACTGTCAATGCTTTTAGCATCTCTAATTTACAGTTTTCTTCTTTTTTAATGCCAAGATGTCCACCCTTCCTTCCAGATAAGAGTAGCATAGGGTTAGCTATTAATGAACCATGGGATTTTTGGAAATAATAATTCAGTACACGAAAATCCAGCCCTGCATAAGTAGATTGTGCATCACCAGTATGTGATGTCAGTTCACAATTCGTAATTGTCTTTGACAGCCCAATGAAATTAAAAGTTTCAGATTGGCAGTCAGGAACGTGTCTGTGCTTCTGGATTTAAAAAAGAGAATCAAAATAGACAACACATTTCAGTGTTATCATCCATCAAACTGGCTTAAACTGTTTTTACATAATATTTTAAAGATTGAAGCTTTACAGGTGGCTACCTGGTTTCTGAACAGTCTTGGGGGAGCTATAGCACCATCCCCAGCTTTAGGATAGACTCTAAGGACCGTATGCAACAACCAGCCAATTAAGTCTGACAGCTCATTGCATTTTGGATTCAGTAAAAGTGCTCACGCTCTCGCATGCACCAGGCTCAGTACTTCTGTTTGCTCTGGGACGGTTACCCGTGCTGGCTGTGCTTGAATCCTTAATAATAGCATGGCACCAGTGGAAGAAATAAAATAGAACTACAGCCAAGCAGAGAAGTGTGGATGAATGACAGCATAAGGATGAGAAAAGGGATTGGACTAGACGATCTTTCGAGGTCCTTTCCGATCCCTAATTATTTTATGATTCTATGACATTTTCTGGAGGACTAGGACAAGCCAGAAAGCAAATAATTGCCCTTAGGATTGCTTTGAGGGCTGAGGGCACAAAAAATGTCATATGTAAACCATAAATACAAAACTGATAAGACTGGAAAAATTACAAATACATCATTATGAAAATTATCTTCCACTTACTGTGTAAAAACCCCCCAACAACTCGTGCTGTGTAGCCAGTAGAATAATATTAGATGCTCTAGGATGTGATTAATTCCAAATCAATGTTGACATCAATAAAAGGTCAGATGACAATCAACCTACAAAATTGTCTTTCTTTACTACACCATATGACTTAATTTCTAACAAAGAAATTCCCAAAGCTTTCCCCTTACATTGTCCATGGCTATCTTCATCATCCATGGAAGCCGGTATAATTTATTAGTGAACGTACCGAGTCTTAGAATGGTGTGTGGAATCTGAGAGTGGTGTGAAGAAGGCTTTATTAATGCTTTCCAAGACAAGGCACACAGAGAATTTAATTTAGACACTCACATATTCCCAGAAAGGCTGAAGGAAGAAGGCACATCTGGAGATCGTTCGGTCCAACAGGTTCAGTGAGAACAGATTGCCTAGGTTCATATTTCCAAGGCTGGAGACTCCACAGCCTCTCTGGACAGTGTTTTATCATCCTCACACTGAGGAAGTTTCTTCTTACCTTTACATGGAATTTTGGGTGTTTCAGTTTGTTCTTTCAGCCTCTTGTCCTATTAACTGGGCACCAGTAAGAAGTGTCTGGCTTCACATTCTTTACTTCTTCCCCACCAGGATTGTATGCACATGGATAAGATCCCCACTGAACCATCTTTTCTCCAGGCTGAGTAGTGTCATCTCTCCCACCCTTGCCTCATATTTCTTGGCCCTGCACAGGATGCTGCTTAGTAGGTCTCTCTCATACCCAGGAGCCCAGAGTTGGACGCAGCATTCCAGATGTCTCACCGGTGCTGAGCAGAGACAAAGCTTTCTGATTATCATATTTCATTAAGATTATGGAGTTAGAGGGAAATGTTATTCAGAAGAAGCTGAGGATGGCACTGTTGGACTGTAATTATGAGGCAATACAGCGTGAAAATCTTTAACTACAAGTCTGTACAGCCTTACAGAAATTATATCATTTGTCCGGCCAGAAACACAGGCAGGAAAAAGATTTACAGTGGCCAAAATTTTGCTTGAATTCTAGCAGTCAGATAGAAAAACCCATTCTGTTTTAATAGGGTGTAGCTGTGAAGTGATGAAGAGAAGATGAGTGAAGAAAAACAAAACCATTAAGTCATATATTTTGAGGAGTAAATTAGAAGTCTAACTGTGAAGGACCTTTCTGGCACCGAGTCCTTAGCTGTGAAGCATCTGAAGTGCTGCATATTGGCTATCACAGTATCCAAGGGCTGATCAGAAGGGTTCTCCCACAAAGGATGTAATTCAAATGAAAGCAGAAGATACTTGCAAATGAGTAAACACTTAGAAAAAAATTGACTTTCTTCTCAGAAACACGTCTCCATTCTGTTTTGCTACAAAATGCTGCTAGCCTGCTCCTCCAGGCTTCACAGAAACAACTTTTTTATTAGTAAGCTTTTTAATGTCTAGAGAGGAAGCACAAGCACATGCCTGGAATTTTAACATAGAATCATAGAACAGTTTCAGCTGGAAGAGACCTTCAAGACCATCAAGTCCAAATGGTCCCTAGCCGTAGCAGCACCACCAAACTGTGTCCCCCAAGGCAACATCTACCCTCCTCGTCAACACCTCCGGGGATGGGGATTCAACTCCCTCCATGCGCAGCTGCTCCAGTGCCTGACAACCCTTTCAGGAAAGAAATCCCTCCTGACATCTAACCTGAACTTCCTCTGGTGCAGCTTAAGGCCACTTCCCCTCATCCTGTCACTGACCGCTAGATAGAACAGATCAACCTCTATACACACTCTACAACCTCCTTTCAAGCAGTTGTAGAGAGCAAGAAGGTCTCCCTTCCATTTCCTCTTCTCTGGGCTAAACAACCCCAGCTCCCTTAGCAGTTCCTCATAGAACACCTGTTCCAAACCCTTTACCAGCTTGGTAGCCACCTCTGCCCCCTCTCCAGCCCTTCAATGTCCCTCTTGTAGCGAGGGGGCCCAAAACATAAGTGTTTAAATATATTCTGCAATGATTTCATTCAGTTTTGTTGTGCAAGATGCCATCAGCTGTGCAAACCTCCACATTTTGCTAGCCACATACAAGTGAAGCAAGCGGTTATTCATTTCTCTCTCATCTTAAAACCCACCTGGATATGTTCCTGTGTGGCTTGGTCTAGGGGATCCTGCTGTGGCAGGGCGATTGTACTAGATGATCTTCCAAGGTCCCTTCCAATCCCTAATGTTCTGTGATCCCAGTTGAGCCTATGAAAACAAAACAGAGTGGCACTGTTTGCTTAAATAAATGATTTTTCATCTCCAATGTGACCGCTGCAGTGGATGCAGAGAGACCAGTTCTTTCTACGAGTGGTGTCAGCTGCACAGAGCTGTAGAATCTTTTGGATTTGTATGGGCCACACTGCAATTCAACAAGACTTGTTTTCCAGGATTTCCTGTGCTGCCAAGTATCATGAGGTAAACTTGGAGAA
Source organism: Rhinopomastus cyanomelas (assembly GCA_013400115.1). Lineage (NCBI taxonomy): Eukaryota > Metazoa > Chordata > Aves > Bucerotiformes > Rhinopomastidae > Rhinopomastus > Rhinopomastus cyanomelas. The sequence goes on from VXBP01004898.1 coordinate 60,563, forward strand.
ACACAATAGACTGCCAGGGCAATTTGCAAGTCATTATCTGTTAAAGCGTGCAATGGTAAAAAAAAAATGAATTGAAACAGGAGCAGAGTTTAGCTCTGAGACGCTGTCACGAGCATTTTGCTGCAATTAGCCTGGCATTCAGAACCCTCAGCAGTCCACACTGCTCTTATAATTGTACATTATAACTACAAATTCCATTTTTACTTGGGAGCTTTACAAAGTCATGGATGTTTTTCACTAAAGCGCAGCTCGGTTTTGTTGCAGTCACAGAATCACAGAACATTAGGGATTGGAAGGGACCTGGAAAGATCACTTAGTCCAATTCCCCTGCCAGAGCAGGACCACGTAGATCAAGGTACACAGGAACAAATCCAGGCAGGTTTTAACTGTCTTCAGAGAAGGAAACTCCACAACACCCCTGGGCAGCCCATTCCAGTGCTCTGTCACACTCACTGAGAAGAAGTTCCTTCTGATATTGATATGGAACCTCCTCTGTTCCAGCTCATACCCATTGCCCCTTGTCCTATCACTAGAATACACTGAGAAGAGCCTGACTCCATCCTCCTGACACCCACCGTTCACATATGTATAGACATTAATGAAGTTACCCCTTAGTCTCCTTCAAACTCAAGAGACACAGCTCCTTCAGTCTTTCCTCACCAGGGAGGTGTTCTACTTCCTTCATCACCCTCGTTGCTGAAGGCCGTGGAGTGGGTCTATTTTTCAAAAGAAATCGTATTACATAGCTCTGGAAAACCCTGTTCTCTGTACATTGACCCCATGTCATTGGGACCTTCTCTTTTGGTTATGGCTAAACTCCTTTTTTCTTTTTTTTTAAATTCAAGACATGAAAAAGAAGAAAAAGAGCATAAAAATGTGGCTTTTGCAAGCTGAGCGCAATCATTTTCGTAGTAGGCTTCTGTTCCCACTTGTACTCACTCCTTGTGAATGGTGTCATCACTCTCCCCGAAAGCTGTTTTGTCAGCAGTTGTGCTTTCTGTCTTGCCACAGGGAGAAAGACGGTTGTGATTCAGGCTCTGCGAACAGCGGCTGTTTTGCAAAGGGGTGTTTTTTTTACTGGGAATAACTCCTGTAAGACTGAGTCATCCTTGGACACTGGCCATTGAAGAAGAGAAGCAAAGAGGGAAGTGTGCAGGAGGGAAGGAAGTCAAAGAGGGAAGAGAAACAAAGAGGAGAGGGTGCTGAACCTTTGCAGGTCCTCAGCTTTATACTGAATATATATGCATGGGATGGAATATACATGGGAGAGAAATATATATATATGGGATGGAATATATATGGAAGACATATATATATATATACATGGGATGGAGTAATCTGTTGGTAAATTTAGGGTCACCCTTATAGAATCATAGAATCATAGAATCACTACGGATTGGAAGGGACCTCGAAAGAACATCTAGTCCAATCCGACTGGAATAGCAGGACAGTAGACAACAACAGTAGACACCCTTGCTGTCTACTCCACCCCAAAGGTGCAGCCTCTCACTTACTGCACTGCGAACATGACACAAAAGATTTAGGAGTGACCTTGGTCTCCACAGGAGCAAGTCTAAGCAAGAGAGATGTAGAGTCTCCTGCTCTGGAGATGTTCAAAACCTGCATGGATATGTTCCTGTATGATTTCCTCTACTGGTACTACTCTATGATGGTACTACTCTAGCATGAGGGTTGGACAGAGATCACTTTCAACCGCTACCATTTTATGGTCCTATGCTTCAGTGAATGTTTGCCAAGGGACATGTTACAGTGGTGCGCACTGGGTCAATCTATTTCTTACAAACCATCACTCATATAATTTCTGGGTTCAACATTTTGAGAACATTTATGTGTTTCTTTTACTACTACTATGTCTAGTAGTAGTAAAAGTACCCCGCTTTAAGTGAATCAAAACAGCAAAAGACTCTCCTAGCTGCATGGTCTTTCTTCCAGCTCAGAATTTCTTAGAAGTATAATTCCAATGAATTATTTCTCTAGCTCCTTACAAATAAATACTGAAGTATAACACGGGTTAGTGCAGAGTCTTGCATCTGGGCAAGAACAACCCCAGGGACCAGTATAAGTTGGGGACTGACCTGTTGGAGAGCAGTGTAGGAGAAAGGGACCTGGGGGTCCTGATGGACAGCAGGATGACCGTGAGCCAGCACTGTGCTCTTGTGACCAAGAGGGCCAACAGCATCCTGGGGTGGATCAGAAGGGGGGTGGTTAGCAGATGAAGAGAGGTTCTTCTCCCCCTCTACTCTGCCCTGGTGAGACCACATCCGGGAGTATTGTGTCCAGTTCTGCGCCCCTCAGTTCAAGAAGGACATAGAGCTGCTGGAAGGTGTCCACGCATAGAGCAATGAGGATGATGAAGGAAGTGGAGCACCTCCCTTATGAGGAGAGGCTGAGGGAGTTGGGTCTCTTGAGCTTGGAGAAGAGGAGACTGAGGGGTGACCTCATTAATGTCTATAAATATGTGAAGGGTGGGTGTCAGGTGGATGGAGCCAGGCTCTTCTCAATGTCATCTGGTGATAGGATGAGGGGCACTGGGTGTGAGCTGGAACATAGGAGGTTCCACATCAACCTGAGAAGGAATGTCTTCCCAGTGAGGGTGACAGAGCACTGGAACATGCTGCCCAGGGAGGTTGTGGGGTCTCCTTCACTGGAGACGTTTAAAACCCGCCTGTATTTGTTCCTGTGTGACCTGTGGTCTATGTGATCCTGCTGTGTCAGGGGAATTGGACTGGATGATGTTTCGAGGTCCCTTTCAATCCCTAATGATTCTATGATTCTAAATATTTTAAGTGCTTTTCTGAAAAGCAGGTGTTTTTCCTTGTGGTCTCATGGGTCTTACCTCATCATAACAGCAAAATAATGGACAAACAATAAGTACTACTCGCTTGAAATCATCAGAGTTCTCAGTCCATGCAGACGCTTTGCTGCAGCTTTAATAAAATACCTTGTTACAGCAGCATGAAATCTGTATTCTGTTGGCATGACTTTGCATTCTTTGCCAAGGGCACTTCAGCTCATTTGTATGAAGATAAAGTAGGTAGGCAATTCTGCTTTCAGCGAGTTGTCTTTGATCTGCCGGCAAGAATGTGGAGTTTATACGTGAAGAAGCTCTGCCTAATGACTGACTGTGCAGGACAGATTTTTGCAGCCTTGGATAACAATATATTTTCTACTGTACTGCCTTCTGTCTTCGAGCCATTTGCTTGAGATACAAACTATACACTTAATTTTCGCTTTACAGCCTGTGTTTGCAGACAAGAGATTTTGTTGCTCTGTGAGCTGTCCCAACTTTCTCTTGTGAGAGTTTAATTCATTAGATGCACATGGCTGAATATCTTCAAACTTTGATGCTATTCTGTCTTTGACAGAGAATAAACGGGTGAATGCTGGAGCCATTTTGCTCCTAAAAATGGAAATTGTTCCCCTTTATAGGATGGATAAAATTTCCAATTAGCCAGCTGAATTCGTTCTGCAATCTGAATTATTACTAATTTAACAAAGACACTGTATTGGATTGTTTTGGATAAGGCGGACGTGTAACAAATCAAGTAGAACAAATTTGTTTGGATATTTTTTATGAACCTCAGTAATTAAATACTTTGGAACCCTTGGCTGATAACTTGCCTGACAAGGGGAAAGGAACCACAGAATCACAAAACATCGATGATCTCTTGGGTCCCTTCCAACCCCTAACATCCTGTGATCCTATGATCAGGGATAGAAAGGGACCTCAAAAGATCAGCTACTCAAATTCCCTGCCACAGCAGGATTATCTAGACCAAGTTGCACAGGAACACATCCAGGCAGGTTTTAAACATCTCCAGAGAAGGCAACTCTACTGCGTAGCCTGTTCCAGTGCTCCATCACCCTCACTGGGTTCTTTCTGACATTTATATGGAACCTCCTATGTTACAGCTCACATCCATTGTCCCTTGTCCTATCACTAGAGGACATTGAGAAGAGCCTGGCTCCTGAAGCTGCACCAGCAGGTTGGAGTCAGGAGGAATTTCTTTCCTGAAAGGTTTGTCAGACAGTGGAACAGCTACCCAGTGAGGGGACTGAGTCCTTATCTCTGGAGGTGTTTAAGAGAAGGTTAGATGTTGCATTGGAGGACAAGGTTTAATAGTGCTAATAAGGCTGGGAAAAGGTTGGACTCGATGATCTTGAAGATCTCCTCTAGCTGAAACTCTTATATGATTTATCATTTCATATTTTCACATAGTATCAATCATTGTCTTTCCCCCTCTATTATCACTACTCTTATCCTGCTCAATTGTGATAATTGAAATGTGTTTCTTACCACACTCATCTGAATTTGATCTGGAATGTATTAAAATGAATGTTAGAACATGAATACGATGTCACCATACACCCAGTTGTCAAAAAGGAGAAATTTGATGTGACCCCAAACCTGCATCATTTTGGAACTACTCACTGTTGTGAGGAATCCTCTGTGAAATTTCTTGTATCTGACGAGGTAAGAGATCAGGAGAAAATGGATGAGATCACCACGGTGCTTGAAGATGCCTGTGGAATACAAAGAAGAGCCATGAAGATTGTATTTGGAAAACTTGGCACAAGTATCTGTCTACTGCGAGCTGCAAGTGAAGGAGTGCACTTAGAGCTTTCTTGCACCTTGAGAAACAAGATAATGGCAGATTCTTCCTTGTGATGGAAACCAGGAACATCACTGCGTCACGTTATTCCCACAGGAAAAGCAGGCACTGCTGCAGGGCTGTCTCAGCAGCGTGGATGTATACGCGGTGCTTAAAGCTTGAGTGTGGAACGAGTACGAGGTGCCAAATCACCACAGAACAAAGCAGGAGAACACGCATGGAAGACTCTTTCTCTTCACCAGCTATTTCTTAAGTGTTGCTCCAGTTTCTGGTACCAGGGCTACAATCAGCTCTATAAATGTTACTGGAATCCAGCTGGACTTCCAGCAGTGTAGCTAAGATTAGAACTAAGACATTCTGGCTACGTCTATAGCCGTAGATCTGAAGCTTTCTGGCATTTCCTAGATAAATCTGTCTCTCAATTTATCTGTAATGAGACTATGTATTTAGAATCATGGCTTCTTCAGGAATCCAGTGAATTGTGCTGAGTCCTATCTGCAAGGTCTTTGATTCATTCTATTGGCTAGCAGCAGTGTTTAGTCAACGGCTGGGCAAGATCTCTTCCTCAGACAGTGTAAGCTGGCTCAGCGCCACCGATGTTAATACATCTTTGCTAATATACATCAGATAGGAGTTGCTTTTGCTCTTCCCAGGATTGATGAGGGTTACGGAGATGAGCCGCAGCATTAGTGACGAATGCAGCATTATACATGCCAGGTCTCATACACAGTTTGATTGCTGTGGCCTCCAAGTCTTTATGGATGTTCTATCATACATCTGATGACTAGGCAGTGGAAGTCAACAGAAGAGGAGTAGGCATGGCATAGGGATTTTTTATTTAGGTACTTTCCCCTTATCTGTCAACTTAGGGATGAGGGATAATGTTATACTTAATATATTATAATACACAATATATACTTAATTATTAATTAATTATAGAATCAGAGAAAGGACCTGGAAAGATCATCTAGTCCAATCCCCTTGCCACAGCAGGATCACCTAGACCACACAGGAACATGTACATGCGGGTCTCCAGAGAAGGAGACTCCACAACCCTCCTGGGCAGCCCCTTCCAGTGCTCCGTCACCCTCACTGGGAAGAAGTTCCTTCTCACATTCATATGGAACCTCTGTTCCAGCTGACACCCATTGCTCCTCGTCCTATCACTAGATGACATTGGGAAGAGCCTGGCTCCATCCTCCTGACACCCACCCTTCACATATTTACAGACATGAATGAGGCCACCCCTCAGTCTCCTCTTTTCCAAGCTAAAGACATCCAGCTCCCTCAGCCTCTCCTCATAAGGGAGGTGCTCCACTCCTTTCATCATCCTTGTTGCTCTAAGAAGGACTCCCTCCAGCAGCTCCACATCCATCCTGAACTGAGGGGCCTATATAACATATACTTATATATCAATATAACAATATATAATAATGATTAATTCATATACAATATATTATTGTATTACTGTATTATTATATTATTATAATGTTATGCTTAGTATATTATTTTATCAAGATATTTTCATTTTATGTTTGCACCTGGGTTTCCCTTTCTTCTGCTAATATTTTCACTGTCCAACTCCATGTATCATTTTCAAGGTCTGCAGATTCTCTCCTCATAGCTTATTCACATGCTGCCTACTGAGGACTGAGGAACTAAAGGCAATTGCTGAGCTTACAATTCACACAGAGCTGATGGCTCTGTTCCATGAAAGTTTTATATCTGTGAAACAAGTGAAAAAACCCCAAGAACTAATACTAAATAAACCAGAGCCCTGCAAATCTGGAAAGCAACACTGTGGTTTCAGTAAGCTCCAGAGATGATTTCTTTGAATAATGTCAGTATTTATTATTTAGCTGTCTATCTTTTAGTATCACATACATGAAATTTAGGAAATAGAGGCCAGAAATTTATCTCATTGTTTTTTTTAACAGCAAAAAAGCACACTTTTCCTTTTAAAGGCCACTTGATTGCTGATCAGTCTCTCATTTTCCTCTGTGACTTAAAGAAAGAAAATCAGCACCTTGTAAAAAAAACCCCAATTTTTTTAAAAAAATGATTTTTGTAAGGTCCATATCAGACTTTTGTCTGAGATATATGTTTGGTGTGACTTGATCTAGGTGATCCTGCGGTGCCAGGGGGATTGGACTAGAAGATCTTTTGAGGTCCCTTCCAATCCCTAATGATTCTATGATTCTGTGATAGGAGAGTTAAGAGACAGACCTCCTATCATTCCATAAACAGCGCAATCTGCTATCGTAGCATCGTATCATGATAATGTAATGAAATCATAAGACCTTTTTCTCTGTGAACAACATGTACCCTTTTGAAGTTTTATGCTGAATCTCAAAGAGGGCAGCTCCTGAATGTTCAAAGCTAAATACTCTGTTGAGGTGGATAAGCCTAGCTACTCGAGAAATATAAGAGAATGGAATTAGAGAAGTGTAAGACTTCTGGTGATGAGCCTGTGTGTGGTGACCTATTAAAAGAGTTTGGCATCAAATGCTATGTGCAAGCGGCGCTGTTTTGAAACACGGAGCTTTTCCAAGTTTCCCACAGAGAAATAGAATATTTTTTTAAAAAAGGAAATAGACGGAGTGCTGCAGGGTGAACGTTTTAAAAAGATACATTCACGGCACCGAAGGAGTATCTACCACTCACTGAATTTGTGACTTCTATTAGCAGACCTATAATCACTCCAGTTAAACTATTACTTTGACTTGTGCCATCAGTTTTTCCTGGAGGACTGCCTTGTGTTTTTGCGGTTTCCTAATTAAATAGAAAAAGCTGTTGCTTACATTTGTCTAAAGGGTCTGTTCCTGCAAAGCAAGAAAGGAATCATGCGTATGGAGTTTACAGATTTGGGGCCATCATTTGCTTTGGAAGCAATCAATGCTCCATTAACAGCAGTGGTTATCTAAAAAAAATCCTGAGGGATACAAAAAATTTGAGGGTTTTAATAGAAAATCTTTCTTACTGTTCTCTCCTGCGTTTTGTTTTTGTTGTTTTAAAGGGATAAAACCAAGCAGAGCAGGAGAAGGTTTTGCGGCAGAGACTGAGCAATGAGAACCAGCCTATACTTGTTATCACAGCAGAAGAGGAGATGGTCCAGAAATATTTGTTTATGTTTAATATCTTTTTAATGAAACAGTAAGAACATTTTTCACTGTGAGTGCCTGCATAAGAAAAAGAAATGAAAAAAAATCCCTGACTCTGTTGAAAATTTATTTGCCCTGTTCTGTCTATGGAATTTTTCTGGGGCTCTGTCTGTGGTTTGGTAGATTTTCATTTTCTGATATGTAAAGACTGATGAAGTCCCCGAAGCGGGAGAAAAATGGAGACAGCTAATGTGATCTGTTTCTATGGTGAACTCTGGTTATCTTTGCAGCAGTCATCTTGTTTGTGCGAAATGCATGAATTCGGATGCAGCCATTGCAGGGGGATTGGACTGGATGATCTTTCGAGGTCCCTTCCAATCCCTAATGATTCTATGATTCTATGATTGCAGTTCACAGCCTGAGCTGAAATTGGCCAAAGGGAAATCAGCCTTTCCGGTTAAGCTCAATGCTACATCTTCTCCACCGAGAAGAACCAATTTGACGGTGAAGGCACAATTATTTCTTCATTGACTCTGCCAATTTTTAACTCATCAGCATACACCGAAACCTTCTTGGATGAGCTTTTACTGGGGGGTTTTGATTTCTTCACTGTAGCTACTCTCATCCAAATTTCAAGTCCAATTTTAAGTCTGGTTTTTTTTTTTGGTTGAAATTCTGATTCTCCTTGGTTTCTGTGGCTGTAGCTGGCGGATATAACCTGCTAGAAGTATAATGGATGTCCCTTCTCCTCATAGTAAATGGATATATCCATCTACTTACGCGCTCTGCTCTTCCGTAGATACTCATGCTCTGCTGCTGACTGTATTATGAAGAGACGCACCAATTCCATCTGCCTGGTTCATAGCCTGTGAAGAGCAAAACAAGACGATCCTGTAAATGTGCATGAAAGAGTGGAAAGCACATTTCTAAAAGAGCAGAAATCCATTTCAGGCAGGCTGGAGATATTTTAATGCTTGTCATCAAAATTTTTATGAGCATTGGAACTGGCTTGTCTAAGTCGGGTTAGGGTTAGGTTAGGGTTAGGTCCAATAAGCCTTGAGAAGGCTTGGTCTGTACAAACACAGGTGTAACTCTCATAAGAACTGAAGTACTCGTAAGAGCTTTCCTTAAACGTTAGGTTTGAATTAGAAATTAGTGGCATGACAATGTCTTCCTTACATTCTGGTCTTGTGAAAAGTTGAAGTTGTCTTGTTTGCTTTGGTGTAGAACTGTTGATTGGGTACTTTGATTTATGGTGAATAGTGGGGCCAGAGTGATCCTTTGTGACATTTTTGGAACAGACATATAGTGCTGCAAGTGGGCCTGTAATGTGTGTGTTTATTCTAAGTCATTTCTGTAATGACCCCAGCATTAAATGACCTATTTAAACTAAACTAGAAAAAACAAACAAAAAAAATCCCAAATAAAACCAAACCAATTTTTTCCTAATTATGAACAGAAGAAAATTGCTTTGCAAGTCTGCCATTGCCAGATACAAGAGGTGAGTGGCCTGGAGAATACAGTTTATGTATTATGAAGAGAGATTGAGAGAGTTGGGGCTGTTTAGTTCGAGGAAGAGGAGGCTGAGGGGAGACCTCATCGCTCTCTAGAACTATCTGAAAGAACATTGTAGAGATGTTGGTGCTGTTGGTCCTTGCAAGTAGTTAGCGACAGAACCAGAGGGAAGGGCTTCAAACTTCAACAGGGGAGATTTAGATTAGATATCAGGAGGAAAGAGTGGTCAGGCACTTGGATGGGCTGCCCAGGGTGGGGGTTGAGTGACTATCCCCAGATGAGTTTAAAAGTCACTTAGATGTGGTGTTGGGGGATCTGGTTTAGGGGTGAACTTGTAGAGTAGGGTTGATGGTTGGACTCGATGATCCCAAGGGTCTTTTCCAACCTGAATGATTTTTTGGTTTGCTAATGTATTATAATCTCAGTAGAACACATTACGACTAGTAGAAAAGGACATTGTGATAAAAATCAAAGAATTAACGAATCAGTACAATTCTGGCAGTATTCAACAGTCCAGAAAGCACCGATATTATGCAACCACCACTAGAACTACTGTTTTCCTAAAGTACGACCTCGCTCTAGTTTTTCCGAGGTTTCCACTATTCTACAAAACTAAGGGCTTAAAAAATTCAAAGGAAGAAAGACAATGAATTTCCCAATTAAAAGGAAGCCTGTATGCAAATACCTAGAAGTCACATTAACAAGCGCTTTTGCAGTACAGATGCTCCTTGTAGGAGGTTAGTACAAAACCCCAAGAAGACCTTTCTCTTCATTTAATGGTCTTATGTTTTCACACAAGTAGGTTCCCTCATTAGATATGCTTCAGGTTGCTGGCCTACCACAGAGCTGGTCCATTAACAACCAGTTTGTTGCTAAGTATTTCATTGTTATGAGCTCACACTTAAACCCAAAGAGCAATTTGTGAAAGAATAGAGTCTTAGAGATTTTATTGCCCATAAACCAACATGAAAGTAACTTTTAGGAAGGTGCAGAGTGATTCTGAAAAAGAATGACTTTCTTCACATTTTATTGCTTCTTGGTGAATATTTCCTGTTTACTGTCTCTCTACAGTATTGCACAGGATGACTGTTCAGTCTGTTGTGCAAATAAATCTATCGGAGACACTGACACTTGTTAGCCAGCTGTCTCCATTCCTTTTGGAAAGGTGCCTCTACAGATGTGAACACGGCATCACTGAAAATATCTGGTTTGTAAACCTTGGCTCAGCCTTGGATTATTTATTACTCAGGGAATGACATTTTGCATGAGTAAAACAATCCACAACAGCTGTTGTGTAGTGCATGGGAATTAGCACAGGTCTACAGATGATGTGTCATCCAGGGAGCGGAAGATAGGAAAGAGATAATGTAGTTTGTTCTTTTAACATTGTTCTTCAGTCTGGAGTTTCAAGTTGGTCTTTATTAGGAGGAGTGTCAATGCTTCCTCCCTTACGAGGAGAAGCAGTCACTTACATACCTTCCCCTTTTGGAAAACACCAGGGTGTGGGTTAATGCCGTTGAACAGGTTGAAATCACAGAATCACAGAACATTAGGGACTGGAAGGGACCTCGAAAGATCATCTGGTCCAATCCCCCTGCCACAGAGGGATCACCTAGACCAAGTCACACAGGAACACATCCAGACGGGTTTGAAACATCTCCAGAGAAGAAGTTGAGTGGATGAACTGCAGACATTAAAAATTTAGAATGGCTTTATTCTGCCCTGTATCTAATTGCTCTTCAGTCTTCATAAAGCTACATCTTTTTTTTTAAATTCAATCACTACAACCTTTATGCTGGACTTGAAAAGAAAATCTATCAAACTACTAGTAACACATATTCCTAGACGTGTTGTCTGAATTGGGAAGGAAACATTGGATAGATACAGCATTTTGTAAAGAAACCAGAAGACTCTACCTTATTTTGGAAGGTCTAGTGTAACCTTTGAGATTTTTGTCTTGGGAGATGGGTACTTTTGATCATAGAATTATAGAATCTTTAGGGATTGGAAGGGACCTCCAAAGATCATCTAGTCCAATCCCTCTACCGCAGCAAATACATGAAGTGGTTCTTAACTTTCTGTCTGAATCTCTCAAAGGTCTTCCAAGCTTTGAAGAGGAATTCTGCACTGAGGAGATCATGTAGTGTGCTCAACCTTTGTGACTATCACGGTTATAAAAACTAGCTGAATATGTAAGTTTAGTTTGTATGTTTTCCATAGAAAGTTGGGTTTCAGGAAAGTTTCTGTTCCCCCCACTACCTCCTTTCTACCTCCCCCAACTCTCCTTCTTGTTCCAGAAAATCCATCTTGGATTTTCATGTTGTGTGTATTCAGGGTGAAGGAGCAGTGTCACCGAGAGAGAAAACCTGGATGGAAACTTTTACTTTGAAGATTTTCAGTGGGAGGAAGCTTCATGCTGTGGCAGGGGGATTGGACAAGATGATCTTTCAAGGTCCCTTCCAATCCCTAATGATTCTAAGATTCTATGATCTAAATTTTCAAGGTCAGCTGCTCTGGACAGAGAAGTTTCTCCTTGTCTGTACAGAGTGACTGTAGTTCTGAGCCAGGGGGATTGGACTAGGTGATCTTTCCAGGTCCCTTCCACTCCCTAATGTTCTGTGATTCTGTGACTTTGTGATTGAATGAACAAGAATTTTTGTTTTAAGGCCTCAAGGTGACCATGAAGACAAACACAAGAACTTTCAAAGCCTTTGCTAGTGACCAAAACATCTTGCACACAACAAGCTGTAAGAATTTTCATTCCTCACATCAGTGACTTGAAGAAATAGTCACTCCTCAGCTTGCCCAAATCAAACAACCCATGAGACAGGCACACTGCTCTTTAAGAGGATCTTAATGGAGAGTTTTCCTTTCTGCCTTCTCAAGGAGTCTGTCAACTTTATAGCGTTGACACCATTCTACCTACACAACAACCTTCCTTATCTTCTTCATGTGTATGGTTACTACGAGAGCAGCCTGAGCAGAATGCACTTGGCAAGACACTGAAATCCTGCTTTCAGGACCTAGTTTCATATCAAAACTATTCTTATCAACAACAGTTTCATTTCAACAAGCTAATGACATCCTCTAAGATCCCATATATCAGCAAAAAGGGATTCCTCACCGATGCAGCTATCAGCAAAACAAGCCATTTAGGGTTTTATGGCTCACACAACCAAGTGATGAGAAAGCCTGCGCGCTGGTCCATGCTGATGTGTAGCCTTGTGTGAGTCTAAGTAAGCTTCTGGCAAGGATTTGGCATTTTTATAGCTCTTTTTGGCAGTGCTCATAGCTGAAGCATAATTTCAGACTGCAGAGAGCCCGACGGACAATTTAATCTCATCCTGTTGACGCTGTAAAGAACGATTTGTCTCACTATCAGTCAAAAAGCTGACTGAGATAAACACAGAGAGAGAAGCAAGAAGACTCACAACTCAAATGAAACACAATCCTTTCCATAAGACGACTTGTCTTGTTTGAGCCTGGGGAGAAGGGCAGGTGTGGGTTTTGGTAGTGGGAGAAGGAGCTGCTGTCTGGCCCCTTTAAGAAGCTTCATGAAAGATCCCTCCAGTTACCGGTCAGACCCACCTCCGGCTAAGTCTGAGGAAACCAGTGCCTCTGCATAAATACAGGTAAATGGAAAAACCTGTTGAGTCAATTCCTGTTTGGGGGACTTTTGTTTGGGAGCCCAGGCGGTTTTGGTTTTCTAGATGAGGACATGCAGCCACACCTGGGTAGTTTAGAAGGCAGAGGCAGGGAAAAGCACAGTGAGGCAGCCACGGTCTCTGAAACCTGTGGTGAGAGGAGAAGCTGGGCATGTGAAGACCTCAGAGATCCCTGGAAGGAGAAGTGTGCCTGCAAAGCCATGGAAGACAGCACAGTGAAAGCAGGGGATGAATCCTGAGAGAAACCCTGACTCTGAGGTAAACACTCAGGCTGGAGCAGTGTGTTGCCAAGAGGACCCAGAGCCTGTGGGAGACTGTCGTGCTAGGATGGACTGTCTCCTGTGGGAAGACACCACGTTGCCAATGGGAACAACTGAAAGGTACTTTCCCCCTGAGGAGAAAGGAGGCAGCAGCACTGATCATGGGAATGTGCAGGTAAGACCTTGTCTATCTCTCTCTATATCAGTTGATCGGTTTGTTGTTGAAATGGAATTTTGTTTTGCTTTCCTCAAGTCCAGTCTGTGTTCTGCCTGTGATTCAAGTGGCAAGTGAGCTCTCCTCGCCCTTCCTCTTGGCCCCCAAGCTTTTGTTTGTACTTATTGCTGTCCCAAGGGTAGGTTAATAGGAGCGAGTGCACAGTCAGAGTTTCAAACCACAACATTCCCCAGCTCATTTTTTCAGAGAAAAAGGGAGGAAGCAACTAAAAGACTTTATTTTGTTTCATTCAACAATTAGAGGTAATTTATAGTATGTAAGTGTTGGTTGGTTCATTTTACCACCAAGTTTGTTTTACTTGAGGGCTTTCTTTCTTCAGCTGGCTTTTAAAGCTTGTCAGTATTTTTGTCAGCTGAGCTCACAGTTCAGGACATCAGGAGGCAGTATGGTTTGGATGTCCACAGCTCAGAAATGAGAGAAAAGCACTAATTGCTGGAAGGGTGGACTGCATTGTGCTTGTGTGACTGCTGCTTGGATTCTGATGTGTAAAAAACCGGGGGGAAAGAAATAAAGTACATGTGTCTCATCAGTAGATTCAATATCCATGTCACCATTGGCTGGTGGTTTTAACCACAACATTGGAGAAGAGGAGGCAGAGGGGTGACCTCATTCATGTCTATAAATACGTGGGTGTCAGGAGGATGGAGCCAGGCTCTTCTCAATGTCATCTAGTGATAGGACAAGGGGTGTGAGCTGGAACATAGGACGTTCCACATAAATATGAGAAGGAACCTCTTCACAGTGAGGGTGATGGAGCACTGCAACAGGTTGCCCAGGGCAGGGTGTGGAGTCTTCTTCTCTGGAGACATTTAAAACCCACCTGGATATGTTCCTCTGTGACTTGCTCTAGGTGATCCTGCTGTGGCAGGGGGATTGGACTGGGTGATCTTTTGAGGTCCCTTCCGATCCCTATGGTATCTGATTCTGAATTGTGTTTCTGCAGAGCTTTTCATTAACAAGAGCTTGGAAATGTTCAAAGGGAGGGAGTACGTTTAGAATTAAAGTGACGCGTGCTTGAGGGTGAGCATATGGATTTTGTGAGGCTTTGTTATGACTTGCTTAATCTTCACTGAGTTTCCTAAGGACAGCAGTGACACAAAGGCCAAAATGAAGTCTATTGACTTTGGGTTTTTCCTTCTCTATCTGTGGAGATGCAATTACTTAGGACAATGCAAAGAAAACCTTCCTGTTTGAAAGCTCTTTCATTTTGGTCGCCGTTTCTTCATTCCACAAAACTCTTAACTTCTCTGATCAATGTAGGGTCAAACGAAGACAGTAGCAAGAACCACTCTGAATGTTCCTCTGGCCTCACAGAAACTGAACCACTGTGGGCAGTACTGGTAGCCTGAACCGCTGCGTAATGTGGAATGGGAATGATGTGCAAATTGCAGAGCTCAGTAGCAGTTACGCTTGCGCCACCCTAAAGATAAACAAACTGCTCTGTTTGTGTTCTACAGCAATAGGTTCAACTGAAAACATCTGTTTTATCTGCTTGTGTTTCTCTGAATAAAACATCTTGTAACCAAACAACAAGTAGCCTCCTTGCAATGGAAAGTCTCTCTAACTTCAGTGTTGGTTCAGATTTGGGAAGCACAGAGGAAACTAAAGGTAGGAAGGGTGTTGTACAGCTGGTGGCTCTTCAGCCACGAAGATGATAAAGCAGTGGAACTTCTCCCTTGTGAAGAAAGGCTGAGGGAGCTGGGTCTCCTGAGCTTGGAAAAAAAAAAAAAAGAATGAGGGGGGACCATATTCATGTTGATAAATATGGAAAGGGGGGGTGTCAGGAGGATGGAGCCAGGCCCTTCTCAATGTAATCTAGTGATAGGACGAGGGTCAGCTGGAACAGAGGAGGTTTCCTATGATTGTGAGAAGGAACTTTTTCACAGTGAGGGTGACAGAGGCTGTCCAGGGGAGTTGTGGAGTCTCCTTCTCTGGAGATGTCTAAGTCCCACCTGGCCATCTTCCTGTGTGACCTGGTCTAGGTGATCCTGCTGTGGTAGGGGGATGGGACTGGATGATCTTTGGAGGTCCCTTCCAATCCCTGATGTTCTGTGATTGTGTGGAATTTTTACAAGGGACCGTAACAATTGCCAGGAAAAGGGGGAATGGCTTCAAACTGAAAGAGGGTAGACTTATATTGGATCTTAGGAAGAATTCCTCACTATAAAAGTACTGAGGCACTGGAACAGGTTGTCCAGACAAGCTATGGATGCCCTCTCCCTGCAAGTATTCAAGGCCAGCTTGGATTGGGCTTCGAGCAAGATAGTCTAGTAGGATATGTCCCTGCCCAAGGCAGCGGGGTTGAACCTAGATGACCTTTGAGGTCCCTTCCAGCACAAACCGTTTTATGATTCCAACCATGGAATGCAACCTCATCTCTGTATAGAACAGAATTGAACTGCTAATGTAATAGGATTTGACAAGACCTGTAGTTTAAGGACCTGCTTTGCATATTTTCAATAGCGGCATGGCAGCTTAGTGGTTTATTGTTTCAGGTCATGAAGCAGAATTTAAAAGTGAAATTTTATTGGGAATATTACAAGTCAACAAAACCTTCATTGGGGAAAGCGTAGGATTTAATTTCAATTGGCCATTAACGCCCCTGGTGGTAGCGTTTTGTTCACTAGATCATTTTGTGGTTCGTGGCTTACTAGCCTGTGATTGTAATCTCTCCAAGCAAATTCATTTGCATATATATTATTTACTGTAATTTTTACTTGTTATGAGACAAACAGGGTTATATCAAAGGCTACTAGGAATTCTATTTTCCTGCTTTGCACGCCCAGAGAATTTTATCCTGTTATGAAGTTCTGCTAGAACAAAGCTCTAGAGAGGTGTGAAGTGGCTTTTGAGTCAATTGTGTTAATCGTGTCCATATTTTGCTCAGCTACTGCTGTTCTCATTCGCAATTAGCATGACATCTGGCAAAGCAACTGGCTGGAACATTGATTATTCTAATGTTTCTCATTAGTAATAATTAATAACAAATGAGTAATTCAACTGATTATCAATTAACATCTAGCTAAGGTTTTTGACACTGTTTTTTGTCTGTAGAGGCTCATGGTGTGTATGGTTTCACTTGCTCTGACGTTCACTTCATCTCTCTTGGAAAATCAAGTTGTACCTCATTCTGAAGCAATGTGATGTGTAGACCACGTCTCAGAAGCGTGACAGTCAGCGCGCTTTATTCACTGGGACTGCCCTTGAATTCAATTTAAATACAATATAGTCTTGTGATTTGTCAGCCCTGAGTGCTTGTTCACATAAAGGAAAGGTATGAAGCTGTAATTGGGAGGACATGGTTATGTAGAACAGAAATGAGACCATATTAGGAGCATTGTGTTCAGTTCTTGGCCCCTCAGTTCAAGAAGGACACGGAGCTGCTGGAGGGAGTCCAGCGTAGAGCAATGAGGTGAGGATGATGAAGGAAGAGGAGCACCTCCCTTATGAGGAAAGGCTGAGGGAGCTGGGTGTCTTAAGCTTGGAGGAGATTGAAGGGTGACCTCATTACTTTCTATAAACATGTGAAGGGTGGGTATCAGGTGGATGGAGGCAGGCTCTTCTCAATGTCATCTGGCGATAGGATGAGGGGCAATGGGTGTAAGCTGTTACATCGGAGGTTCCATATAAATATGAGAAGGAACATCTTCCCAGTGAGGATGATGGAGCCCTGGAACCAGCTGCCCAGGAAGGTTGTGGAGTCTCCTTCTCTGGAGACATTTAAAACCCACTTGGATATGTTCCTGTGTGACTTGGTTTAGGGGGGTTTTGGAGTCTTCTTGTCTGGAGGAGCCTATTTATAACACTTCAGTTATGTCCATTTCCCACTGTGGAGCTGATCCGACAAATATCCTGTATGTCACCGTAGCTGAACGCACGGCCGTAAGTGCCCTGCAGCACAGCCTGTGCTGTCCTTACTACTCACTGACGCTGAGATGACATGCAGTGCATCGCTGCGTGATGGTGGGAACAAATGAGTCTATGCTATGCATCAACACCACGCATCATGTTCATGATGAATGTTCCTGGGCCGTGCCTGGTCTTGTGGAGTGGCAATTGATTATATAGCTTTTTTAAGGGAGGCTGCTGAAGGAGGGCAGGCTCCTGCTGAAACCTCCTATCCATGTGAATGAAATGAAAACCGTGGGTGATACGAGAATGAAGGCTATTGAGCTGGAAAGATGAAAGAATTAAAAATATCACCTGACAGTGTGGAAATACCAGTTTTGCAAGACAAATGAAACAAAATGTGCAAAGGAAAACGGAGGTTTGTTAACCTCATTTTCAGTTTCTCTTTTGTGAGGATGAAAAATCAGGTGTATGAGTAAGCAGCCAAGCAATGCCATTGGTACAGATAGAAAAGGGGTCCCTCCCAGGTTCTTGTCCACTAGGAGTAAAATCCACACAGATAATACTGGTAGAAACACACCTGATTGACAACTGGACTGTGATCACAGAAGGATTTGTAGTTTTTGCTTCAAACACCCTTGTTGCTTTGCTCAGTCCTGTTTCCCAGTGATGATGGCTGGAATCATGCTATTAGTTATTAGGTTATTGATGTCAAACCCTTGACTCCTTGTTGTGTAATGGATTTATTAACATTTATATACTAACTAGTCATATATTCACAGAATCGCAGCACATCAGGGATTGGAAGGGACCTCGAAAGATCATCCAGTCCAATCCCCCTCCCACAGCAGGATCACCTAGATCCAGTCACACAGGAACATATCCAGGCAGGTGTTAAACCTCTCCAGAGAAGGAGACTCCACAACCCCCCTGGGCAGCCCCTTCCAGTGCTCTGTCACCCTCACTGTGAAGTTCCTTCTAATATTCATATGGAACCTCCTATGTTGCAGCTTACACCCATTGCCCATTGTCCTATCACTAGATGACATTGAGAAGAGCCTGGCTCCATCCTCCTGACACCCAAAGGAATGTAATCAATTCCCTGTGAAGGCAAAACAGCTTAAAACAAATCCCTTGTATTAGCAGAGCAAAAAGTACCTGGTACTTGCTGCAACAACATCACGCTGATCAGAGTCTGCTTGGCTATGTTCTTACCCCCATGCGTGTTGAGTATTGCACAAAAAGGATTAATTTGCCAGGGAATTATTAAGTGCTTTGCAAGTGTATGAGGTCTTTTTAAATTGCACGGTGCCAAATACTACTAGAATAATTGGAGAGCTGATGATGTCATCTGCTGCAATAAATTTCAATAGTGAGCATTCAATCTAATTTAATGCTGGGCATCGCATCAAAAACACTTCTTCAGTATCCCACTGATTTACAGTGAATTAAGTCTAAAAATATAAAGACATTAAAGTTGAGCTGTATACGGATGTAAGACTTGCAGATCTGTTCATCTTGATTATATGGTACCGTAATCAAGTTGGACATCGTAATGATGAACTTATATATTAGTATAATTAATTTCGATGTTGCGTCTGTTCTGTTGGTGCTGGTCATGGGTAATTAGTGACAGAACCAGAGGGAAGGGCTTCAAGCTCCAGTAGGGGAGGGTTAGACTGGACATCAGGAAGAAATTCTTCATGGAGAGATGGTCAGGCACTGGACTGGGCTGCCCAGGGTGGTGGTTGAGTCCCCATCCCTGGATGAGTTTAAAAGACACTTAGATGTAGTGTTGGGGGAGGTGGTTTAGGGGTGACCTTGTAGAGTAGGGTTGGTGGTTGGACTCGCTGATCCCAGGGGTCTTTTCCAACCTGAGTGATTCCGTGATTCTATGATTCACCTACTTAGAGTTCATCTGAAGAGCTGACTTGTGCTCCTGTAGAGGCACTGTGATAGAATTGTAATCCCTAGCTGGTTGCTAAGAATTGAAATATTTCTTCTGATGCCTTTCTGTGTAGGGGAAAGACATTGAAGAACTTTCATTGTAACAACTTGGTTTCAGGATTTCCTAGCAAAACAGGTTTTTAATTAAAGCTATGATGTATTGGAGGTGGGCACTGTTGTGTCTACATCCATGGTGAACAGCTTATTGGTCTAGGTGATCCTGCTGTGTAAGGGGGATTGGACTGGATGATCTTTCGAGGTCCCTTCCAATCCCTGATGTTCTGTGATACATATTGAACTTCCTTGTGTGATAGGAGGTTTTTCCTATGGTTCGTAGGAATCTCCAGTCTATCTGATGTTTGCTGTGCTTTCATGAACCCAAGTAAGTTGTCTTTACCCTGAAACAACAAATGGGCTTTGGGGATCACATTGGTGGTCCTCCCTATATCACGCAGTGATTTTCTAAAGAAAGAAAAATACTTTGACGTACCATGCAGACATCTGTTCTTCTTGTTCTACACCTTAAACTATTTGCTTTTATTCCTGCTAAGTATTAACTGAATTTATAAACCAAAGGATTCCGATATGGTAATCATATTTCAATTTACCCTAAAATTAAGGGACAAGCAAAGAGGCTGTTGGCACAGTGAGCAACTGCTGCATCTCTTTCTGCGCGCGCTGAGAGCTAAGTGCTGGGGAGAGCTGTGGGGGTGGATCAGGAATGTCTGGACTGCCTTTGGAGTGGGTAACGGCAGGTTGCTGTGGCAACAGCTGATGCTCTTTTGCTGATGGTAAAATATCTCATGAATGCAAATGACTTTCTTGATAGAAAACAGTTCGGAGTGTTCAGGCACAAGTTGTGTTGATGTGTAGTTCTTCTCCATCTCTTAAAATTCTGAGTCTCCTTCTTGGGGGATGTTTAAAACACATCTGGATATGTTCCTGTGCAACTTGATCTAGGTGATCCTGCTGTGGTAAAATCAGCTTAAACAAATTGGTGCATGTGACTCCAGTCAGTGACTCCAGAAAACTTCATTGCTGGAGCTACCCTTTGGAAGTCTACAAGAAATGAGGACATTGCATCCTATAATATAGTTATAAACGGTAATAAATTACTATGTTTCTACATATAAACATCTAGTGAAGTCTACAAATTACTCAAATATATAGAATCACAGAATCACATCACACCCATGATATAGTTACAAATGGTAGTAAATTATTAGTGCCCCTGCCTTGGTGAGACCACATCTAGAATATTGTGTCCAGTTCTGGGCCCCTCAGTTCAAGAAGGACATGAAGCTGCTGGAAGGAGTCCAGCGTAGGGCAACAAGGATGAAGTGGAGCACCTCCCTTATAAGGAAAGGCTGATGGAGCTGGGTCTCCTTAGTTTGGAGGAGACGGAGGGACGACCTCATTGATGTCTATAAATATTTGAAGGTTGGGTGTCAGGGGGATGGAGCCAGGCTCTTAGCATCATCTAGTGATAGGACAATAGGTGTGAGCTGCAACATAGGAGGTTCCATATGAATGTGAGAAGGAACTTCTTCCCAGTGAGGGTGACAGAGCACTGGAACAGGCTGCCCAGGGGAGTTTTAAACTTCTCCTTCGCTGGAGAAGTTTAAAACCCACCTGGATGTGTTCCTGTGTGACTTGGTCTGGGTGATCCTGCTGTGTCAGGGGGATTGGACTGGATGATATTCTGAGGTCTCTTCCAATCCCAAATGATTCTATGATATTAACATCTAGTTAATTAAGTCTACAAATTACTCAAACATACAGATGTGATTTCAATTAATACACTTTATAAAACAGGGACATTTTATAAGATGTTACAGTGAAAAGGAGTCTTCAGTAGGTGACATTAATCAAACTGTATATCAGGAAGGCACAAGGCTATAGGACTGAGAATCTTTGCTGTGAAAATGCCGACGTGCTTTTCCACCTGTCTGCTCCTGCACATTGTCTGAGCACTTTCCAAGGGTACTTCAAATTATTAGCTGCAAACAGATGTCAACAGCATAATTTCTTGACATATGTACTAGTCTGTGGAGATGATGATGACTGATTTGCTTAATGACAACAATTTGTCTGAAAATTTGCTCTCAATAGTTTTTTCTAGCTAATTTCCCTTAATCTTTGTTTAAAGTGTCTTAGGAGGGCTTTGTTTTCTAGAAAGTGAGAAAACATTTCTCTTAAAATATTTTGGGTCCTATGGATGTAAAGAAACTGGAAATAAAGAAATGGAGCTGGTTGGTGTCTCAAGAGGGAATGGGTTCAAGTTATAACAGGATAGGTTTAGAATAGATATTATCATAAAACCATTAGGGATCAGAAGGGACCTCAAAAGATCATCTAGTCCAATCCCCCTGCCACAGCAGCATCACCTAGACCAAGTCACACAGGAACACATCCAACAGGCGTTAAACATCTCCAGTGAAGGAGACTCCACAACCACCCTGGGCAGCCTGTTCCAGTGCTCCATCACCCTCACTGGGAAGAAGTTCCTTCTCATATTTATCTGGAACCTCCTATGTTCCAGCCGACGCCCATTACCCCTTGTCCTATCCCTAGATGCCACTGAGCAGAGCCTGGCTCCATCCTCCTGACATCCAACCTTCAAATATTTATCAACATGAATGAGGTCAACCCTCAGTCTCCTCTTCTCCAAGCTATTAGGAAGAATTTCTCCACAGAAAGGGTGCCCAAGTGCTCTTCCCCACAAGAGACACTACTATTTTTCAAAGCTTGAGACTAACAAAGATTTAACTATATGGAAACAAAGACTTTTTTCTTTTATTCTTCAGGACTTATCCTCCACTGAAAGTAATGGTTAGGCTGATGTTCCAGTCCCTTGAAACTGATGTGAATTTTATAGTTGATTTCAGAAGCCAGGTTTTAAATAGGTAGTTTTCAAGTGCAGTGTGCTCACCTCAAAGCAAGACAGGTAATTGCTAGGTGCTCTGTTACCTGTGTGGCTACGTAGATGAGACTCGCCCAGTAAGGAAAGACTTCTGACCTTTCTTCATCGTTCATCACGTCAGATTGGTGCTGAGCTACTGTTGATGATTCAAGACAATTTCTACCACCAGACTATATGTCTTCAATATGTAGTCCTGTGTTAAAAAGGCAGACTTTGGGTGAAACCCCTTCACCCAAAAAAAGGCTGTAATAAAGCAATGACAGAAAAGACAAAGGCTCTCCCCCTCCTTCTTGCAAATGTGCTGCCCTGAGAGGTATGAATAAAATAAAGAATATCCGTGAACATGCCTCACTGATTCTTACTCATTCCTCCTTTAAGTTACTTTCAACACCACTGTTGAGGATAATAGAAGCTGACGCGGACACGTGAGGGGAAATGTCTCACAGCAACTGATCTGTACAAGATCAGCCTGGCTTGCTCAGACACCCATGGCAATAGCTGGTACCGTGAATTGTTCAGAGTGATGAAGCAAACAAGGTATAGCCTGAACAAAACTTAACCAGTTTCCTGTATAGAAGAGTGAGTGACCGACTTCCACCAAACTTTCCCAGCAAGTTTGCCTCCTGCTGCCCTTGCTGTCCATTTAACACTGAGTGCATGGACTCCTGGGGAACACCTGAGGAGTCATTCTGAGTTGATCCTCTGCCTGGCAACCTCTTTGCTTTACCTTGTCCAATCCTTTTTGCAATCATTACCTTCTAAACTCAGTCAGTACAGAATTGCATGAAGGTCTTAGCTGTAACATCAGTATCTTTCAGTGGTTTCTGAGGACCAGGTTTAGGGGTGAACGTGTAGAGTAGGCTTGATGGTTGGACTCTATGATCCCAAGGGTCTTTTCCAACCTGAATGATTTTGTGATTCTCTGACACATAAGCTGCACAGGAGGATGGACTGAGGCTCTTTGCAATGTTATTTAGTGATAGGACAAGGGGCAATGGGTGTGAGCTGGAACAGAGGAGGTTCTATATAGATATCAGAAGGAACTTCATGGTGAGGATGACAGAGCACTGGAAGGGGCTGCCCAGGGGGGTTGTGGAGTCTCCTTCTCTGAAGATGTTAAAGACCTGCCTGGCCATGTTCCTGTGCGACTTGGTCTAGGCGATCCTGCTGCAGCAGGGGGATTGGACTAGATGATCTGTCAAGGTCCCTTCTGATACCTGATGTTCTGTGAGTCTGATTTTTCACAGTTAACCCGTTACAAAAATTGAGACTAGGAGGAGTTTTCCTGGCAGGAGGCACTAACACAGGGTTCTGTTTGACTGACAATCATTGCTACACGAACAACACGGCGGTTCCATGGCTGAAAATATTTAGCAGGCATTTTTGCTGTTTATGATAATTTGAACAACGCAATGAGGGGAAAACAATTTGATTTGGATTGTCATTAATCTTGATCTAATCTGTCAAAATACGACATCTAGGTTAGGAAAATGAAAACTCAATAAAATTTTAAAAAATCCAGGCCCAGAGCAAAACAGCAGCTCTAGAGAATGATTAGAAATTAATGAGGTGCAAAACACTTTTAACTTAATTATTTCAGCTTGGCAAAGAAAATGAAAACATTGATCCGGATTTGATGTGAGTTTCTCACTTATTTCTCTGGTCACTGGAGAGATGATGCAGACTAGCATCCACAATCAGAGTCACAGGTATCTAGCACTAAAGTGTAGCGTGCAGGCACTCCCTAATCAGTTCTGAGGGACTGCATTTCTCTTCAGAGAGGCTCAAACACTGTTTTCACTGTTCTTTCACTGTTCTTTATGAGAAAATATTCTACTTTTTTCTTTTCTGAGGCTGAGGGAGCTGGGTCTCTAGCTTGGAGAAGAGGAGACCAAGGGGTGACCTCATTCATGTCTATAAATGTGTGAGGGGTGGGTGTCAGGATGATAGAGTCAGGCTCTGCTCAGTGTTTTCTGGTGATAGGACAAGGGGCAGTGGGTGTCAGCTGGAACAGAGGAGGTTCCAGATAAATATGAGAAGGAACTTCTTCACAGTGAATCACAGAATCATAAGGGATTGCAAGGGACCTTGAAATATTATCCAGTTCAATCCCCCTGCCACAGCAAGATCACCTAGACCAAGTCACACAGGAGCACATCCAGGCAGGTCTTAAACATCTCCAGAGAAGGAGACTCCACAACCTCCCTGGGCAGCCTGTTCCAGTGCTCTGTCACCCTCACTGGGAAGAAGTTCCTTCTGATATTTATATGGAAGCTCATATGCTCCAGCTTACAACCATTGTCCTTCATCCTATCACTACATGACATTGAGAAGAGCCTGGCTCCATCCTACTGACACCCAACATTTAAATATTTATCAACACTATTGAGGTCATCCCTCAGTCTCCTGTTCTCCAAGCTAAAGGGACCCAGCTCCCTCAGCCTCTCCTAATAAGGGATGTGCTCTACTTCCTTCATCATTCTTGTTTCCCTATGCTGGACTCCCTCCAGCAGCTCCACACCCCTGTTGAGGTGAGGGGCCCAGAACTGGACACAATACTCCAGATGTGATGTCACCAGTGCAGAGTAGAGGGGGAGGAGAACCTCTCTTGATCTGCTAACCACCCCCTGTCCAATCCCTAATGATTCTGTGATTCTATGAATAAGATTTTAGGATTTGCTGACAAGCTGTCAGCCCTGTGGACCTGCAGACTGTCTAGTAGGTGTGAATCTTTGCCGATTTGCAGAATTCAGAGGTTTCCTTCGGGACGAGAGGATGCACAGTCTGAGCTTCTTGTTGCAGTGGGTATTTTACCTGTCTTTCCAGTGGCAAACATCACCAGACTTCACCATGTTGCAGTTTTTCCAAGTATTCAAACTACCTAGTGGTGATTTTTCTCACCAGGTGACATCTGATAACTCTCAGACACTGTTCTTACTGAGAGAATGAATTGAGAATGTTCACTTTGGTAATTTAAGTTGAAGCAGTAAAATGAATAGACTTTGTGATGTGAATGCTGTTGGTCCCAATCCCGTTTCCACACACAGATGTTTTAACAGCAAAGCAACATAACTTTTGGGGGAGTGAATCAAAGAACAAAAGGGACCTAACGAAGGAGGAATTGGTAAGGTAAGGAAAAGCACGTGTGTCAGACTGAGATTGGGCTAAGAAAGGCACTTTCTTTTGCGGGTGGGCAATGCACATCAGCGAAGCACTTTCAAAACCAGATGTGGCTGGCACTTGTGCCAGAGTGTTCCTCTGCAGGCTCATTCCCTTAGCTCAGGGGTCCAACTAGCACACCTGCTGGCTCACAGGAGAAAAAAGGAAGCATTACCCATCACAGTTTGTCTGGCAGCCAAACACCTTGCAGCCGTCCACTCGCTTTCTCCCACCCTGGGCAATGAGGAAGGGAACTGGAGATTTTTTTTTTTTACTCTGTTTGGGGTTTTTCCTCAGTAAAAATGTTGCTAATTTTTTTGTGGATAGAACCTTTTTTTCCTGAGAGTGAACTTGTACGGTGCTTTCTCTACTCAATGCTATGGTTCATCATTTAAGAACACTCTGGAGTGGTTCCTCTTCCTATTCCTTTGCCAGAAGATTTTACAGAATCATAGAATTGGAATGGACCTGTGAGAATTCAAAAATGAATGAAAGTAATTAATTCCAGAGAACTTATATTTTCCAGAAGCAGTGGCACTTCTTTATGCTTAAAAAAGGATTTATAAGTGCAATGTTTATCAAATCAGCATGTGTGCGCGTGCAGCTCCTGCGGCCTGAGGTCAGTTGACTAAACACACAAGTTAATGGCAGGGGATGTGAATACATCATTGTAATTCACGTTGTAGAAGGCAGCAGATGAAACTTTGTTCCCCCGTGTGTATTGTTAGCTGCTCAATCAAAACAAGCTCTGTCAGCCAGCAACCTCATGCCAAGCCAGCTAAAGAGAGCAAAACATGGACAACAGAGCCCTGAGTGAAGGACACTGTGTAAGGTGTTCGTGGGTTGTGGGTGCCCAAGCCTGGAGATGAGCATCACAAACTTCATGCAGAGAACAGATCACAGTGAGTGATGGAAACTGTACAAGGAATGCACTGTCGTACGGGAACATCAGGGGCTCTGCAGTGCACAGGCACGGAGAGGTAAAGTCTGGTAATGACTGGCTTGTGATCATAGAATCATCGGGGATTGGAAGGGACCTCGAAAGATCATCTAGTCCAATCCCCCTGCCAGAGCAGGACCACCTAGACCAAGGTGCACAGGAACATATCCAGGTGGGTTTTAAATAGCTCCAGCGAAGGAGACTCCACAGCTCTGCCCAGCTGCTGCTGGGCAGCCTGTTCCAGTTCTGTCCTCCTCACAGGGAAGTTGCTTCTCATATTTAATATGGGACATCCTATGTTCCAACTCACACCCATTGCTCCTTGTCCTAACACTAAATGACATTGAGAAGAGCCTGACACCCACCCTTCACATATTTATAGACATTGAGGTCACCCCTCAGCTTCCTCTTCTCCAAACTAAAGAGACCTTTCATCCTGCTTCCACTACTCTCCCCTCTCCCTGCACTACCCCCCTCCAAAAATACCCCCAAGCCCAGAAAATATAAAAATGCTGCTCTGTGCTAATTGTAAGTTACCAACTCTGGAGACAGCAGGGTTTCAGTCCCTCTACTCATGAATATTCAGATGAGAAAATGGACTGAGAAAAGCCCGTGTAGACTACTGTAATTACAGCAGTTAAAGCCCTATTCAGAGACTTTGAACACAGTCTGAAAACCCATCAGGCAGAGATATGAAACTGAAATTGGGTTTCACAGAATCCCAGAACATTAGGTATTGGAAGGGACCTCGAAAGATCGTCTAGTCCAATCCCCCTGCCAGAGCTCTGAACGTTACTGCTTAGTCCTACAGGTGTGACTTCTTGCATGTTGTGTGATTTGAGTACATCCATGCGTACATACTTGCACAGATTACATTCTGTGGCCAGCTGAAGAAACAGATGATTTCCAGAGAAAAAAATAGTTATGCCATGCAAATTTGAGTAAGTCAAATAATTTTACAGCCATGATCACAATTACAGAACCATTCTGGTTGAAAAGGCATTAAAATCATCAAACTATTTTACATTACCAAGTCCACCAGTTGAACCATGTCCCTCAGCCACACATCCACCCACTTTTAAAATAGTTCCAGGGATGGTGACTTCACATTGAGCAGCCTATTCTGGTGAAAAAATAGTGTTCCTAATGGCCAACCTAAATGACTATAAATATGTGAAGGGTGGGTGTCAGGAGGATGGAGCCAGGCTCTGCTCAGTGTCATCTGGTGATAGGACAAGGGGCAATGGGTGTGAGCTGGAACAGAGGAGGTTCCATATAAATATCAGAAGGAACTTCTTCCTGTCGAGGGTGACAGAGCACTGGAAGGGGCTGACCGGGAGAGTTGTGGAGTCTCTGTCACTGAAGAGGTTTAAAACCTGCCTGGACATGTTCTTGTGCTACTTGCTCTAGGTGATGCTGCTGTGGCAGTGGGATTGGACAGGATGACCTTTCTAGGTACCTTCCAATCCCTAATGTTCTGTGATTTACTCGTTATTGGATCATCTGAAATGCTGTACTTTCAGTTGTTCTCCTCTCTAGGAAGTTATTTGAGTGTTCCTTGTTGCTTGAGGTGCTTCCTGAGAGTGTCGTATCTGTTCTAGTACACAGGTATTCATTTGTGGAAGTAGAAAAGCATCAGGAGAAAACCCTGGATTAGCCTATCGTTCAGCAAGTACAGCTTGTTAAGTGCCTAGAAATTAAGACGTTTTCACATCTCCTCAGAGAGAATGAAATGTGAGTGGTGCCCCTTCCATCCTGATAGGACATCCAACCTCCTCAACCATAAATATTAACACCTGCAGCTGGTTATGTGAAACCAGCCCTTCATTTTCTTCCCTTCACATGCAGCATTTTATGTTGGCTCATAGAAAAGCAATTTCATTGCAGTTCTCACTTCAGGAAGAAAAAAGCCTAAAAGGTTCCAGTGTTTATGTGATTCATTTCTTTCTAGCTGCGTTTCTTCAAGCAATGAGGCAGGAAGGAGCAGTGGTGACTTGTTTGTGCCAGTAGTCTTTTAAAAGAGACCCTCTCCCCTGGAAACCCAAATATTTGTTTGTTCAGAAAAGCAACAAGGATCAGTATCAACAGACATAAAAAATTGCTGCTCGGATAAAGATGGTTTTACCAGCTTCCCCACAAGTCGTGGTGTCTAAGTCCATTTACAAAATACACCTGAAATCTTTACCATTCCTTGCAGGGCTCCTTCACTGGCTTGTAAGGAAGGAACTCTGGAAGGAACAACAGCATCAGTAACA
Source organism: Rhinopomastus cyanomelas (assembly GCA_013400115.1). NCBI lineage: Eukaryota > Metazoa > Chordata > Aves > Bucerotiformes > Rhinopomastidae > Rhinopomastus > Rhinopomastus cyanomelas. The sequence goes on from VXBP01004898.1 coordinate 89,046, forward strand.
GGCTAAGACAGTAGTAATGAACTGTGGAGTCCAACTGCTGATAACAACAGGAGTTTAATATTAGCCATTAACCTCTACAACATCCCTGCATTTAACTTGGAACCAGCTCTCGGAGAATGTTGCCTCCCTTATTGATATGCAGCCCAGGAGAAATGTTCACTTCTGGAAGTTCTCCTAATTATTCATTCTACTCTTGTTTCAGGCTGCTGAGAATAAAAACCACTGAACTAATGTTGAAAATTGAAATGTGTGGATGCTCAACATTTTTCAAACCTTTTTGTGGTGGTGGTGGTGTGGAATAACTTGTCACTTCCGTGCAAATATATAATTTCTCCTGCAGGGACTGAAGTCCATCTTCAATAGTGGAGGATGGATTGTGGAGCTGCAGGAGGGAGAGGAGTAGATGGCTAGCCGAAGTTTCTGCAAATTCTCACAGTTTAAATGAAATTAAACTGGTGTCGTGCATCCCACACTTTTAAGGAAAACACATATTTGTGGTTGGTAAGGGGAAAAAAGAGAGAGAAACGAGGCAATTCTAGGTCAAATTTTTAGGGGGAACTTGTAAGGTAGGGTAGATGGTTGGACTCTAAGATCCCAGGGGTCTTTTCCAGCCAGAGTGATTCTGTGAGTCTGTGAAATGTTGGGAGGACTGTTTTTAGCTCCTATGGTCCTCTGTATTTCCATATCCAAAGACAGCCAGGCTTGCCAGGAAGAGATTATATATTTCATGAGAGTCCACCTTCCTAAAGTCCCCTCTGATATGTTTCTGGGAGCACAGTCTGCAGCTTGACCTGGTGGTCAAATAAGACAAGGACAAAAGAAGTATTGAAGTTGCTTCCCTCCAAGCGCTCTCTTGGATTTATCTTTCAGATTGTTGTGGATACACATAGAATTGTCTTGATGAAAATAACCCAAGGGGTTTCAAACCCGCCTGGCCGTGTTCGTGTGCGACTTGGTCTAGGTGGTCCTGCTGTGGCAGGGCGATTGGACTAGTCAATCTTTTGAAGTTCCTTCCAATCCCTAATTTTCTGTGATACTGTAATAAAGAAATGTCAACTGAAAAGTGAAAGCAAGGAAAAAACCCAACACAAAGCCTGTAATTAAGGTTTAAGTGATGGACAACCTCATCTGATGGAGTTCTTTTCAAAATGGATCACAACACGAAAGGAAAAGCAGTGACAGTCCTTCAATATGACTGAGCTTGTCTAGCTCCTATTTATTATTCTCCAGTTCATTTCTCTCCTTTGAGGGGATGATGGGGGCAAGTAGGAGATGTAATCAAGCAGAGTTTGTTACAAGCAGAGAGAAACGGAAATGAAAAAACAAATGACCCCTAAATCTGCAACGAAGCGAGTGTCTATTTGCTAAACAACTTATCTGTACTTATCCATCTCATGCTTTAATTGAGTTGTGTGCATCAGGCTCACGTACAGCAAAGAAAGTCCTAAAGAAGAAACAAAACCCTAAGGCAAATAACAGTCACAATTTTTTGAGTACAAAAGTAAAAAACAAGAAATTCCTTTGGAATTCTGAAGAGTTGAGGTTCCTCATCAGTTTAAATGGTGATTCTTCACCACTGTTCCTTCTCTTGCTACCAGCTTTTTCCAACTACGTGTCCCATCAAAAGAAAAAAGGGTTTTATTTCAGAGGCTGCATGACAGCACTTTGTAGACTTTCTTCTAAATTGCACTGATGTGTCTGTGTGCGTGTTGGCTTGTTTGAGATCCTTCCTAAACTGCCCTAAAAATATGGAGACAAGTTTTAAACTGCTGGAGATATTGAGTGTATTTTTACAAACCTTCACATTCTTTGTGCTTAAAACTTCCCTGATTTTGTAGCATTTCCCTGGGAATCAATAAGGCACTTAACACAAAATAAACCACTATTATTCTAGGACCTGCACAGTCACCGGAGTCCAAGCACGATTAAGGGTAATGAAAATCTATTAGTGGATGTGCTTAGAGTACATCAAAAGCAAAACAGCAAAGAGAAGGCAGCTCTTGAATCTCCACGCAATAAATTTATGCACTTTTGCTAAAATAATACATAAAGCTCTCTAGAAAATGTTATCACCAAGGTAAAAGGAAAACTAAAGCCATAACTGGATGTGTTCCTGTGTGACTTGGTCTAGGTGATCCTGCTGTGGCAGGGGGTTTGGACTAGATCATAGAATCATTAGGGATCGGAAAGGACCTTGAAAGATCTAGTCCAATCCCCCTGCCACAGCAGGATCTTTGAGGTCCCTTCTGATCCCTAAAGATTCTATGATTATTGATGTGATGAACTAGAGGTCACTTCAGTGACTGTAAATGATGATTTTTAAAAAAAAAAATCTCAAATCAGCAACCTTAAAAACCAGACACCTTTCTCCCCCTCAGTGAACCTTTTCCCATTTTGAAATACTCTATTTCTTTCTCCTTTCAGCGGAGGTCCTTCCCTGTACCTCTACATCATTGCCTCTTCAGATTGCTCCTGTTTTTCCCCTTCCTTTTGTCACTGGCTCCTTTGCTGATCACTCTCTTTGTACTGCTGTGGCAGGGGGATTGGGCTGGATGATCTTTCGAGGTCCCCTCCAATCCCTAATGTTCTGTGATTCTACTTACTAACAAAACGATTGCGACCTCCTCCTGCAAGTCCCTTCTACCTTGCAGCAGATGGCACTGTTATTTAGTCTAACTACCAGGGCAAGATGATTAAAAACTCCTTCCTGAACAATAAATTACAGACTCCGTTTTAACTGCACTTTCATGTTATAAACCAAAACAGTGACAAAATTAGTGAAAAATATGTTAGCAAGCTATTTTTAAAACATGATTGTGATAAAACCACGTTCTTAGATGCAGACCTTCTTTAAAAGGGCTCTGGAACCACTGAACAGGCTACTGCTTAGTGAAATACAGCAGTAATTTGGGAGCCAACTGATAGGATTTACGCAGCAGCACTGCCGTGCAAATGAAGGAGCTCAGTTTGATTTCGTTGCGTTAGGCACCACACAGCCACAAAGGACTGCTACAGACACAAGCGTGTGTGTGAGGTCCACACACTCTCTGGCTTGGGGAGCCTGCAGGGATCTACACTGCAGGTTCCCGCCGGTGCCTATGGACTCTGGTGGAGAACAAGCAAGTGCTCTGCCAGTGCCGTCAGAAAAACATGCAACTGCTGTCAGCTCCAGTTACAAGGAGAAGATGAATCGCATCGCTTAACTCTGTCCCCAGTGGCGCTCTAGCTGCTGGAAGGCAGCTGTGTGAGCAGGAGTTTCTCCAGGCTGCTGCCAGCCCCATTGTTTTCCTTCTGAGCAGCTCCCGTCTGAGAATCCCCGAGGCACAAAGCTCTGTTCTACCAGCTTTCTCAGCCTGAGCCATGCGCTTGCTGCTTGCAGGTTGCTGCCATAACCTGTCTGTGGCAGTTAGCAGTGGCTATTTTACCTCTGCCTATAGCCACTGCTGTGTAGGACCTACTATGTCCTATAGCTGTTCAACTTCCCTTGTATTTCCTCTTCCTGCCAGAGCAAACTGCCAATGGTGATGCTGCTGAAACCTCTGGCCACTATCTGCTGCTCTTCTCCCGTCAGTTGGGAAAGAGCAGAAAAAGTGAACTGGGATGGGAAGCAAAATTTTGAGCTGTTGTAGACTAAAGGCTGGGATCATGCAGACAGGGTGGGATAGCTCACATGGCTGGGACACCACAATAGATGGGTTCAGGTTCTAGAAAGGGATGGTAAGGAGGAAGTTGCTTTTCGTGTGAACAGCCTGATGTGAAGCTTTGCCTAGGCATATGTGGTGACATATTTTCCCCAAAATGAGCCGGTCCCTTTCGCCTTTGACTGATAAGTGGTGAGGGACCCCCTCCTTAACCTTTGATTTGGCTCAGTTTGGTGACACTGGTACTTGTCAGTTCTCTGCTCCCCTCAGGATGTCTTCATTTTCTATTTTTACTGAAAAGTGTCAAAGCCTTTTATCCTCGCTTCATGTTTCTTTAAGTTTCCCTGAAAAATCCTTAGATTTCATAATATTTGTATCTGCTTGATTAGTAAGTGGAAAATATTACAAGTTCCTTAATATCAGATCTTTCCTGCTCATTTGTTCATTCATCTTGGATACGGTTCTACAAATATTCGTAGCGTGAAGTGCTCATCACGAGTTCCTTTTATCAAGCTTTAATCCTTACTCCAAGCATTACGTTGCTAAAGGGAGAAAGCTAATGATGGAAAACTTCCAAGTGGATCAAACGGGATAGAAGGCGCTAAATAGTAATGAAGCTGAGAGCAGACGGTGTGGATGTGTGTGTTATGGAAAACATTTCGATTTCTTATCTTCTGGTACTTGTGTGTTTACTGAAGTTATTTTAATTCTGCTAGTATTTTTGTTTACATTTCATATTTTCACTCGTAACATGGGCATCGTGTCTTCACAAGGTTGTCATTTAGTGCCATTAATAGGAGTAACAGATTACAGCTGAAGTTGTTCTCCAAATCACATCATTCAGTGTCCACTAGAAGAGTTTTTATAGCATTTAAACACGACTTTTGCATGCATTAGTATCCTCATAGTTCCAGTGCTTAAACAATTCTCAGAATGGTTGTTTTTTCTGGATTCAAATGAACAAAAAATGGTGAATGAGACAACTACATATCTAAGATAATCTAACTTACTGGCTGCAAAATCAAAATTGTTGAAACTCAGACAATGACCCCCTTCATATTGGGCCAACCAGGTAGAATCACAGAATCATTAGGGACTGGAAGGGACCTTGAAAGATGATCCAGCCCAATCCCCCTGACACAGCAGGATCACCAAGTCGCAGAGGAACACATCCAGGTGGATTTTAAATGTCTCCAGAGAAGGAGATTACACAACCTCCCTGGGAAGCTTGTTCCAGTGCTCTGTTACCCTCACTGGGAAGAAGTTCTTTGTGATATTTGTATGGAACCTTTCATGTTCCAGCTGACACTTAATGGAAGAAGACTTCCCTAAGCAAGTTGAGTCTCTTGTGATCTTGACAGTAACGCTTTTCATACATCTAGAAAAAACCCATTTTCTAAGTTTTTTTTCACTTCTCTAAGAGATAAAATTGACTTGATGGTGAAGGGTTCTAGGTTTAATAAAATGCTGGGTTTTGCATACATCTAGGAAAAGGACCCTCTTCCTAGATCCTGCTGTGGCAGGGGGATTGGACTAGATCTTTTGAGGTCCCTTCCAATCCCTAATGTTCTGTGGATCTGTGAATGTCTTTAAGCGTAAGGGAGCTCTGTTTTTCCTAATCAGATTAGGATTAACTGTCAGTGTTTCTTCTGAGAAAACGTGTGGCTGGAGCACAGGTAATGAGACACCCTCTTTCTGCAGCATGGGGAGCTATCAGGTTGTATTTTTAATTCCGCAAATGAATTCAAATAGGAAAGTTAATTTCTAATTAGATCTGTGGATGGCCACTCATTTACTGATGCTATAAAATTACTTCCCAGCTACAATAATGCTGTTAGATAAGATGTATTTTAATTGGTTGGGATATGCTAAATGGGAAGTAAGAGGAGATGCTGATTTGGACGCATGCACAGCGAAGCATCTCTCGCATAGGAGCTCCGCAATTCATTCCCGTGATCAAGTGCAGGAAGTAAAAGCTTTTTCAGGACTATAATCACCAGCTGAGGAGTCTAGTTCTAAAAGTTCTGAAGGAAGTGTCCAGTAAGGGACCTATTAAAGTTAAATCATTACTGCACTCAGACTCCTTCTCTGGAGATGTTTAAAACCCGCCTGGACCTGTTCCTGTGCGACTTGGTCTAGGTGATCCTGCTGTGGCAGGGGGATTGGACTAAATGAGGTCCCTTCAAATCCCTAATGTTCTGTGAAGACACTTCTGTAGAATCTTAGGATTAGCAATAGAAAGACAAGACCTGTTTCTGCTTTGTTACTTTGCCATAGTCCATAAGGAATATTTGTGCTCATCATCTTCTCAACATAGAGTCTGCTTGTATGTAGTTTAAAACCTGCTTGGATATGTTCCTGTGCATCTTGGTCTAGGTGATCCTGCTGTGGCAGGGACATTGGATTGGGTGATCTTTCGGAGTCCCTTCCAATCCCTAATGATTCTGTGATTCTAGCTCATACTTCTTTTACTTCTGTTTTTCCACCTCGTACCTCCAAGAGCGCTTTCTTGTCAGAAACCTACTAGTCATAAGGCTATCTTAATTACGTTAATTACTCTTTCTCAGCTAACAGAATTAATGATAATTAGCTGATCCATTTCCTCCTATACTTTGTTCCCACGGGGGATTAGACGTTATTAAACTAGATGAATATTCAATCCCTCTTGCTTGATGGTCTCCCAGGAAGTGCTTCAGGGAAGAAAGGTGGATGCATCCACCCATATTCTTTCCTGGCCCAGCCTTGAATGAGAAGCTTTGAGGTGGCTTTGACTGAAAATGTGCATTCCATTGTGCAGGAAGGATGGAATTCATGGCACAGCAGCCTGCTTCATCATTAAAAAATATTTTAAGCCAGCTGTGGATTTTCCTGGAACACTGAGGTGGTGTTTGAAACTAGCACTGCTGCAGAGTTACACTCTCTAGTTATCCCTGCACAGCTTGTTCTCTTATTCATGCTGGAGATGAAACTGCCCTCACATGTATGGAGCTGATTGTCTGCTGCCTGGTATGTGGCGTAGTCACGTACATTTAGATGAATCATGACACTGCAGTCATTTATGGTAAATTATTTGGAAAGGAATCCTGGTCTGTCTCACATTATCATTCTGTCACCTTTCTTCATTGTAGCCACAAGTGACCACACTGATAAAGCCATCCTCTGAGATCTCACATGGTGTTTTGTTATAAGTGTCATAGAATCATAGAGTCATTAGGGATTGGAAGGAATCTTGAAAGATCATCTATTCCAATCCCTCCGCCAGGGCAGGATCACCTAAACCAAGTCACACAAGAACACATCATAGAATCATTACAGACTAAAAGGGACCTTGAAAGATCATCCAGTCCAATCCCCCTGACACAGCAGGATCACCTAGATCAAGTAGCACAGGAACACATCCAGGTGGGTTTTAAATGTCTCCAGAAAATGAGATTACACAACCTCCCTGGGCAGCTGGTTCCAGTGCTCCATCACCCTCACTGGGAAGAAGTTACTTCTGATACTTATATGGAACCTCCTCTGTTCCAGCTGACACCTATTGCCCCTTGTCCTATCACTAGATGACATTGAGAAGAGCCTGGCTCCATCCTCCTGACACCCACCATACACATAAGTACCATCATCCCTGTTTCCACAGGCACACTTCTCACTCGTTAGCGGTTCCAAATGCTTTGCACAGGGGTTTCGATGCAGGACGCATATGTAAGATCTGCTGAGGATGCCAATTTATTTCTAAATAGGGTGTTGAAAAGGTAATTTAGCAATTCCTGGAAATAGACGATGCAGAGGTACAACAATGCCTTGTGGAAGCTGGGTGCAATGGAATGAGGAGAAGAGGGGAGCAGCTTTCAGAAGCATGCTTATCACCACCAAACAGAGGTACCTGCACCTTGCTGACAAATATAAGAGAATCAGCCAAAGCACTGTGGAAAGGGGAAGTGTAAAACAGTAAATGTATAAAAAATACATATGTCAGGAGCAATCCTCAATTAGCAGGAATAATGGTAGAGGAAAGAATAGCCTGTTCCAGCTCGTGCTCCTCAGGCTGTTACTGATACTGCTCACCACCTCCTGCCGTTTTCAGGCTCTGTCAGTGCTTTTGCTCAATTATCAGAGTGGGTACAGTAGTGCAGCACCAGAATTGAGAGTCTGTATCAGCTTACCTCACCCTGAGCCCTATCTTTTGCATTTCACTTTACCACTCTGATAATTTTCCCTGTGTTGCTGTAGGTTCAGGCTGCTGTCGGTGAAAATTCTAAATGGCTGTCCTCCAGGGACAAAGAACCTACTCACACAGCTCAGCCTCAGGGAGGTATTTCAAATGGAAATCATGGGCTGATTTGAATAACTGCTGCCATAATTCATTTGTGTGTTAAATGACAATGAAGCAGACACCTGTGACACCCGTGAATGAGAAAGCAGCTTCATGATGTATTTCTCGGGTCCATATTTACATGTTGCAAGAGTGCAGATTGAAGTGTTTCTTCTCATGGGCAGCTCTACAATATTGGGGGAGAGAGGTTAGGGAAATCACAGAATATGTGGCAGGGAGATTGGACTAGATGATTTTTGGAGGTCCCTTCCAATCCCTAATCCTTCTACGATCAGGGATTGGAAGGGACCTTCAAAGAACATCTAGTCCAGTCCCCCTGCCAGAGCAGGATCCCCTAGATCAAGTTGCACATGAACACATGCAGGCAGGTTTTAATCATCTCCAGAGAAGATTCCACAACCTCCCTGGGCAGCATGTTCCAGTGCTCCATCAACCTCATCATGAAGTTCCTACTCATACTGATGTGGAACCTCCTTTGTTCCAGCTCACACCCATTGCCCCTTGTCCTATCATCGGATTCCTCTGAGCTCCATCCTCCTGACATCCACCCTTCACACATTTATAAACGTTACTGAGGTCACCCCTCAGTCTCCTGTTTTCCCAGCTCAAGAGACTATGATATTTAGTTTTCTATCTTGATGAAATTAGAGAGTGTGAGCCACTTAAATTAATTCTTCCATCAGGATTATTATGTGGCTCACAGCTCTGAATACAAATAGAAGCGAGATCGATAAGCTTTTACCATTTATAGCCCCTAAAATCTATATCCAAATCTTAGAAATCAGAGTCTAATGACACAGAATAACGTTGCTCAATAAAAAATATGCTTAACTGAGGAAAATGTCTGAAAAGGAAAGAAAATAGATCTATAACTTAATAAAAACAAGAATTCTTCTGTTCTGATGGAAAGAATTAGTCTGGGCTACTTTCAGAGGCTTTGTGATGGGTAAGGTGACTTTGCCAGTGTTTTCCCTGGCCTGGACTGGCCAGATGTGATCATGCTTTCCAGGTGACAGAGCTATCTGGCCACAGAAGTAACTGCTCTTGCCTTCCAGCTCCCATTAAATTCACTCTGCAGAGTGAGACTGTGTCTTACAAGATTTTTTGAGAGGTCTTTTTTTGAGATTTTTCTAAGGGCAGATATTGCCAGGGCTTGGTGCTGTTCTTAGCTTTTGTACACGCCTATCACCGGACAGAACAGGCTGGATATTCTGCTTCAAAAGAAACTGTGATTTCACAACTTCAGCAACTCCACAGGAAATCTAAATGAATTACAGAGACTTTTTTTTTCAGAATTCCTCCAAAACATCAAGAATTCGGTGTTGTTTTATAGGAGTAATCAAAGAGGGAGATTTTCCAAATGGCTGCAGTTCTTTTTCTATTAAACCAATCATTTCTTTCCCACATGAAATTTCACAATTCGACTGTGTGTGGTTTTTTATTTCCTTAAGGGAATCACAGAAACACAGAACAGCAGGGATTGGAAAGGAAATTGAAAGATCATCCAGTCCAATCCCCCTGACACAGCAGCATCACCTAGATCAAGTCACACAGGAGCACATCCAGGCAGGTTTGAAACTTCTTCAGAGAAGGAGACTCCACAACCCCCCTGGGCAGCCCCTTCCAGTGCTCTGTCACCCTCACTGGGAAGAAGTTCCTTCTCATCTTTATGTGGAACCTCCTCTGTTCCAGCTCACACCCATTGCCCCTTGTTCTATCATTAGATGCAGTGAGCAGAGCCTGGCTCCATCCTCCTGACACCCACCTTTTCCATATTTATCAAGATGGATGAGGTCACCCCTCAGTCTCCTCCAAGCTAAGGAGACCCAGCTCCCTATGTGCAAAGACAGATTTGAGCGTATGACACCATCCTGGATAAGAAAATAGAAACTCTTGGAAAAGTTAATATCTTGATCAAATGCTCATGTGAAGACTTTTATCAATGCAAATTGTCAACCCAAGTTATAACACTCATCCCTAACCTCACTTGAACATCAGGGAAGTTTCTTTAAAAAATCAAGGATTTAAGCACATAGTCAATCTGCTTTTCATGTCCTTATGCTTCCTTTTAGTCTGTACTACTCACACATTCCATAGTTTCTATTAGGTTTGTCCTGTAGACATCTCCAGTGATCTGGAGAGGCCACTGAACTGCAGTAGCTTCCTTTCAGCAAAGCCGGGTCCCGTAGCCATATTGATGTGTGTTTTTGCTTTTTAGTCTTGTGCTGCTCCTAATCAGGATTCTCTTAATTTAGCTTTCTTGAAGTGGGTTTTTTTTTTGTCACATGGATTTTCCCCACTGTGACACAAAAAGCTGCTTTTGTCTTTGCAGCCTCAGGTGTTCTGTAGATGAACAAGAAGCTATTGTGGTCGCTCCTTACGGTGGCTTTTCTGCAGGTGGGTTTTCAGGACATGATGTTCTCTGAGACAAAGCTGAATGCATCACACGTTCCATTACAGCTAAGAAAGTCAAGGGGTGGGGGTGCTTTGGCCTTAAGAAGAGTTTCCTGTGACTGCAGAATGAGCTTTGTGGAAGGCTGAGCTCTGATTGCTCAGTTTATTGACCTGTGACTGCATGATGGACACGAAACAACAGCATCTCTAAGATTTACAGACCAGAGAAAAATGTTCAAAACACTAATAATGCCTCTAAAGTCATGTTCTAACAAGTAAAGATTCTCTTCTCTGTTCCTTCTGTGTTTTGTTAGTTTTCTCTGCTTGTATTTACATTGAGAAGCATAAATATCTGTAAAGTACTGAGGCCAGGAATCTCAGAAGACTAAATGCACTTCGTCTAGGTGATCCCGCTGTGGCAGGGGGATTGGACTAGATGATCTTTTGAAGTCCCTTCCAATTCCTGATGTTCTGTGATTCTGTGATGTTCCTGTGTGACTTGTGATAGTGATAGGACGAGGGGCAATGGGTGTGAGCTGCAACAGAGGAGGTTCCATATGAATATCAGAAGGAACTTCTTCACGGTGAGGGTGATGGAGCACTGGAAGGGGTTGCTGTGGTGGGTTCAAGACCACAATTTAAGATAAAGGAAAAGAAAGCAAAACAGTGAGGTCTCGAGATGACATCTCAGATAAATTCACCAGACAATGGATGGCTTAGGGAAACTGCAGAAAGGTTTATTAACTCTATAACTGTATACAGAAAGGAAGAAAGGGTTATGCAAGTCAGTGCACACAAACTAGAAACTGTGTCACAAGTGCCATCACACATGCTGAGAAAAATACATTGGGAGGTCACTATCATTTGGGCCTTGGGTCTTCTTTCACTTTAGAGATCTGGGAAATAGAGCATGTTAGTCCAGGATGGCCTGACTTTCTCAGTGCCCACACCTGCATCCCTCGGTGCAGCAGCAAAGAAGGAACTCAGTCTCTGTCTTGTGGATCCAAGGTTTAAGGATTCTCAAGTCCTTCTGCTTTCTTCAGCTAAGCATGAAGGAGTTGTCCCCCAAAACTTAAGGGCCCCAGTCTGTCTCAGCGGGAGAAATGACAAACAGCCTTTCTTCCTACTGATCAGTCTTTCCAAAATGTTGGCTTTCGTAGCCCCGGGACAAGCCCTTCCAGGGAAGGTTCCTGGGACAGTGTCACCTCCCCCAGGACAGGTAACTGGGGGAAGGGTTTCTCTTGAGAGTAACTTTTTATTCCTCATGAAAGCATAACTTCTGCACATCTGAAAATTCTGGTAATTTTCAAACTCCAACAGCTGCCTAGGGTGATTGTGGAGTCTCCTTCTCTGGAGACATTTAAAGCCCTCCTGGACATGTTCCTGTGTGACTTGGTCTAGGTGATCCTACTGTGGCAGAGGGATTGGACTGGATGATCTTTCAAAGTCCCTTCCAATCCCTAATGGTCTGTGATTCTGTGATTCTCTGACTTCACAGGAGCAACAGTGTCCAGAGCTGGTCTTCATAGCGGCAATACCTGCTGGGATGGCAAAAAACTTGCTAGTGTTGTTCAGTTTTTCAAAATTAAATGGGACAGCACTAATTAGATCTGTCTGAAAACTAGGACAGTGCCTTATTAATGCCTTGTGAGCATTTTTTTCTTGAGTTTTTCAGTGAAGAAACAAAACAAATGAGAATGTTCCCTCTAACAACAACAGTAAAGACTCTACTTCCAAACCACTAGCTAACGTTGAAAGACTCCTGGACTCTGGGTTGTTATATGAGGATGCAATTTTCACGTGACTGTTGTGTGTAGATGCTGAGCTGATAAAGAGGACAAGACAATACTTGTTTTTTAGTCTATGGTGTGTGCAATTGCTGTGGAGTTGTGTTGTACTCTCATTCTAGCAATACACCTACTACCTGTCAACAGGGGAGGATGCTTGCAGCTAGGCAGACTCATTTGCTACATCCTCTTTCTGCACTGTGCCAGTGAAAAGCCCATGTATTAAGAAAGCAGGTAGAGGTTTTGCAGCCAAGTCTCCACTCACACTAACCAGTCTTTGAATTCTATTGTGTGCAACAGAGAATACTGAGTGTACTCATGTATGTAAGGCTTTATTGGTCTGGTTGGTCCTGCTTTGGCAAGGGCATTGGACTGGATGATCTTTTGAGGTCTCTTCTGATTCCTAATGTTCTGTGATTATATGGCATGAGGCTGAACCAGATAATGTCATCGACAGATGAATAATGTAAATGGAGAGGGGCTGCTGTGCATAGGGGGGAAAACTAGAAGCACAGTTAGAGATGGCTTTGCTTTATTTTGATCGCTGAAGCTGTGCTGGGTGATGCTGTTTGGTACTGAGATGACTTATTAAAAGTAATCAGCCAATATTCACAAGAATTCCAATTATGTTTAACAGAAGAATAAGAAAGATAAGTATCCTGCAGAGAATTAGGTGGAAACATGCTTCCATGGTTTTGTTTTTCTATTATGTTTCTCACTTGTTCAAATCCTCTGTATCCTGGAAGGGTGAATTTCCATCCTGGCCCATGATTCTTTTCTGGTCTACAAGTGGATTATCCCTCACCAAGCAAATGATCTTCCTGCTGGACTGAAAACTGGAGAGCTTTTCTGTTCTGTTTCATTCATCTATGAATATTTATTACTCCGCTAGGTGAGTCTAATAAGAGTCTGAGTTAAAACCCATTGAACTCGAAAGGAGTCTTTCAGATTATTTTAATGGGATTTGATGCTGACCCTAAGACTTTATGTCAGTAGATGTTACTGTGAGCTGTAAGCATTAGGAATAGATAGAGGAGGAACACAAAGGAGCGGAGCCTGGCTTCTGTGTATAAAGAGACTGGATGGCTCAGGTTTCACTAAGAGGTTTTTATTTAGCTGCTACATCAACTCCTTGACAAATGAAGCTGACTTCAGTGTCTTCCTCACGGGGTATCAGAACTCTGCTTATTTCTGTATCTTTTATTGGCCTACATTCTGTTTGAATAAGTTTGTACTATGCTGCAAACAGTAGAGAGATATTTGTAGGAATAGCTGTCTATGTTGTGGTTTGAGAACCCTTCCCCAAAACAATGGGGAAATAATTCCTATCAGAGGTTTATAAAAGAAAAAAAAACCCAACTAGAGAAGTACCTCTTAAAGTGTTTGTCTTTTATATATATAACAGACCAACCCTCCTCCTTACACCCTCCTTTCAAGTAGTTGTAGAGAGCAAGAAGGTCTCCCCTTCATCTCCTCTTCTCCATGCTCAGGTGGCTCAGATCCCTCAGCCATTCCTCATGGAACGTTACTATTATTAAACTGTTTGAAGTTCCCTCCCAGTTGTTAAGTTAAATAATTAAACATGTTAAATTGTCTATCTTTAAACCCTGAGGTCTACCCTTCTGCTTTTCCTCCCCATCCTACTGGGAGGGAGTGATCAACCAGCTGTGTGGTGCTTGTTGCGGGCTGGCATTAAACCATGACATTTGGGGAGCAGTGTTATCACTATAACAAAGAAATACAGACATGAGTGATTATTTAAGTTACTCTGTGTGCTGTGTTCCTTCCTGTATCGCATTCTTTCACTTCACTGAAGGAAGCTGAATATATTATAGGATAACACTGCAAGTTGTGTTGTGTACAATTAAAGCCATGTAATTTCTGACCAGATTCCCTCCCTCTGCTGAAGGTAGATATTAGGACTTCAGTGATGCATGAAGAAGGATCCTGCTTGTAAATGCATGAGTGTCATAGAATCATTACGGATTGGAAGGGACCTCGAAAGATCATCTAGTCCAATCCCCCAGTATTCATAATATCTGAGGGAACAAATAATTAGCATGTTGGAAAAGTGTGTACATCTCACATGAGCAATCTGGTTCTCCTCCTCCTTCCTGTTTTGAAGTCAACAGCCTGTGATACATCAGCCATCTGCAGTTCCATAGACAGGTGCAGCATCACAGCTTCACAGTTCCAGGAGTTCAGAGAGAGCTGAGCAACAAAGAAGAATTTCCAGCATCATTTAAAAAAATAATCAAAACCACAACAAAAATTGCTGCAGCATTCACATGTTCCTGTGTGACTTGGTCTAGGTGATACTGCTCTGGCAGAGGAATTGGACTGGGTGACTTTTTGAGGTCCCTCCCAACCCCTAATGTGCTGTGATTCTGTAACACCCACATTATTCATCTCATTGTTTTACCTACAATTTTCTACCTCCTCTTAAGGACCAATACAAGTTCTCTTATTTTTTGAACTACTTACATAGAATTCCTTTTACTTTTAGTTATTCACCACTGGTATCTACCAACCCTAGAACGATTTCTCCGAGCACAAGTAGGTCTTGGAAAGTTGCTTGTAGTTGTTTTTTGGGTAGTTGCTCTTTTTTGTAGTTGAAAAAAGCTTGTAGTTGCTTTTTGGGTTATTATTATATAGTCCTTCAGGGTGCCTTACATTTGTGGATGCTTGTATGGACCTGTTAGTTCATATACTGTTTATAACCAGAGAAAAATATAGTTGCGTTCCATTAAATCAATAAACTTAAAGCTATTAAATTCTTCTTGGAGTTCATTAGTAGCAAATATCTGCTTGAAGGAGATGTGTGTGTTTCCTTTAAGCTCAATGTGCATTTAACAGTACACACACTAGTAAACACCACGGAAGTCAATGGTGCTTATGGACACAGCTTAAGATCACTAATGCATTTGTTCCCATTTGTTTTAAATTCTTCACTGAGGAAGTAGAAATTCACCTCCAAACAAACCCTACTTGTTAATTCCTGGCTGCACACTAGTTTGTAGGAGGCCTGGAGATCGCCGCGTATCGCGGAGAATTAAAGCCGGCCGGATATTGCTGCTGGGAGCAGGGGGGAGCGTGGCAGTGAGGTCTGCTTTTTGGGCAACTGGCCGCAACTAGCCGAGCGCTGCGTGCATGCGTGTGTGGCTACGTGAGCGGTGCCGTACAGGGGTGGGCGGTTTTACCAGCTTCTAGACGACAGGGGGGTCTGATTTAAAAAAAAAAAGGGGGTAACAACACGGCAGCAGAGGAAGACCAGGCTTTGGTCCCAACTGCACATGGAGGTGAGAACCCAAACAGAGATCCCCCAAAAAGATGAGGTTATGCAGGTAATAGGCTGTCAAGTACGCAGAGTTCTTTCTCATCTTCCTGGCTGCGTTCGGTGTGAGCAGGTAGATTATTTGCTTGACTGGGTGGCACAATTACAAGATGAGGTTGAAAGGCTACAGGCTGAACTAGGAAGGTTCAGGACAACTAGTCGGGCTGAAACCAATGAAGACAGGTGGAGTCAGGCTCAGCAGCCTGGACAACCGATAAATAAGAGACGAGTCCTGGTTATTGGAGACTCACTTCTGAAAGGGACTTAGGGCCCATTATGCAGAGCTGACCCCCATCACAGGGAAGTCTGCAGTTTGTTGGGAGCCCAAATCAGGGACATCACTAGGCTGCTCCCTAACCTGGTGAGATCAGCTGACTATAACCCACTGCTGATGGTCCAGACAAGTGGGGAGCAAGCTGTACTCCATAGTCTGAGGGGAATGAAGAAAGAACTTAAGGCATTAGGATGTTTGGTGAAAGACTCTGGGGCACAAATTGTCTTCTGTTCATGATTTCCTTTTTGGGGTGAGGACATGGGTCAGAATAGAAGGATTAAGTTCAACGCCTGGCTACGAGACTGGTGTTACAGGCAGGGCTTTGGGTTCTTTCAGACACCAGGCTTAGTAGGTACAAATGGGAGGAGTTTAACTCAGAGGGGAAAAAGGGCTCTGGGGCAGGAGCTGACAAGGCTCATTCAGAGGACTTTAAACTAGTCTATAATGATTCTATGTTGAAGAGATCCACACCGCTGTGGGAGCTCTGCCTTAAGATTCACCTTGCTTCAGTCTGCAAATGCAGATCATTTTTTGAATTGAACAAGAAATACAAGACTGTTTCTTTTCATCAACAGCAAGAGGAATCTTTCTAAGAGGAAAGTTATCTTTTGTTTAAATTTGGATTAAGTGTTTAGTATTTATTGATTTATTTATATATCCATCTACTCACTCTTCTACTTATTTTTCTTTTAGTTTATCCATTTACTCCTTCGTATAGTAATATCTTTATTTCCCTATTTATTTATTTATTTTCTAAATCAAGAACTTAATTTGTCATTTATCTATTTATCTTTACCCACCCGCTCATCAAATGTATTTATTTATTTATCTACCCACCTGTTAATCTTTTGTTTATTCATTCTCCCAGTCTACTCATGTATTATTTATTTATTTAGCCAGTTAGTTATTAATTTATTTATTATTTTCCCCCACCTATTTATTTATTTGTTTCTTTGTTTATTTATCTGTCTATCTCTTTAGTGATCTATTTATTTGTTTATTTCTTTAAAGCTGAATCACATCTCAGAGCATCCTGCCCACCTATGCTTTCTGCTCCGTGCTGCGCTTGATCAACTACTATGGGCTGGGGTTGCCTGAAAGGACTTGCAATTGTTCCTGTATGTTATTACGGGAGCTGAAATCTCATTACTCTCATGGCCATATAGAAGATGAACTCTGAATAGAACAGAAATTACTTGCTGCTGTAATTTGCTGTTATCAAAACTTGCACTTTATTAATTCAAAAGCATCATCTCAGATAACTGTGCTCCAGAAGGGAAAGAGCAAACATGCTCCTGGGTTCCATGCGGATGCTGAGGCAGTTAGAGAGTCATTCACGTTGCGTTACTGCTGGTTCAGAAAGGGCTATTTCACTCAGACTTTTGAGTCCATTAAATGTCACTGAGGTTTTTTGTCCTATTTCAATAAGTAGAAAATATTCCACGGTTTCTTTTCATTAGGATTTAAACATAGTGTTTTAATTCCTGGTTTGAAATAACAATAAACTGCAGGGATTTGTGAAACAAGTTTCATTCCTAAAATTCCAAACTATAATACTATGATTTCTCTGGAATATCTGCCAATATTGAATTTTTAATTTTAGATAATGCAGCAATAATCTGTTGCCTAATAATCTATTATTAGAAGTAATAATCTATTCATCATTGTAAACACATAATAGTGTAAAAGTCTTGTGCGGGTAAAACATAGGAAGAGAAACCCGGCGTGTTGAAAACTTTTTGAACACCTAGAACTCAAAGAGAAGTCTGCAAGACTTAGAAACAGCTGTCTTTGTTAATCAGATCACAGAACAGCAGGCAGAAGACATCTAAATTGCGGTGTGCAGCTGCACGCTGCATTCATCATCTATTCTAGGTTTGAGAGGGAGGTATGAATCCCCAAAATACCAAGGGCTGTAATCCTCTTGATCGTCATTAATCATTACTCACCAAGTGCACACACACACACACACACACAGACACACACAGATCTTCCTATTTGGCATCTAGTAAAGCCCTAATATACCCTGGCATGTTGATTTGAGAAATGGAGAGAGGGTTCATAGAGACAAAACAGAATAATTCCAGTTCTTCTAAATATGGAGCCTTTTGATTTACCTTGGGAGGGAAAACAGGCTTAATAGCTATGGGTTTATTTCTAAGCACTGGAAGAATTGCTGGGTGGTGTATCACACGGGAAGTGTGAGGTAAATTGCATCTTTATATCATGTAGTCTTTTGTTTTAAAATGTACATTCCTCAAGACTGGAGGGAAAACCTCAGAAATTATTTTTAGAAAACAATAGTGTTGCTGCA
The DNA here is from genome assembly GCA_013400115.1 of Rhinopomastus cyanomelas. Taxonomy (NCBI): domain Eukaryota; kingdom Metazoa; phylum Chordata; class Aves; order Bucerotiformes; family Rhinopomastidae; genus Rhinopomastus; species Rhinopomastus cyanomelas. The sequence continues at coordinate 107,123 of VXBP01004898.1, forward strand.
GAGAGTAAAGTTACAGGGGCTGTTTACAGCAGCTACAAGATAAAAGAAACAATATGAAGATGGGGGAATGTTCGTGTGTCTTTGCAAAAAAAATCAAGATTCAATTTACAAGACAAATTGGGTGCAAACAACCCCAAATTTCATTTTCACATACCCAACCATGAAAGAAAGTGTTTGCTAACTTACAGAAATTTATGAGGTTCTGTGTAGATTATTAGAAACAACTAATGACGTTCTGTGTAGGTTATTAAAAGAATGAAAAGAAAAAGTCTTGCCTTGGAAAAATGAGATAGAGAAGGGTTTAACTGCTTTCAGCTTCTTGACAGTCATAGCTGCATAATCTGCATTGGTCTGGAGAAGTGAATCGACAAAAAGCAAGGCATCATCACAGAACATTAGGGATTGGAAGGGAACTCGAAAGATCATCCACTTGGTCTAGGTGATCCTGCTCTGGCAGGGAGATTGAACTAGATGATCTTTCAAGGTCCCTTCTGATCCCTAATGATTCTATGATCTAGTCCAATCCCCCTGCCAGAGCAGGATCACCTAGACCAAGTCACACAGGAACATGTCCAGGAGGGCTTTAAATGTCTCCAATTAGCACATAAACAGAATCCAGGTTTCTTTTTTTTGCCTCTCGAGTAAAACAAAAGAGAAAGCACCTGGAGAAGAACCTTACTTACTGTTTTCATTTAGAACTTCTATCGATCTATGGGAAAAGGAGGAGGCAATGCTCTTTCTTTCCATGGCAGCAGATCTTTCCAAGGACATGAAATACAGATGCTGAACCTAACAGTCTGAACTAGTAGGTTCATTCAGTGAAAAGGAAGTCTAACACAAAATTATCCCTGAAGATCAACATGGATGCTGTCTAAATCAGGACAAGCCAATTTGTCGCATGTCTTTCAGAACACCTCTGTTGACGTCTCTGGGATTACTCTAGGAGTTCTTAAAGCATACTGGAGAATGTCTTTGATTTGAGAATCCCTGGGCAAGATAAGCACATCAGCAGGTCCAACGTCGTGTGCAATTAACATAAAGGATCCACTTACTATCAATGAACTAAGGATTAACCAAACACTCTCATTTTAGCTCTTCCTACCTCAAGCAGCGAAAGCTGAATGCGTCTCTGGCTTCCAGAGACATGTACACAAAGTTGTCTCTGAGCTGGGAAGGATTATGTGTGAGTATGTACCATATGGCTCATAAGCTATCAGTGTTTATGTGCTTAATTTAGGACATGGATAGGCAGTTAATCATCAAGAGGGATAACATCCATGTTTATAAAAAACAAATTTACACCTGCAGTTTTTACGGTTCTAATTATAACGGCTGTTTCCCCAAGCACGCAACGACAAGTGAGTTACTCTGCTTTCAGGTTTCTGAATCAGAATGACTCATATTTCATTACCGTTGGAAGATGTGGGTCCCTTGTCAGTAATGCCTGAGTAACATGCTGTCAGTAACTTCCCTCGTACAGATGGGCAGCCCGAAATAAACTGCTAGCACTTGGGTGTCTACGTCTGTGACAAGCTGTGAACACATCACTCTTGAGGGCCGCACCGATGATTTTGCGTGTGGTACCCTGTTTCACATGTGTGTGATCGACACGGCGTGTAGAGTGACTCAGGAGCCCAGCTCATCATGAGGTCAAGCCAAGCAGCTCAAAGTCACACAAGAAGGCTCCCAGGGGCTACCTGCTGAACTGCAAGACCAGGACAAGAGTTTTGTTCTCCCACACAGCCTGGACAGAGCAGGAAGGAATAGCGTGCTTGAGTCAAAGCCATTTCTGTAAGAAGAAAGCCTGAGGATCTTTGCTGTGGAATCCATTCCTTTGATTGCAACATGTGTGATAATTCCCTGGGTAAAATCCTAGTGATGCAGACTACAGACTTCAGCTAAAGAAGAGGGAGGGCCCTGTATGAAGGCAGGGGAAGGTCTTTTCGAGGTGGTTTGTACAGATAGGACGAAGAGCAATGGGTTCAAGCTAGGAAAGGATGGATTTAGGCTGGACAGTAGAAAAAAATTCTTCAATGTGAAGGTGGTTGATGGCTGGAATGGGCTGCCCACATAGGTCATGGGGACCCCATCTCTGGAGTCATTTAATGTCAGGCTTGATGAGGCTCTGAGCAGCCTGATCTAGGTAGAGTTGGCCCTGTGTAGCAATGTTGGACTAGATGACCTCTAGAGGTCCCTTCCAGATTAGAAAGTTCTGTGATGTTGGTATAGTTCAGTTTCTGTGAGTTTGTATTTCTGGCAAGCTCAGGTCTATGGGCAGATAGCTGACACAAGGATGTAGCCTTCAGATGGCACTTCTTGTGTCTTTTGTGAGCTCTGAGATTAATATCCTGGCAGCATGTCACAGAATCACAGAACATTAGAGATTGGAAGGGACCTTGAAAGATCATCTAGTCCAATCCCCCCTGCCACAGCAGGATCCTGATAGACCGGAGCAGAATACTTTTGGCTTGCAATTTGCTGGAATGAATTCTGCTTCCTTGTCCCCTACTGAAAAGACAGAAGAACATGGATGTGCTTTAGTGGATATCCAAGTCAGTGCCATGTAGTCTTTCATCTCCCTTTAGAGGTGAGAATAGCTACTCTAACCTTTGATTTTTTTAGTATAGGAAGAATAAACTTTGACGAGTGAACTCTGCTCTCTAACTGCATGATCTTGAAAGGCTCCTTCTTTACTTTTGCTTCTGTTTAGACTACATTTGTCTTTATCATCTTATTGTCCTCTGAATAACCAGGTTCCAAATATTGACAGAGGATCCTGACCTGTCTTGCTATGTGCACTGCAGGAGATGATTAGAGCCCTGAGATGATTAGAGCTCACTGTTTGCAAAATAAATCCAGAGAATGGGCAACTTAAAATCCCAATAATTCACAAAGTCATTGCCAAAAATCTGCCAATCCTTCTAGTGCTGCTCCTCGTATTTGTATGCTATGTGCCGCCTTTAAATGCCTTGAGCAATATTCTCCCCCTCTACTAGGGGACCACATCTGAGACCCTAGTGAGACCACATCTGGAATATTGTGTCCAATTGTGGGCCCCTCAGTTCAAGAAGAACATGGAGCTGCTGAAGGGAGTCCAGCATAGAGCAACGAGGATAATGAAGGAAGTGGAGCACCTCCCTGATGAGGAAAGGCTGAGGGAGCTGGGTTTCTTGAGCTTGGAGAGGATGAAACTGAGGGGTGACCTCAGTAATGTCTATAAAGATGTAAGGGGTGGGTGAAAGGAGGATGGATCCAGGCTCTGCTCAATGTCATCTAGTGACAGGACAAGGGGCAATGGGTGTGAGCTGGAACAGAGGAGGTTCCATATAAATATGAGAAGGAACTTCTTCCCAGTGAAAGTGATGGAGCACTGGAAGGGGCTGGCCAGGAAGGTTGTGAAGTCTCCTTCTCTGGAGACGTTTAAAACCTGCCTGGATGTGTTCCTGTGTGAGTTGGTCTAGGGGATCCTGCTGTGGCAGGGGTATTGGACTGGATGATCTTTTGAGGTCCCTTCCAATCCCTAATGTTCTGTGATATCTCCAGTTCGTATTTCAGGAGAACATATATAGATGTGTTTGCAGGAGAATTGACTCAGGATACTGTCCACAGAGACTATAGTTACAGACCACAATAATTACATAATGCAACCAAAATTATTTCCCGTTTCCTCACATTCAGAGCTGGTTATATAGAAGTTGCAGGCTAGGACATGCACTGTTCCTAAGCTGAGTTATAACCCTGTTAAATTGCTAATTGTCTTTTTCAAATCATTTTGTGTTCACAGCTGGCTGGGGGCTGATGTTAATCCAACCCACATACTCCCAGTTAATGGCAGTACTTTTGACAGCTATGAGTATCAGACCATTGAATTCAAGTACTCGGTTAGAGAAGATCATCTAACAGCCTCCGTCTTGGTGAGGCAGAAAGCAACAAACTGACTGGGAGAAGTAGAAGCCGTATATCCCTTCTTATATATCCTATATCCTAGCAGTAAAGAAACTAGATGTAGAGGATGTATATAGAGGAGATATATATAGGATATGTATATATATATCCTATATCCCTAGCAGTAAAGAAACTGGATATATAGGGGATATATATATATATGTGTATATATATATATAGGATATACAGGATAAATATCTATATATCTCCTATATCCCTAGCAGTAAAGAAACCACATGGCACTTCTCTTACCTCAGCCAGCCTATTTTAAAGAGGTCAGCAAGAATGGTAAAGAGTCAAACGTGCAGGGGGTAATAAAACTGGCAGAGGAGTTGGGAAAATTGTAGGTTACTTGCCACTGTTAGTTGTAGGTTTTGTTTCCAGACATCTGTATAAGGAGAAGCATTAATTAACTTGATCCAGCAGCAATCCATTGACACTTGTATTATGAACTGCTTGTTGGTAACAGGTCACTCTGCCAGGAAAAGAGCACATTTCAGTAGCATTCACTGACAAGGAAGACGGAGCGGATGCCTAAAGCAGGTCACTCCTATAAGTGCTTACCCTTCCCTTCTTGTACAAAACTGTTGCCTTCCTCTTTGTCACTAAACAAACAAAAGTGCTATTGTCATTGCATCTGATTTTGCAAGATGCAATTGCCACGGAAATGTATATTGTTTTTTTCCAGTCCTTTCTTCATACATTTTAGTTTATAATCTTATTCTAGGAAACAAATCCATCTTAAGAGATAGCTCTAGTAGATGATACCCATAGATAGTCAATAAGCACTTCCTTACAGTGCACACGCAGAAAGCTAAACAGCAAACTGATGTGCACAACATCTTTGCAGTGAAAAGTGTCCATAGCTCTTCTTCTGGCTTGGAGAGTTTTCCATTCTTTCCCTTTTTCCTTTCCCTTTCCCCATTCCCTTTCTCTTTCCCTTTCCTTTGCTATTCTACAACACTTCTTGCTAAATACAGTTATGACCAAGTCCTGGAATAGAACCATAGAATAATTTCAGCTGGAATGGACCTTCAGGATCATCAAGTCCAACCTTTCCTAGCCCTAACAGCACCACTAAAACCCGTCCCCCAGTGCAACATCTACCTTTCTCTTAAACACCCCCAGGGATGCGGACTCAACCCCCTCCCTGGGTGGGTCATTCTAGTGCCTGACAACCCCTTCAGGAAAGAAATCCCTCCTGACATCCAACCTGAACCTCCTTTGGATGCAGCTTCAGGACATTTCCCCTCATCCTATCACTGGCCACTAGGGACAACAGACCAACCCCTGCCTCTCTACACCCTCCTTTCAAGTAGTTGAAGAGATCAAGAAGGTCTCCCCTCACTCTCTTCGCCAGGCTAAACAGCAACAGATGGCTGGGGTGGATCAGAAGGGGTGTTCTGAGGCAGCCATCGAGTTCAAATGATTAACTCCTTGTATCTGTTTCTAGGTGTCTCACTATTGGTATGATCAAAGTTTCCTCTCAAGGTTAGTAAGTCAGAGAGCTGACTGTATGGCTTTCCCCCCGTTGCTTTAATTTCTGATTAGGCTTTAGCAAGGAATGGGACACATCTTTCCAACAGAGTCACTTTATCTTTATTATTGCTATCCACGCTGCAAATGATTTCATTAACATTCTCATCACCAACTCAAGTTAATTATCTGATAAGAGAAAAATTTCTTCAGATACATCTTGAGGTATTTGATTTGCCTTATTTATATTCTCAGGGGGCAACTTTCTCTCACTTGCTAGAGATGGGTATAAGCAAATCATTATTCTTCTCTTTACTTTATCCTGAACGAGATTTTTTTGGAGTCCTTGTAACATGGGATCCTTATTTGTTTTCTTTTCCCTTTGTTTAACTGGATTGTGGCTGCTGAGACAACTATAGAATCATAGAATCATCGGGGGTTGGAAATATACACTCTGTTCTTGCCTACAGAAAACAGATTCTAACTTTCTAAAATCTAGTTTCTATTCAGAAATATATTAAATTGAAAGCTATTTCTGGGTAATAATTTAAAACTCATTTGAATATATATTTGCCACAAATTCTTTTAAAATGTTTATCTCCACATCTAGCATGGATATGAGGTCAGGATAAGAAATGATTGTGCTGATGTCCTTTGGAAGATGGAAATAAATCTTTACAGAATCACAGAACATTAGGGATTGGAAGGGACCTCAAAAGATCATCTAGTCCAATCCCCCTGACGCAGCACGATCACCTAGATCAAGTCGCATAGGAAGGCGTCCAGGAGGGTTTTACGTGTCTCCAGTGAAGGGGCTCCACAACTCCCCTGGGCAGTCGGTTCCAGTACTGGGAAGAAAGTCCTTCTGAGTATCGTTAATACACTGGAGAATGTGAGGAATGAACACCCATTATTTGCACTCTCTGAAATCCAGCAGTAGGTTCTTTCCAGTCTTCTGCTCTATGCCTACAGCATACAGAAAACATGCCTCAATTTGCTATCCTGAGACCGTACGTAACGTGGGTACTGTGTCACAAACTTCTCACCAGTCCAAGGTTTCTGCATAATCCTATTACCATGGTGTCTGACTTTATTATAGTTCTACATCTGTTTCCCTCATGAAACCCGTCTGGACATGTTCCTGTGCGACTTGGTCTAGGTGATTCTGCTGTGGCTGGGGGATTGGACTGGATGATCTTTCGAGGTCCCTTCCAATCCCTAATGTTCTGTGATTCTGTGAAAGGTTATAGCTGCAGCACAGTCCTCTTTTTGAGCAGTGTTGGCACCAGTAAGCATCATATAATTCCTTGGTTGTACAAATTATTTCGATGACAGATGTCTGGGAAGCTTGACTTTTCATTCAACTGGCTTGTCAAACCCTTTGAAACTGTACGCAGTGCACGTGCAATTGAATTGATCTTTTATTCATGCAGCTGTTGGAAGGATGCTCCATTACCATTCAAGTGTGTAAACATTGGGCCCAGGAGCGACGTAAAGGTTCTTTCCCTGAAAGTCAGCACTGGGCACAGCTTGAGCATGCAGGACAGATTCCAGCAAGGAACAGCCCTCTGCACTTTAGTTTTCACAGACATCTGTTGTAGTTTGAGATGGGTGCAGTCTGGTAAATGGGGATAGGAGCTAAAATGGTGCCTGTGAGATGTTTCAAAAAAACAGAAGATAACTCTTCCCAGCTCCAGGCAGAACCTGCCTGGGCTTAGCCAAGCACAACTCCTGCAAATGAATAGGTTTGGGTGGGGAAAAGTGTTTCTAGGGGGCTTTGGAAGTTTTCTGTTTACTCTTGGGACCTCCTGTTTTTTGTTCGGGAATGACGGGAAAAGACAGCCATGCTTCAGCCCCATCTCTGAAGAAGAAAAAGGAGAGGAAGGGCCATGTGGGCAACAAGCCCTCTACTTGGAACCTGGGGAAAGGTAGCAGCAAACCAGTGTGGAGCAGAGCCAGTAGTGTGAAGGCGGAGTGCCTGGCCATGTTCCTGTGCGGCTTGATCTAGGTGATCGTGCTGTGGCAGGGGGATTGGACTAGATGATCTTTCGAGATCTCTTCCAATCCCTGATGTTCTGTGAGTCTGTGAAGTGATGGTTTTGAAGAGATGCTGGAAAGTGGTTTTGTGGTGCTCTAGCCCATGGAAACCGCCCCCCTCCTGCACATAGAGAAAAGACTGAGGGAGTATCTGGGCAATGGGGTTGGGGTGGTGGGTCTGTCACCATGTCACAGCTCGAAAGGGATATCTGGGATATATTCCCTGTGTGGGAATAGATGTGTTTGCAGAGTGTGTTTGTAGGTGTGTTTACAGGACTTTGGAAAGGGCTCATTTATCTCTCTCCCCTGCCCTTTCACAGGACAGCGCTCAATGATTTCAGTGCAAGGATAGCTGCCGCCAGTGTTGGTCTTTGGTTTTGTAAAATACACACCCACAGCATTTAATTCCAGTCTTTCCTGAACTCAAAGTGAGTACTGACACTGGCTTCTCTGACATCAAGCGCTGACACTCTTAGAGCACGGAACAGGACAGCAGTCTTGATTTGGCAGAAGAAGAGCTGTTGAAGAGTCTGTTGAAACACACCACTCCAAGCAATCCTTTGCCCATGAAAGCAAATGGAGTGTGATAACAATGACAAAATTGCTTCTGTGTTCTTATAGCTTCCTGGTATTCTTACAACTCATTTGGATTCCACTTACAACAACAAGAATCAACAGAAAAAAGAAGATGCTTCCTTAGGCCGTCTTAAAAATTAATATGAATCCCTTTTCTAAAAATGATTGGACATCACAGGCATCAGCAGTGGGATTACAGGTTCGAACCCATAATCCCACTGCTGATACCTGTGGTGTCACATTTAGCCAATCATAACTCTTACTGTAAGCCATGGGATTCATGAATAGCAGTAAGTTTTAACTTCTTCCCCCACTCAATATAATGCTCATTTTCCCTTTGCTATTCAACATGCAACTCATAATATTTTGATCATTTTTATGGATTAAATTTGTGCATAATTAGATGTTGATTTCTTTGAGGTTTTTTATGTTATTACATGTGTTTCTCTATTATAGCTGTTGGGACAAGGAAGTATCTTCACAGACTTACGGAATCACAGAACATTAGGGATTGGAAGGGACTTTGAAAGATCATCTAGTCCAAACCCACTGCCAGAGCGGCATCACCTAGACGAAGTTGCACAGGAATGTATCCAGGCGGGTTTTAAATGTCTCCAGAGAAGGAGACTATGGGCAGCCCATCAGCATGGTCTAGCTAATGTTGTGGTGTCAGGTCATAGACTGGACTCTATGATCTCAGAGGTCTTATTCAACCTCAATAATTCTGTGATTCATAGAATAGTGGAATCATAGAATCATCAGGGATTGGAAGGGACGTTGAAAGATCATCTAGTCCAATCCCCCTGACAAAGCAGGATCACCTAGACCAAGGTGCACAAGAACACATCCAGGTGGGTCTTAAACATCTCCAGAGAAGGAGACTTCACAGCCTCTGTGGGCAGTCCCTTCCTGTGCTCCGTAACCCTCATTGGGAAAAAGTTCCTTCTCATATGGTTGTGGAACCTCCTATGATTCTATGATTACACCCGTTGCCCCTTGTCCTATCACTAGATGACATTGAGAAGAGCCTGGCTCTATCCTCCTGACACCTATCCTTCAAATATTTATAGACATTAATGAGGTCACCCCTCAGTCTCATCTTCTCCAAGCTCAAGAGACCCAGCTCCCTCAGCCTTTCCTCATAAGGGAGGTGCTCCACTTCCCTCACCATCCGCATTGCCCTGTGCTGGACATATGGAATACAGATGTGACTTCAGGCTTGACAATTTACCTTAATGTGCTCTGAGCACATTAACTGTCCTTAACTGCTGTTACCAAGTGAGTTGTTCTCTGCTCATTCTTTTCTGGTAGTCCAGGTAAGCCGTGCTGTGGGCAAGTAGTCCTGGCCTGAGCAACGCTGTTGAGGTGTCCTTTGCCTTTCCTGTGCATTGCTGCCCTGATCTTCCTGGGAGCACCTCCAGACCTGCCTCCTGGATCCTGTGTTACAAACAGCTTTGTACTGACTCTGGCCCTGCCTGGGCCCTGTGGTTAGGTCCCAGTGACACATTCCTTCAACTTGTCTGGGACTGTCAGTGGGTTCTCCCGCTGGCACGACACTGGCTTTGCTCAGACTATGAGAGATGACATTCTGCTGAGGAGCTCCTGGGTTGCCCTCCCCTGCGGAGAGTGCCCTAGTTGTGTTTCTCCCTGACACTAAGTTTCTCTTGGCTGTCAAAACAGGTGGTTGAACAATTCCCAAAATTTTCACCATCTGAGGATTCTGGCTGAACAAAAGTCTTTTCCTTGGGAGCAAGCTGGTGTTCCTCTGTATCTTTGATAGGAAACAGGCAAGCAGAAGGGCTTCTCTCCCATCCCTTGCATGCCAGCTGGCAGCATGGTCAGCGCATGGGCAGCCTGCCCATCCCACTGGACTTCACAGTTGGCAGGGCTGTCCAGTTATGCTGCTTACCACCTGGCAGCCTGCTCCAACTGCTTGGCTTCCTGGCTGATTTCCCACCAGTGTAGCCAGCTCCCTGTACAAAAGTTCTTGATGCATGCTCCGTGTGGTCTCAAAACAAGTGTTAGGCTTTGTCCAGTGACGTGACTCACGAGAGAAGAGTTTTCTTTGTTTCAAAACAGAAACACAGAAATAAAAAAATAGAAAACTGTCAACAGAAGAAAAATTGCTCTTCAATTACCTCTTTAGTTTTCACAGCAGTCTCTGTACAAAGGAAAGGGACTGCCATGGCAACATCGCTTGCGTTAGCAAAACCAAAGGGCTTATAAGCTATTCTCCCTTTGCTCAGATCTATTCAATCCATTCTTTTGCACTTAAAAGGGAAAAAAGAGGCTTCAAAAAGTCACTCTGGAGTGTTAAAATGGTCCATACTATCTCTTCTAGGATTTCAAACCTAGTGTTGCCATTGGACAAGAGTAAGAAAGTGTTCAGCAATATCTTTGTGTAGCTTTCTGTCTGATTGTACCAAGAAATGAAGGGATTGCTTTTATTTGTTGAGCTTTGTAGTTTATATATATAATAATAAATATTACTATTATATATATACACACATGTATATGGATAGAGTGTAGCTTAAGCAAGGAGCAAGGACTTAAATGCAGCTCCCAGGCCAGTGAGTAGACGGTGCTTAGGTAGACAACCCAATGTAGTTGCTTAGTACAGTTAAGGGCTGTTACCGCACTCATGCGATACAAGAGTTTTAGCCTGGGAGTGTTTCCAAAGGCTGTCATGCAAGGTCTCCTACAAGTAGTCTTTCCGTCTTGGTTTTTGGCATCTCTCGTGACAGAGGTCTCAGCTTATGCCAGGGTCAAGGCACAGAGACATTAGAGGCTTCATTGAGGAGTGAGGATAAAATAAGTTTTCAAAGGAAAGTAAGACCTGTCATGAGAAGATTCCTTAAAGCAGCCTTTGTACAGAGGTCTTCTTATGGCTCTGCAGTTAGAATTCACAGAGTCACAGAATCACAGAACATCAAAAGATCATCTAGTCCAATCCCCCTGCCACAGCAGGACCCCCTAGACCAAGTTACACAGGAACATGTCCAGGCAGGTTTGAAACCTCTCCAGAGAAAGAGAATCCAGAACTCCCCTGGGTGGCCCCTTCCAGTGCTCTATCACGTTCACTGGGAAGAAGTTCCTTCTCATATTAATGTGGAGCCTCCTCTGTTCCAGCTTACATCCATTGCCCCTTGTCCTATCACTAGATGACACTGAGAAGAGCCTGGCTCCATCCTCCTGACACCCACTCTTTCCATATTTATAAACATTAATGAGAATCACCCCTCAGTCTCCTTTTTTCCAAGCTCAAGAGACTCAGCTCCCTCAGCTTTTCCTCAACAGGGAGATGTTAATGCTTAGTTTTGGCTGAGACTGTGCACCCATCTGATCCTGAGCACTCCTAGGTGAACCTGCTCAACAGCTGTAAATTAATAACATCTGAAAGCAATGCACATCTAGGATAGGACAAACAGCTCCTCTCGAATCCTTGGGAAGAATCTTAGACCACAGAAACCGTAGAGTGACCTTTCCCTAGGAAATATTCCTACTCCAGGTAATTGGTCTCAGAGTTTAGGGGCTACAAATTTAGTCTTAGGGACTAGTGCTTCTTGTAAAACAAGTGTATTCTTCTGGTCCCTCCCGCCTGAGTGTTTACTTCTGCATTTTCTCAATCCAATGAAAATTGCTAGTCAAGAAATATGAAGGAGCAAGGAAACAGTTCATTTTATGAAGGAGGAAGAGAGTAATATCCGAAATACTCCGCTGGAATCGTTTCACCTGATCGGTCCAAGTTCTACCAGATTAGCAGATGGTGGGAGCATTATAAATGAGAGCGGATCTGTCGTTTGTGTATTTATGAGCCCAGAGACATAATATTTATTCTAATGGAAAGTAACTTGAAAAATTGCTGGGAAAAGACATAATGTGTTACAACGATGTTATGGAACAAAACTCAAGGCAAAAGGGAAGGATATGAATTTTAAAATCCTTAGCTCCGATGGGGCTTTGATGAAGCCTGATTTCACATTAAATTTGCAGTCCTTGTCTACATTTTGATTTTATTCTTTTTCAAAATCAAATTGGAGAAGACAATAAAGCAATTCATAGAGATGCTTGGGAAGCAATACTGGATTCATAAATTGGACATATGAGCAATAATTTCTGTGACATCAGAACAAATTCATGTGTAACCCCCCCTGAATTGCTTTTAATTACATTTAGTTCAGAATTAATTTTGCAGTTTTGTTGTAGCCTCTCTTGTAGAACTCAGTCACCTGGCTTCAATTTCCACACATTCAACTTCATTAGAGTACGATATTAATGTCTATAAAGAAGTGAAGGATGGGTGTCAGGAGGATGGAGCCAAGCTCTTCTCAGTGTCATCTGCTGATAGGACAAGGGGCAATGGGTGTCAGCTGGAACAGAGAAGGTTCCATATAAATATGAGAAGGAACTTCTTCCCAGTGAGGGTGATGGAGCACTGGCAGGGGCTGCCCAGGGGGGTGGTGGAGTCTCCTTCTCTGGAGACGTTTCAAACTTGCCTGGATGTGTTCCTGTGTGACTTGGTCTGGGTGATCCTGCTGTGGCAGGGGGCTTGGACCAGACGATCTTTCGAGGTCCCTTCCAATCCCTGATGTTCTGTGATTCTGTGTGTGATATTGTTTTTCATTACTTGTAACATTACAGGACAGACAAAGAAAAATATCTCTCTGTTGCTAAATAATTATAAGGAGTCACTTTATTCTAGTGTTGTGTCTTCCTTAAATTCATGGGCTTGTAGTGAACAAGACTCAGAATAGAAAAGACGATCAATGGCTACACCTTGCACAGTCTATTGAAGATTGTTTGACAGGCAATTAGTATAGTTAGTATTTGCCCAAGAGTATAATCAGTGTGTAATTCAAGTGGATTTATTCAAACATGAAGGAGTTAGGCACAAAGACAAAATTCAGGTCCCTTAGAAGACCAAAAGAGAGCTTTATTAATGGAAGATGTTCCTATGCAATAGTTATGGAAACCCAGTTTCCCTGTCTTGAAAAGGCAATAAATGTCTCACAATTAAATGTGGGTTCTTCACAGCTTCACAGTTCTATTCCAGTGTTTGAGACTCAACTACAAAAAGGTTTAGGAGGCAAAAGTTCCTCATTCTGCAATTTTTATTCTGTTTTATTGTTTTCTAACTGTGGGTAGCAAATTCAGACATCAAATGTATTCACAGTAATGCTAAAATAAAACAAGACAATTTTTCTTCCTTTGCCAGGAAGACCAGACCTTCGAAAATACAATCTTTAGATAAAAAAGGTTGCAAGTTTCAAGCCAGGCATGGGCTGAAAAGGTTACGCTTCAATTTCCACACCCAAGAGCTCTTAGAGAGGAATGCCAGCAAGCTAGTTCTGCAAAGTTTGCTTTTTAGAAATCAGGAAAAGGAAGAAAAGGTCAACTCTGGAAACCATTTCTCTTTGAGGGTGTTGTACTCGTTGGAGCACAACCCTTTATAAACTCATTAGCCATTTTTATCTTTCAGAGCAGCAGGTATTTTCAGCTTGGGGCTTGAGTGTCGATACAGAATTAGAATATTGTTATGGCATCTCTAAAATAGGGCCAGTATCCTCAGACATGAACAGCTCAGTGCCAGTTCTTTAATCTAAATATAGCCACTGACATATAGAGAAGTAGTTTTCAGAAGTGCTGAATATCCACAACTTGCTAGTTTAATGAGAGCACTTGCGTAAGAAGGAAGTGTTCGGCGCAGCTAAGATGCAATGCATGTTTAATAGCACTCCTTAAGCAATGAAGATCAAAATGCTTTTTGAGAATGGAAGACTTTTTACCTCAGTCATAACATTATCAACTGAGCACTCCTTTGGATTTAAGGATGGACATGGGAAAGTAAATCTAATTCAAAATATTAATACAGGGGTCCTCAAACTTTTTAAACAGGGGGCCAGTTCACTGTCCTTCAGACACTGTCGGGGGCTGGGCTATAGTTTGGAAAAAAATGGATGAATTGCTGTGCACTCTGCACATATTGTATTTGTAGTAGTGCACAGAAAACAGGAAAAAGGATGCAATATTTAAAATGAAGAACAATTGTAACCAACAAAAACAAATAATATCTCAATGTGTGCTTCCCACTGGTGCTGGCTGGCTTGTGCTGCCTGAGCTGTCCTGCCTGGGAGCTGGAGGGAGGGAGGGAGAGATGGGGGAGCTGCCCACCTCACTGATGCTGCCGCCCCCCTCCTCAGCCTGGTCGTGCTGAAGTCATCTGTGGCTGTTCAGTTTCCCCCCCTCACCCCAACCCCCGGCGGGCTGCACTGTAGACTCCTTGGGGCTGTATCCAGCCCGCAGGCTGGGGTTTGAGGACCCCTGTGTTAAGAACCATCATAAGAAGCACTATAATGCTTCTTGTACATGTAAGGGCTCAGATATGTAATAAAAGAATGAAAACAATATAGAATAACAGAACTTTAGGGATTGGAAGGGACCTTGAAAGATCATCCAGTCCAATCCCCTTGCCACAGCAGGATCACCTAGACTAAGTTGCACAGGAACACATCCAGGCAGGTTTGAAATGTCTCTGGAGGAGGAGACTCCACAACCACCCTGGGCAGCCTGTTCCAGTTGAAATGGCATTGTGATGAGTCTGCATGATTTTTATCGCAAGAGACACCGAATCACAGAACGTTAGGAATTGGAAGGGACTTCAAAAGATCATCTAATCCAATCCCTCTGCCAGAGCAGGATCACTTAAGGAACAGATTCAAACACAGAGCGAACAGTTTCCTATCTATTTGGCTAATATTAAATATCTACCATCAGATGGTTTATCCTGCTCTGAACTTTAAGGTTCATGCTCCTGAACAGTTCATTATTCATCACTGAATATGAGTGAAACTAGAAAGTCTCTCTTAAGCGTAAATATGTGCAACTTAAACAGCGACACATGATTACGCACTGCACCCCGCTCCCAGAGCTGGAGTGCACAGATGAGCACCTTTGTACACAAAGACAAAAGATATCTTCCAGTTTTGTAGCTGCAATATAACAGATTTTCTTTTGTTGCTGTGGTGGAGACGATGATTTTGGAAGTCTGTCAGATTCTTCATGAGAACAGCTTGGATTTTGTGAAAACGAAGCATATGAGGTTGAGTATGTCCAAAAATGAAGCTACAGCATTGTGAAGTTGTGTCTGTAACTGCTGGTGAGATTCTGATAGTCTCTAAGTGCTACTCAAATGCCTTTGGCATGGTGATAAGACCATCTCTAAGCAATAGCCCAAGTTATAGCTTGTGGACTAGTGCAATACAATTTTAAACCTAAATTTAGATTAGAATGAAATTCTCTTCATAACTTCTACTGAAAAAAGTAAATTCTTTGGGTGATAGGGAAATCTTTGAATCCTGTGCTTTGCTTTTGTGGTCTGTATGTTTGTTAGTGTACGTGTGCTTGTGTGTGTAGCATGGGACTTTTGGTTCTGTGCAAGTTGGTGGCGGCTTCGTCACGGACTTGTCATCCACTTATTATGACAACTATCTGATGCTTTGCAAAAGAAAGCTCTGGGACAATTTTGCATCATATTGTCTTCTTCCCTCTTTCCCCAGACTTTTAATCTGATCTAATCAAGTCTAATCTAGAACAATATAATACTCACACACAGAATCACACACACAGAGAACATTAGGGATTGGAAGGGACCTCGAAAGATCATTGCAATATAATTAACACCACAGAATCAAAGAACATCAGGGATTGGAAGGGACCTCGAAAGATCATCCAGTCCAATCTCCCTGCCAGAGCAGGATCAAGTCACACAGGAACATGTCCAGGTGGTTTTTAAACATCTTCAGAGAAGGAGACTCCACAACCCACCCTGGACAGCTGCTTCCAGTGCTCCATCACCCTCACTGGAAAGCAGTGGCCAACTGGCTATGGAAAGTATCTTCTTCCCATAGTTTCATTAAAATAGGCTAAATGTAAATATGGTACCCAGTCAGCTGGCGTCATTGTTGGAGTCTTCTGTCAGACGTGTTTGAAGAAGTGGGAGTGCAGAGGCTGCTTCTCATGCAAATAGTCTGCAAGTTGCAGAAAAGCCCTGCTGTCTGAAGAAATACAATCGCTTGCTGTCACAGTATGCAAAGAAAAGTTGGCTGGGGATGAGTCACTTCAGAGTGGCTGTTGGCTGCACAGTCTGGTATTAACCAAGTATTACTAGTAATCTGCATATGATTAATGTGTTTTCCAAGTACAGATTGGGAAGTCCTGTGAAGTTCACCATATCTCTGTGAAGAATACTGAGTGTGTCCCTTAAAGAGAAAATGAAAACCTACTGAGGACCACAAGGAAGAACCCCCACAACAATGATGTAAAGCCTACAAGTGTGACCCCCCCCCTCCTTTAAGAAAAGACTGTGATGCTTCTGGTGTGAAAGCAGCCAGGCAGTACTCCCAGCAGGTGCTGAAGGGAAGACTGACCATGAGACAAAACACATTGCTTAGAGAAGTAGTAGGAGTGCGTGAATCCTCAGTCTTGGACTACCACCTACTCTCAAAGATAGTCAGAAGGGTGAAAGACTGTAACTTCAGTTTACATTCTCCAGGGTTCTCCGAGTATGTTTTTCTTATCTATTAATTATAAAATTGTAAAAGCAGCTATGTTGACTGTTCTGGATGTTATAATTAAAGGTTTGCATTTTATCCTCACCCACAGGAGAGGAGACTGAGGGGAGACCTTATTACTCTCTACAACTACTTGAAAGGAGGTTGTAGAGAGGCAGAAGTTGCTCTGTTCTCCCTAGTGGCAAGGGGTAGGATGAGGGGAAATTGCCTTAAGCTGCACCCAAAGGAGGTTCAGGTTGGATGTTAGGAGGGATTTCTTTCCTGAAAGGGTTGTCAGACATTGGAACAGCTGGCCAGGGAGTGGGTTGAGTCCCCATCCCTGGAGGTGTTTAAGAGAAGGGTAGATGTTACACTGGAGGACTGGGTTTAGTGGCGCTGCGAGGGCTGGATAAAAGCTGGACTCGATGATCTTGGAGGTCTGTTCCAGCCAAAATGATTCTGCGATTCTATGTTTCTATGATTCTATGTTTCTATGAGCCTGTGAGTCTATGAATCCATGAATAAGAGTAGATCAAACTACTGATTTCCTGTCTTTGATTTCCTAGGATAGGAAGAGCACAGATGTTATCGGACAGAAAACAGAATATTAAGGGTAGTAGAACAAGCGAAAAGAAAAAGCCTATGAGCAAAACTGCTGGAGTGCTGTACCTGTGAGCCAGTAGCCATGACAGCTTGGATAGCTTTTCTTTTAATTTATGAAGTAAATATAAGTATTTGTAGAAGAATTCATAACACGTGCTCACCCACTGTCAATAACATCGTTTTCAAAACAAGCCCTTCGAAGTGTCCTGTATCTCCTCATAACTTATGCATTCGCATTCTTCACAGTCCTCAGGACTTTCTATTTTTTCTTGCCATTTTGATATTTTGCCAGAATTAAGAATGTTGTTTTGATTTTCTTTCAGGTTTTTTTATTGCATTGCTTTGTTTATCCGATTTTTCCCCCACTCCATTTATTTAATTCTGCATGTCCCTGTATTTTTCTCGAGTGTTGATAGTTTTCCTTTCAAACCAGCTCTAAGAGCTTATTGATTTATTGTATCTGGTGGTGACAGTTGTGCTGCCAGCTCTTTGGAGCATTTCAGAACAGAAACTCACTGATGAGGTGGGTTCCAAAATTATTTAGCTTGGAGGTCTGGGCAGAGTCTGTCTTCTCACAGCAGTGCTGTACAGCGTTGGGTTAGAAAGTTAACATTTCTAACAGGTAGAATTTTTAATATCTGTCCAATGTGAAGAAGATTAAAGACACATATGTGCCTTGAGCTGTCACATATTCCGCTGCCTCTTTGCTGTAACTGGGCTTTGCAGTAACTGGTGCCATGCCACAGGCCAGTTTCTCTTCAGTTTATAAACACAATGACTCCCAGCTTGGGTTTACCTGAAAGACTGAAACAAGCATACTTTGAACAGAGAACATAAACTTTCTGAAAATAATGATTAACTTCATGGCCATCCACCCTTTTTATTAACACAGTGATGTCATTAATACAGTGATTTCATTAACACAGTGATTGAGAATCACCTGAAAGTGACTCGTCAGGTTTAAATGTGGTGCCTGATATCTACTAGTTCCGAGAAGAATCTTGGAAGGATTTCTGTAGGGCTAGTCTAATATTCTTGATATTTTTCTGCCTCCATAAATCCTTCCAGTTCTTTCTTTTTTGCTCTTTTCTTTGTCTTAGTTTCTCCTTCAAGTGGTCTGGCATAGAGCAACAAAGTTGATGAAGGAAGTAGGACACCTCCCTTATGAGGAAAGGCTGAGGAAGCTGGATCTCTTTAGCTTGGAGGAGACTGAGGGGTGACCTCATTAATGTCTGTAAATATGTGAAGGGTGGGTGTCAGGAGGATGGAGCCAGGCTCTTCTCAATGTCATCTGTTGATAGGACAAGGGGCAATGGGTGTGAGCTTGAACAGAGGAGGTTCCATATAAGTATCAGAAGGAACTTCTTCACAGTGAGGGTAATAAAGAACTGGAAGGGTCTGCATAGGGAGGTTGTGGAGTCTCCTTCACTGGATGTTTAAGACCCACCTGGATGTGTTCCTGTGCGACTTGGTCTAGGTGATCCTGCTGCGGCAGGGGGATTGGACTCGATAATCTGTCGAGATCCCTTCCAATCTCTAATGATTCTATTATCCTGTGATTTAGATTAATAATTTTGCATTTTGAAAAGGATAAAAACTACACAAGAATCAGCTCCTTTAATGGACGCGAAATCTATCTGAAAGATGTTCTACCACAGTTTAAAGCTTGAGAGTTCTATTGTGCAGCTGACATGTTTTTCAGTGATTACAAAGGATGGAAGAAGGAAAATCATGTGGTTTTAAGAATGTCTATATCCAGGCAATGGAAATTACCCACGTGTTGTGGAAATGTAATTTATTTTGTTGTGATTTATGTTTTCATAGACTCATAGAATCACTAGGGATTGGAATGGACCTTGAAAGTCCAATCCCCCATCAGGATCACTTAGATGTTTTGTTGCTTTTATTGGATGAGACACGTGAAGGAGATCTTGTTTTGAGACACTTTCTATTCCTAGAAAACTTGCAAATATGAATGTTCTGTAACTGAGGTCAGCGGAAGCTTCACTATTCATTTCAGTGAAAGGAGAATAAAAAGCCGTTTATATATAGATAACACATACTTGTCATTAGAATGAATCTTCACTGATCTGAATTTCTAATGTGATGGAGAACTCAAATGAACATATTTCAATGGCCTGGTAAGTTCCTCTGTGCCTTAGAGACTGATGAAATTCATTATGCTGAAAACCAGGTTAGAAGTTCAAAGTCTTGGCTTCACCTTGAGGCATTTGTGGCAATTGTGTTGTACTTGTGCTTAGTGATGCCCAGCTGGGGCTGAGATATGATGGACTCATGCTACCTTGCATAGGATTGCTTCTCCAGAAGGAAAGTATCATTTTTCCTATCGAAAGCTCTTCTCCACTTGCAGTTTTCATACAATCTGAATGTTTTAGTGTTTTCACAAGCCTAACAAATGAAAGAAAAAACAAACCAACA
The DNA here is from genome assembly GCA_013400115.1 of Rhinopomastus cyanomelas. Lineage (NCBI taxonomy): Eukaryota > Metazoa > Chordata > Aves > Bucerotiformes > Rhinopomastidae > Rhinopomastus > Rhinopomastus cyanomelas. The sequence goes on from VXBP01004898.1 coordinate 126,748, forward strand.
ATCAAACCCAGATGCAATGTGAACTGGATGCTCTGGATACCCTGAACTGGATGCCTTTTGTGCCTAAGTTATGATTCCACCACTGATTCACAATGATTTGAGTCCCATGCACACACAGCAACAGTGCAAATCAGAGTCTCCTCTGGTAAGACCTTTATTCTGTGTTCCACCCTCTTCCTTTCCTGTCTTATCCTCAGGATCTTACATCCTATTGTACATCACCCGCAGGGTATCGTTGTTCTTCAGACACATACAAACACCTTCCTGTATTAACATCCAGATTCTTCTCCCCTCGATCTGTCATTCTGACTTCATATGTGGTGACAACAAGATGAATCTTTACAAAAATTGAGGTCCAGGTACTGTTTTACTCACAGTGTGCTTTAAGTTTGTTTCCTTCTGAACCAAATTACACTGGAGGAGAAGAAGCAGATCTTTCCCCCCAGTAGGTCTTGAGCAAATCAGTTCTATGAATAAGAGAAGTGGATGGTTTTGATCTGACAAAATAGAGTTGTTTTTCATAAAAGTCAGGTTGAGTATCTCAATAACTGCGAAGGAATAACTGTAGACCAAAGGCCAAGATCTTCTCATCATTTGCAGTCCTGGGAAGCATCAGTCTCACTTAGATGAAGTGTTTGATCGAGCTCTGTAGCAAGTTTGGGAATAAAACAGAAGTGGAAATATTTTACTCCTGAGAAAAGGTCAGCAAGTTTAATAATGAAGGATGCATTACACTGTTCAGACGAGCACCATTATTTGTAGTTCAAGGTGTGATGTGTCAGGTGCACAGTGTCAGTGAGTACTGTGCTTACGAGGAATGTGCAGGACAGCTCCACTGTTTTTCTGATCACTGACAAGTTTTAATTGCTCAGCTGATTGATGGAGCCAGGCCCTTCTCAATCTTGTGTAGTGATAGGACAAGGGGCAATGTGTGTCAGCTGGAACAGAGGAGGTTCCATATGAATGTGAGAAGGAACTTCTTCCCAGTGAGGGTGACAGAGCACTAGAAGAGGCTGCCCAGGGTGGTTGTGGAGTCTCCTTCTCTGGAGAGGTTTAAGACCCGCTTGGACATGTTCCTGTGCGACTTGGTCTGGGTGATCCTGTTGCGGCAGGGGGATTGGACTGGATGATCTTTCCAGGTCCCTTCCAATCCCTAATGTTCTGTGATTCTGTGATATTTTTCTTTGCATCTGCTTGTTTCTGGTAAAATCATTTGAAGTGAAGCACAGCTCCAAAGAAGAAGCGTTGTAACCACGAGCCTGAGCTTGCAGCAACGGGCGACACGTTTGCTGTGAGAATCAAACTGTGCAGCGTGCACTTGGGATTTCACGTCAGATTTCTCTTGTCGATTGGCTTACAGAAAAGGGAAAACACATTGTAGACTTTGTTCCAGTCCCTTTCAGAAAACAGGACTAGCACTCACAGCTACCTATTCTTTTAATTGCTGGTTTTGTATCAGACACACACAATAGCACTAAAGACTCCTGGAGCTAGAAAATGACTACCCAAAATACATTGAATTTGCTGACGGGTAATATGACGGAGCTGCGCCTTGGCTGTGCAACTTATCTCAGAGAACAAAAGCACAGCAAAATCTCTCTCTGTGAGCAGAAAAAGAGAGTTAAAGATCACCAGCAATAGGTGAACAGTCATCTCAGTGCTGGTAAAGGTTCATTTCATTCTTGTGCATTTGTACATGTCACTCACGTTGTGATGGGGTACTGAAGCTGCTGTGAGTTTGAGGGCAATGTCTGTACACGACTTCTCATACTGAGCACAGCAAAACCACCATCAAGACTGTAAGGCAAACAATGTTTTGATTTGAGTGGGTACAGGAAGAGCATAGACAAGATACGAGATAAATGTTGATGCTGTATAGTCTGCTCTGAATTCTTGGAGGGGAAACAGTTGCCTGAGTGAGGTTTTAGAAGACATAGGCTCTTCTCAATGTCATCTAGTGATAGGATGAGGGTCAAGGGGTGTAATCTAGAACATAGAAGGTTCCACATAAATATGAGAAGGAACTTCCTCCCAGTGAGGGTGACAGAGCACTGGAACAGGCTGCCCAGGGCAGGGCATGGATTCTCCTTCTCTGCAGACTTTTAAAACTTGCCTGGATGTGTTCCTGTGTGACTTGGTCTAGGTGATCCTGCTGTGTCAGGGGGACTGGACTAGATGATCTTTCGAGGTCTCTTCCAATCACTAAGGATTCTATGATTCTATGATTACTGTTATTTGAAGTCTTCTATCTTCACATGGCTCCAGGTTCATGTTCAGATTTCTCCCTGTTCCAATCTGTTCTATCTCTGCCCTCCCAAAGCTTTCAATTACAGAAGCTTGATGCTGCTAGATACCTCCACCGGTTCCAGAGACAATGGGTCACTGGAGGGCAGTCAGTATCCTCCTCTGTTTTTTCCCAGACATGTATTTTCAAGAGAGCCTACCATGAGAAAACAAGAACATATGTTTCTCATCAGTGTTTGCATTCCTGCCCCTCCAGACATCAGTGACATTCCAGTTCACAGATTTCATGTGGTATCAACAGGGCTTCTCCACAGAAGCAGAAGAAACATCTTCAAACTGAAGTTAAACGCACTGAGCTTTCCAGAGGGCTCGCAGTGTTGCTGTTCATACTTTGAAATATATTCCTGGTCTGATTTGCTTAGCTTTGAGCTCATCTGGGTTATTTCTATCACCTAGAGCAGAGTACTTTGGCCAGTCAGTTCACAGAGCTGCAGTTTTGTATTTCCCAAGCCAGCTCATCTGGGAAAATATCAGAAGGAACTTTTTCACAGTGAGGGTGACGGAGCACTGGAAGAGGCTGCCCAGGGGGGTTGTGGAGTCTCCTTCTCTGGAGACATTTAAAACCCACCTGGATGTGCTCCTGTGTGGCTTGGTCTAGATGATCCTTCTGTGGCAGAGGATTGGACTAGATGATCTTTTGAGGTCCCTTCCAATCCCTAATAATTCTATGATTCTGTGATCTTTGCCTAAGAAATTTTACTGAGTCATCATTTTCTCTAATAATAATTTAATCTATTACTAAAATGAAAATAAATAAATAAGTTTATTTTTATTGATTTCCCTGAAACAAATGAAACTGTTCTTTGCATATAGAAGCTGTGATGAGCATCCTGCTCTTTCATAGCCCTCTTAGGAGAGCAGTAACTGCACGATTTTTAACATCAGTTAGCGTTTTAGGCAAATCTTGCTCTAACAAGGAAACAAAGTCCGATGACGCTCTGCTGGAAATCTTTGTATTTGCCATGTTGCCAAGGATCAACCTACAAAATCATTTTATGCTCAGTATTAACTTTTGCAAGAGGAGCGCTGCTTTCCATTGAGTTGTTTTCAAGTCTGTGGGGGAAAAGACAAATGCCTTTATCAGCAGCAGAGGAGACGAAGAGACTTAAAGAAAATTTGATAAGGTGTAAACAAAACAGCAGCTTGAGCTGGAGGGGGAACTGTGGATCGCAATAGGGGCGTGAGGAAAAGAACAATTTGTGTGGAGAGCTGCTTGACTGTCAAGCATCACAGCAAACAACAGGACATTTTTATAGCTTATTTAAGCAATATGCTAAAATGGCATTTAGGTGGAGGCAACACACTGAAATTCTTCAGCCTTAAAGCACAATACAGTTGCTTTCATCACAGAATCACACATCACAGAGTCACAGAATCACAGAACATTAGGGATTGGAAGGGACCTCGAAAGGTCATCCAGTCCAATCTCCCTGACACAGCAGGATCACCCAGACCAAGTCGCACAGGGACACATGCAGGTGGGTTTCAAATATCTCCGGAGAAGAAGATGCCACAAACCCCCTGGGCAGCCCCTTCCAGTGCTCCGTCACCCTCACTAGGAAGAAGCTGACACCCATTACCCCTTGTCCTATCACTAGATGCCACTGAGCAGAGTCTGGATCCATCCTCCTGACACCCACCCATCACATATTTATCGACATTACTGAAGTCACTCCTCAGTCTCCTCCAAGCTAAATAGACCCAGCTCCCTCAGCCTCTCCTCATAAGGGAGGTGCTCCACCTCCTTCACCATCCTTGTTGCTCTATGCTGGACTCCCTCCAGAAGCCCCATGTCCTTCTTGAACTGAGGGGCCCAGAACTGGACACAATATTCCAGATGTGGTCTCACCAGGGTGGAGTAGACGGGGAGAAGAACCTCTCTCGATCTGCTAACCACCCCTCTGCTCCACTGCCTTGATTCTGTCACTACCTTCAGTCCCACAGAGGTGTGTAACCTTGAAAACAACTGGAAGTTCCCTCCCTTCAGTGCCTCAACTTTACAGCTCAGACCAGACTGAAACTGCTATTGAGCAATGAATTAGAGATGTGATTCCGAGTAAAATGAGAAGCAAATGAGTAAGTAGATGCCAGTTTATTGCAGCCCCTTTTCTGAGCGCCACGCTTGCAATTGTCAGGTGGGTGAGATCACACGAAGGTGTTTTGCTTTTTACTCCAAAGGCCAAGTGTACTAATATGGGCTTGTCTTTGGGATTAATTTAGTGTGACATGTGCTCTTTTTGTCTCCTCTTTCTCCAGCACTCCAGCTCCTGAAATATACATGAGGAAGCACACAGCACAACCAACCAGTTACCATAGGAAACTGTAAGAGTGATCCCAAAGCAGGGTCAGGATTCTTTCTTCAGGATTTCTTTTTCTCTTTTTTAATACCATACTTTTCACGTAGATAAAAGTCCCAGCCTTCTTTCATCTGCAACTGGCTCCAGAGAAATGCTCATATTTAAAATGGTTTGACTGCAGCTCTGCCAAAACGCTCCATTTGTTTGCAGTAGCCATCTGGTCTTGTGCAGTTTTTACTACTAGGAAGACGAACAGAGAAAGGTTTTCAGGAAAGAAATTGTAAATGACAGCCTCATGATGAGGATTACTCGTTTACACATTGCTGTCATGGTACCACTGATCTAAGCAAAGTGCGTATCATACAGCTTCTCTTTCCTCCATCGTGCTCTGCTCTCTTAGCCCACGCTGGTGTGCAGGTATATGAAAGCAAAAATGTTTGTTGAGTATGAGTGGAGCCAAACAGCAGCTCCACTAACGTGAATATTATTGTCTAGGGCTGCGTACTTCTTTTCCTCTCAGCCACAAACTGTGCTTCGCACGTGCAGTAGCGTATCCACAGAATCAGAATCACAGAACATTAGGGATTGGAAGGGACCTCGAGAGATCATCTAGTCCAATCATAGAATCATGGAATCATTGGGGATTGATTGACCTTGAAAGAGCATCTAGTTCAATTGCCCTGACTCAGCAGGATCCCCTAGACCCAGCCACACAGGAACATGGCCATAGCACTATGCATAGGTTTATTGGAAGGTAGTCAAGGCTAAGTCCGCTGTCGAGATTCTTCTCTCCTCACTGCTTCCAGGGAATTGGAAGGAGCACTGTCTTCCTACAGCATTCACACTGATGAGTGTCCAGTTCTGAGCCCCTCAGTTCAAGAAGGACACGGCACTGTCTCCAGCAGCAGGAGGGAAAAGGACAAGCAGTGAGGTTATGCAGATCTGAAGTTTCTGCGTGCAGAGTCGTAACGGAGGACTGCAGGATGTCAGCAGCCTCTGAACTGGCACCCTGGTTAGCCTTGCTCAGAAATTCTCCTGCTGTAGAGAGTTCACAGTACCATGTACTGTAGCAGCACTGTGTCTGCTGTGCTCATAGCAGTGAAATTAGTTTTCAGGTAAAAAAAAACCTCATAAATTTCAACAAGGCCAAGTAAAAGGTCCTGTCCCTGAATTGGAGCAATATGCAGTATGGAATCTCTAATGGCTGTGGGATGAAGGAACTGAGAATAGACCTGCAGAGAAGGACCTGAGGGTTCTTCACAGTGAGGATAATGGAACACTGCAACGGGCTGCCTAGGGAGGTTGTGGAGTCTCCTTCACTGGAGAGGTTTAAGACCTGCCTGGACGTGTTTCTGTGTGACTTGGTTTAGGTGATCCTGCTCTTGCCAGAGGATTGGACTAGATGATCTTTTGAGGTCCCTTCCAATCACTAATGGTTCTATGATTCTGTTGTGTGGTGGGTGAAAAGCTGGGCATGAGCTAACCATGTGCTTATACAGCACCGAAAGCCAATGGTATCCAAAGCTGCATCAAAAGAAATGTTGGTGGCATGTTGAGGGAGGTGATGTCGTCCAGCATCACCTGAGGGAGGAGTGTGTCCAGCAGATCGAGGGAAGTTCTTCTCCCCCTCTACTCTGCCCTGGTGAGGCCTCATCTTGAGTACTGTGTTCAGNCCTGCTGCGGCAGGGGGGGTGGACTCGATGATCTCTTGGGTCCCTTCCAACCCCTAACATCCTATGATCCTATGATCCTATGTCCCCCATCTGCTTGAGTCTGATGAGACCTCACCTGCAGTGCTGCATCTGGCTCTGGAGTACTTCACACAAAAGGACATGAACCTATTGGTCCAAGGGAGGGCAACAGAACTGTTCGGAGGGATGGAACACTTCTGTTATGAGGACAGGCTGAGAAAGCTGGAGCTTTTCAGCCTTCAAAAAGGAAGAGAATTCACATAGCAACAGAGATGGATTTTAATAGACATGCTCGTGAAGTGGATGGCAGGCGTGTGCGTGTTGGGGAGAAATGCAAATATATTTAATTCTTAAAGAAAAGCCAAGAGTTTTCCAAATGAGGAAAAAATAGACAAATGAGATATAAAAAGAACTGAAAATGAGAGTAGTAGTTAAAATAAAACTGATTTGTCCCTTCCATCGTTTGCATAGAGTTGACACAGATTTCTTCTCTCCTTTATATTTAAGAAAGTGCTAATACCTTCAGTATCTTTTTATATCACAGAACCACAGAACATCAAGGATTGGAAGGGAACTTGAAACATCATCCAGTCCAATCCCCCTGACACAGCAGGATCACCTAGACCAAGCTGCACAAGAACATGTCCAGGCAGGTTTTAAATGCCTCCAGAGAAGGAGACTCCACAACCCCTCTGGGCAGCCCCTTCCAGTGCTCCATCACCCTCACTGGGAAGAAGTTTCTTCTCATATTGGTGTGGAACGTTCTGTGTTCCAGTTTACACCCATTGTCCCTTGTCCTATCACTAGATACCACCGAGCAGAGCCTGGCTCCATCCTCCTGACATGCACCGTTCACATATTTATAGACATTAATGAGGTCACCCCTCAGTCTCCTTTTTTTCTAAGCTCAAGAGACCCAGCTCCCTCAGCCTTTCCTCATCAGGAAGAGGTTCCACTGTCTTCATCACCTTCGTGGCTCTGTACTGGACTCTCTCCAGCAGTTCCGTGTCCCTCTTGAACTGAGGAGCCCAGAACTGGACACAATACTCCAGATGCTGTCTCACCAGGGCAGAGCAGAAGGGGAGGAGAACCTCTCTCGATCTGCTAACTGGCCCACTTCTGATCCACCCCAGGATGCCATTGACCTTCTTGGCCACAAGGACACAGTGCTGGCTCATGCTCATGGTGCTGGCCACCAGGACCCCCAGGACCCCCAGGTGCCTTTCTCCTACACTGCTCTCCCTCTGCAACAGATCAGTCCCCAACCTATACTGGTGCTTAGGTTTGTTGTTGCCCAGATGCCAGACTCTGCGCTGTCCTTGTTGGGTCTCCTAAGTTCAAGAAGGACGGGGAACTGCTTGAGAGATTCCAACGCAGCACCATTGGAATGATTAAGGGAGTGGAACATCTCCTGTATGAGGAAAGACTGAGGGAGCTTTTTTGCCTCTTAGATATCAGCCTTAAAAATATTCATTGCAAATCCAGGGTTTACTGTGGTGATATGTTTAATTATTGAAATACTGAGCTTCCCCAAAAGATTATTTTTAATGTAATCTAAATTTCTGGCATTGAAACCATCTTTGAAGAGTATTTTGCAAACTCTTTTTGACTCCCTCCAATCTGGAAGAGCTTTCTTGAGAGTTAAATCAAGATCAATCTATTTAGTCTATTATGGCCTGTTTAGGAATGCTATTAAGACTTATTAGTCATGTGATGCTTCCTTTTGTATCAAGCACTTCCATCAGCATTTTTCGTCAATTAAAGCAGAGATGGATAAAACCTGCGAATAATGATGTAGGATGATTTCTTCTGTCTCTCACCGAATCTCTATGGGCAGCCCCTATCAGTGCTCTGTCACCCTCACTGGGAAGAAGTTCCTTCTCACATTCATATGGAACCTCCTATGTTCCAGCTGACACCCATTTCCCCTTGTCCTATCACCAGATGACATTGAGAAGAGCCTGGCTCCGTCCTCTGACACCCACCCTTCACATATTTATAGACATTAATGAGGTCACCCCTCAGTCTCCTCTTCTCCAAATTATTTAATCACATTCTTGTTGAAGCAGAGAAATACTCCTTGACGGAGACCTCAAAATAAGGATAATGCCTGGTCTGTTCCTCATTTGAAACATGAGTCATCGCCACTGACAATCTTCAGATTTGCTAAAGCACAGTCTTGATTCACAATAACTATTTTTAAGAACAAGATACTTTAAGGCACCATGAGCATCCAGTATTACCTGAACATTCAGGTGTGAAGTAAGCACAGATTGGCTTGTGGTCCTGCTGTGGCAGGGGCAATGGACTAGATGATCTTTCGAGATCCCTTCCAATCCCTAATGTTCTGTGATCCTGTGCAAGCTGGACTTTCACTGTACTTTTATCCTAGCAGACACATAATTCATAAGCAATCAAATTAAATAGGACAACATCACCACCCTCTTGGACAGGGTGATTTTAAGTCTCTTTTGGTGACTCATTCTGTCCTATAATAAACTACTTTAAGGTATTTTTTTTTTCCTTGAATGTGCCATTAAAAGAGAATGACAGAAGGTAGGAGGTGAGAATCACTGGGTGAGTATTCAGCACCAGATTGGTGTGCCATTAATATGAGCTACGGTTGCCTTATCATCAAAGAAATGCATTTGTTTGGATATCCATAACCGTAAAGTTTTATTCTTACTGGAGTCTCACATTAAAATAACTTGACATCCTAGGTTTTTTTGTTTTGTTTTTTTAAAAACACACACATTATTTATTTATTTATTAAGTATTGGCAGAGAGTCAGACAGAAACTTGATGTTTTCTCACTGGAAGTGCTATAAAAATTGCAGTCCTGTGCTCTGTGAAGGACACCGATCATCAGTACCCTACTTGCTCTTTGCTCAACCAGAAGCAAAAGAACCACCAAACCCAGTTTTGTATTAGCTACATTTCATTCCGTAAATAATAGTCATGTAGGAGGATGGAGCCAGGCTCATGTCAGTGTCATCCAGTGATAGGATAGTTGTGAGTATGGATTAGTCATTTACAGTGGAACAAGGCAAAAATCACACTTCTCTGATGCTTTAGCTCGGTGCAAACTTGTGTCTCATATTGCCTTCATTAACATTCTGCGCACAGCTTTTTATGGCAGGTGGGACTCAGGTCAAAGGCGAGGTCTCATTACCAGGGAGCTAACAGCTTTGAGTTTTATGGTAGCCTTTGTTCTGTGTTTGATGCAAACTTGCTGAGCACATAATGGTTCCAGATTGTGTAGGTTTGTCTGCATGACTTTCCCCCCCTTTAATTTAATGGTGACATTAAACTTCCAGAAGCTATCACCTGAAAGCCAGCAGTTGAGTTTGCAAAGTGCATCAAGCACCAAAGTGCTGATGCAGCATCTTTCACTGTCAGCTTTGCAACTCAGATTATGAAAGAATTTGAAAAGTAAACTTTCATTACAGCGTAATGGTGGAGCATAAAGGCAAGATTACTGCAGGAACATGTGGGAGTTTGCATGCATATAAACTGGCAGCTGAAATGGCTTTCGTAGCCATTTTGGAAGTGCAGGAGGGGCAAAGAAGATCTAGAAGCAGTACTAGGACAAGACTTTGACCTGAAGTCCATGAAAATTTGCCCATTTACAACAGATATCAGATACTACAGTAGGTATTTTTTTGCAAACAAGGAAGTAAAATTCTGGGTTTGTCACCAATGTGATCAGAGAAGGGAGAAGTATTTTGGGTTTTAGTTCCTTCTTTAAAATAGCTCTTTATTTTACAAGCAGGAGTGTATGCAATCCCTTACTTTAGACACCTAATTTGAAGTACCTTGTGTTCACAGCCTTTCCTAAAGGTTACTGAATAAAACAATTAATATTACTTCATGAATAAAACATGAATACTTCAGTTGAATAAAACAATGAATATTACTTCATCAGTATCACAGAATAATTAGAGATTGGAAAGGACCTCGAAAGATCATCTAGTTCAATCCCTCAGCCAGAGCAGGATCATCTAGACCAAGTCACAGAACATTAGGGATTGGAAGGGACCTTGAAACATCATCTAGTCCAATGCCCCTGCGACAGCAGGATCACCTAGACTGAATATTTTGGTTTTTAATTCCTTCTTTAAAATATTTCTTTATTGTACAAGTAGGGGTATATGCAATCTCTTATATTAGACATCTAATTTGAAGTATGTTGTGTTCATGGCCTTTCCTAAAAGTTGTTGATTAAGACAATTAACTGAATATTACTTCATCAGTAGATTGATCTTTATTATAATGAGGCCACATCTGGAGTATTGTGTCCAGTTCAAGAAGGACACACAGCTGCTGGAGGGATTCCAGTGCAGAGCCACAGAGATGGTGAAGGGAGTAGAACACCTCCCTGATGAGGAAAGGCTGAGGGAGCTGAGTTTCTTTAGCTTGGAGAATAGGAGACTGAGGGGTGACCTCATTAATGTCTATAAATATGTGAAGGGTGGGTGTCAGGAGGATGGAGCCAGGCTCTTCTCAGTGTCATCTGGTGATAGGACAAGGGACAATGGGTGTGAAACAGAGGAGGTTCCATATGAATGTGAGAAGGAACTTCTTCACAGTGAGCGTGTTGGAGCACTGCCCAGCGGGGTTGTGGAGTCCCTTTCTCTGGAGATGTTCAAGACCCGTCTGGATGGGTTGCTCTGTGACTTGGTCTAGATGATCCTGCTGTGGCAGGGGGATTGGACTAGATGATCTTTCAAGGTCCCTTCCAATCCCTAATCTTCTGTGATTCTGTGATGTGGAATCAGAAATAATAAGACAAGGATTTCCTGCATGTTCTAAGATTAGATGATATAGTGCAAAGGAAGAACGATTTTATTTGTCCATAAATCATTGTCATAGGCAGAGTTTGGTATGAATGCACTTATCTTGCAGTGCTATTGCAAGTCTTCACTGATGTCTTTAGAACCTGTGGAACAGGGTTGAGCAAGCAACCTCAGTTCTTCTCTTTTGTCCTACTTTGAATGAAGCATTTAACACAAATATGTAACTTAAACATATCTGAATGTATGTTGTTACTGGTGAAACCATGACTCATTGAAACCAGTAGCCAAATCTGCGACGATTGAAGCGAAGCTGGTATTTCAGGCTTTTGAAGTAAAATGATACGAGTTGTTTTTCAGATCAGTTACACAAACAGGATAGAAAGTGCTGCAGGTGCCGTCTTGCCATCTTCCACAGCCATGCACGACGGAGTAGTGCACACATGAAACTCAGGAAGGCATAATGCTTAGTATCACTGACTTGGTCTAGGTGATCATGCTGTGGCAAGGGGATTGGACTAGATGATCTTTTGAGATCCCTTGCAATCACTAATGATTCTATGAGTCCATGATCAGTAACTACTGTGGATTTCCTGCCAGTTTTTTTAGTCTATGAAAATGATCCTGAAGTGCATGCAAGCCTTGATTTGGTTTATTAACTTATCTCACAAATGTCTCATGCTCAGCTTGTATAAATGACTTGTTAGCCTTTGAAATTACAGGAAGTCAAGAAAATATTATAACCACATGTACATTTTACACACCTGTAAATTATGGAATATAGGAAGAAGAAGCACAGAGAGGAAATACTAACGTCCAACCATTAACCTAACTGTACCGAGCCCACTGCTAAATCGTGTTCCCAAGAGTCATGTCTATATAACTTTTCAGCATGTCCAGGGATAATGCTTCAGCTGCCTCCCTGGGCAGCCTGTTCCATAACTTGACTACACTTTCACTAAAGAAGTTTTTTCTAGAGTCTAAACTAAATTTCCTCTGGCACAACTTGGGGCCATTCTCTCTAGTCCTATCACTTGTTGCTTATCAGAAGACACCAACACCAAATCCTCTACAATCACCATACAGGCAGCAATGGTGTAGGCAGCAATATGGTGTCCTCTCAACCTCCTCTTCTTCAGACACATCCCCAGCTCACTCAGCCTTGGTTTACTCTGTAAAGCATGTGGCTGGCTTTTGTTTGGACTTGCAGTATTGCACCTTCCTACTCAGTTCTGGAAAGAAGTAGAGGAATAAACACACACAGAAACACAAAGAATGAAATTAAATGATAACTAATATTGTATTTAACATTGTAATTCATATCACTGTCAAGGATAAAATTTGAGAAGGATTGTCTCCTACAACAGTATTAGCAATCCATGTCTTCTGCCTCTTTTCCCTGTCAGATATAAAACGACATTTGGTTTTGGATTGTGTTGGTATTTGTTATATAAATGGATACAGGTTCCAGTTACGTTAATATCATAGAATCATAGAATCATTGGGGATTGGAAGGGACCTCGAAAGATCATCCAGTCCAATCCTCCTGCAACAGCAGGATCACCTAGACCAAATTGCACAGGAATACAACCAGGCGGGTCTTAAACATCTCCAGAGAAGGAGACTCCACAACCTCCCTGGGCAACCTGTTCCAGTGCTCTGTCACCCTCACTGGGAAGACGTTCCTTCTCACATTCATATGGAACTTCCTCTGTTCCAGCTGACACACATTGTCCCTTGTCCTATCACCAGATGACATTGAGAAGAGCCTGGCTCCATCCTCCTGACACCCACCCTTTATAGATATGAATGAGGTCACCCCTCAATCTCCTCCAAGCTCAAGAGATCCAGCTCCCTCAGCCTCTCCTCATAAGGCAGGTGCTGCACTTCCTTCATCACCCTTGTTGCCCTACGTTGGACTCCTTTCAGCAGCGTTGTGTCCTTCTTGAACTGAGGGGCCCAGAACTGGACACAATTCTCCAGATGTGGTCTCACCAGGGCAGAGTAGACGGGAAGAAGAACCTCTCTTGATCTGCTAACCACCCTCCTTCTGATGCATACGAGCATTTTGTACCGGTTGTATAAACCAAACAAATACAAAAAAACATTGCCTATCGGTTTTACAGGGCTTCTGAAACCCTTCCTGGAGAGGTCATAAATTGCCTTCTGGAAAGCATGAGTGTGAATATTAGATCAGCAGCCAAAAATAATCAGATTATGTAAAAAGTAAGAAAAAGGAAACTCTGAAAAATCTCTTTGCATCTCTTTCTCCAAAATATTTCCGTGGTTTATATTATTTTAACCCTGTCCCCCTTCAGAAATGCACCATCATTCATTTCAGGCTTGCGCTGTTAGAATCGCTGAGGAAACACACCAGAAACGGAAAATCCCTGCAGGCAGAACATTTGCGTGTTCTGCCTTTGGCCGGGGATGTTTTGCAAGCTTTCATTTTTATACAGATGAATAAACTGTGATCTGGAATCCAGGCACAGAAATCCCTGAAAGGAACATCTTCCCTACTGCTCACAAACTTTCGGTGTCCCTGATGCCTTTATACAACACAGGATATTGGAAGGTGCCCTACAAATTTGGAATCTGAGCAGTAACGTAGGTTTTTACCAGGAATTTGCCAGCACAATTTAATGAAACTCAGAACTGAATTAGCAGAAGCCTGTTCATAATAAGACCTGGTGACTGCGTTGCTGAAAGACTTGAATCATAGTGTCATTAGGGATTGGAAGGGACCTTGAAAGATCATCTAGTCCAATCCCCCTGACACAGCAGGTTCACCCAGACCAAGTCACACAGGAACATATCTAGGCAGGTTTTGAACATCTCCAGAGAAGGAGACTCCACAGCCTCCCTGGGCAGCCTGTTCCAGTGCTCTGTCACCCTCACTGGGAAGAAGTTCCTTCTCATATTTATATGGAACCTCCTATGTTCCAGCTAACACCCATTTCCCCTTGTCCTATCACTAGATGACAATGAGCAGAGCCTGGCTCCATCCTCCTGGCACTACCAGTCAGTGAGCTATAACGACCCCTTATATATGTAGTCAGCCAAGTAAGACACAGATGAACGAGAATTACCCTCTTTTTTGACACAAATCTGAATTACTTTTAATGTCAGTAAAATGTAGTCAGACAGTGGAGATTGGATCATCACCAGCATTAGAACTCAACAGATGTAGAGCTCATCCTTTGTTCCGGAAGCTTTCTCTGCCTTTCACACTAGAGTTCTTTGCCTTCAAGACCTATTGCACATCTATTAAAGGTCTGAGGATATTTCTCTTCACACTTCTGATTCATTTACATGGTAGACATCTACTGAAATTTGTATTTCTGTGCTTAGCACTACTCAAACATTTTCATTAGTACAGGCAATCTAGCTTCCAGGGAACCTTTTCCAGATCTCAATGGTGATTTTTTTTTTTGCAGGAGTGGCTTGGAGCGCAGAGCTTTCACGCATTTATCACCACGTTTAATGAAATGTGCTAATCATAACCCTGGAGTGCAGCAACACAGCAGAAGCAGATCTCATACCTGCCTGTGAGCTGCCCATTCTTTCAGCTTGTCGTGGGTTAACTGTCTTGGGACCAATCCCTGATGTGACATGATAGCTTAAGGAACCAACCTGATACCAGCCTTGGGAACTAATGAGACTGGAGCACTCATCTAAGCCATGGGCTGCCAGCTCTTCCAGGAGGATGCTATGGGAGACTGTGTGGAAGGTTTGCTGAAGTCTTGGTAGACCACAACCTCAGCCTTCCCCTCATCCACTTGGCAGGTCACCCACCCGTGTAATAACGTCAGATTGGTCAGGCAGGACCTTCCTTTCATAAACCCATGCTGGCTGTGCCTGATCCCCTGGTTACTTTGTGTGTGCCACTCGATGGCCCTCGGGATGATCTGTTCCATAACTTGGCCAGGCACTGAGGTCAGGCTGACAGCCCAGAGTTCCCCAGATCCTCCTTCCAGCCCTTCTTGTGGCTTTTCTTCTCTTCAGGCAGCACGGCTGCAGCCAGATGATGTCTTTCTCCACCCGTTGTACTTAATATCTGAGGCAGAGAAATTTAAAGTCTAATAAGCAGCTTCAGTAGTCTTACAGGATGAATGTGGGGCCTGACGAAGAGTGTCGTATCCAATGAAGTAGGTCAGAAACACTGCTGTTGATAGTTACTTAATGGAAATTACATGGGAGAGACATGTTCAAGGGCCTTGGTTGAAAACATTTGCATCTTAGTAGCTTACTTGCTGCATACCTTGCTTGAGTGAAGAAGGAAAGTTCAGTGCTATGTGTGGACTTCTGCAGTGTCAAAAGTAATGAAGAATTTCTGATAGGAAATATAAATGGTACAGCATGGCCACTGACTTCTTTTGGCTTGTATTACTGACAAATGGCTTCATACAAGGATAGAAAAAACATATAAAGAAGACTGATTATAACCCAGATATTCTCTATGTGCCTCTCCTTTTCTCTCCGATAACAGTAAATTTAGCATTTGGAATTAGCTTCGCTGTTGCCACAAGCATCAACTACTTGAATTTAAATTAGATTTTATGATTTCAAATGAGTCTGAGAACTCATGTTTAACGATGTTTTGTAATGCAGTCTGCAGTTGTAAATGAATGTTGCTGGATTGCGTTTAACTCCATCAACCTCGAGGAAAATCTTATTTATTTCCTATTTGTGTTTTACTCAGTGCACAGGGATGTGCTCCTGTGTGACTTGGTCTAGGTGATCCTGCTGTGGCAGGCGGATTGGACTAGATGATCTTTTGAGGTCTCTTCCAATCCCTAATGATTCTATGATTCTGTGAAGTCAAAAGCCTGGAAGGATCTTCATTCGGATCAGGTACAGGCAGCGTAATACATCTGCCCGTGTCTTTATTGCCTGTGTAACCAGTATTCTCAGCTGGTCAGTGATTTAAGTATTTACAAAATGATGTTCAACATCAGACATGTTCAACAGACAGACAAGTCTGTCACAGCCTTAAGCAAAAGTCTATCTAACAGGGAGTAGGGGGTGGGTGGGAATCATATCTCCTCTTCTATTGATCACAGATGTCTTGGGTGTTTTTTTTAAGACCTTAGTGATGCTGTGTTGCAGTTTACTCAGATACTGATTGCTCTTTCTCTTTTGCAAGATGAAACTGTAAGTATCACACCTTAATGTGAAAAGAAGAACAAAAAACAAACAAGGGAAGAATCAACTGTCATAGCACAAAGGACTTGAATGATAAGAAATGTACTTATCAGTGTATTGGTCCCAGCTGATGGATAATGCTGCATTTAAACAAAGTTCACTGTTACTTGACTGGCAGTTAAATGTGAACTAAATGGTTTCTGCCATGCTTTCTCAAGAACCAGGTCAAACAAATATAGGCCATCAAATTAAGGACTTATCTGCTTTTACAGCTGGACACTATGAAGTCTTCTTTGAAAGAAGAAAATAAGTCTTTGAAAATACACTTGATCTAAGCCCAAACAAACGGTGAGCTTTTCTTTATCTTGACAGGACAAGAATTACAACACACACTAGCTCCACAATGTCCTCCCTTAGCTACTGGGAATAAGGACATCTTTGAACAAACAGGATAATTTGCACTTTCATAAAATAATTTCATTGAAGAGCTTTTCTTCTACAGATAGGATTTTTCTGTTCCTTGCAATTGCCCATTATTCCTTTTAATCACTGGTATGTTACTCATTAAGCACTTGAAAAGTAAGTGACTCTAAAATAACAGGAATAGAGATTTTTAAATACAGGTTGAATTAGGAATATTTTTTTCATCCTAATGACATAAAAAATGCTCAGGAAGTGGGTGTAGGAAGAAAGAAAATTTAAAAAGAATAGAAAATGAAATGAACCTGTTTCTGATATTTACTCCTGTTCTCCAACCTCCTCCCGAACAAAAAAAGGATTGTTTATATCAGGTGGGTTAAGTGTTCTGTGAATGCTTTGGGTTTTCTGCTGAGGGATTCCTCTCACAAGAGCTTTCTGGCCATCACTATAATGTAAGCATCCCACGTTATCCTACTTATGTTATATATAAACATTCACACTTAGGAATGTTTCAAGAGCAAACATTAGAGTGAGGGGAAAGGGAAAAGCAGTGCTGAAAAGGAGTAGACAACCCACTGCCCTGTGGAGACTACTGTGGCGCAGGAGTGTGATGAGGCAAACTCAGGGCATACTTTGGTGTTCACCATAGTGAAAACTCCACTGGATCAGATTCTTGGATGTACAAGGCTTTGTCCTCTCCTTTTCTGTCCTTTGAGCTCAGCTGTGTTTCTAAGACAGAGCTGTGTAGTTGAATAACAGTTACATTCAATTCCTGTGATGAGGGCGAGACTCTTAGATGATCTTAGATGATCTTTCGAGGTCCCTTCCAACCTGTAACATTCTCTGAGTCTGTGATTCACTCACTATGAGTTGTGAGGGGTAAGAATGACGGGGCAGGTCTCTTTCAGTTCACATTCGTGCACGTGTGCAGTGTCAAGGACAACAAGGGAAGAAATATCCAGTAGCTACAGGGATAGGAGAACCAGTTGGGGAGTTGGACTAGATGATCTTTCGAGGTCCCTTCCAATCCCTAATGATTCTATGATTACTAGAGCTGCCATTTGTCATGAGGGGTAGCTTAGAGCCAAAACTTCAACTTCATTGCTATGTTTTCCTCAGTTCACACTCACATGGGTTCTATGTGGATCTTTAACTTGAAAAGATGTCTTCATTAGAAAGAGATTGTAATTCACTCTCGTTCTCCTAATTACCTCGCTTATGCTTTTCACTGCTATTCCAGTCCCGGTTTTAATATTAGCAATTGTTGTCTGCGAACGGCTTGCATGAGGATTCCCCAAGGCACAAGGTCTGCTTTTGCAAATTGGAATTGCCTGATCTCCTGTGCCATCATTTGTCTTAATGAGAATGATTGGAAAGGAAGGTCTGAATGCAGCAACCATGTGAGGCAACTATTTTTGCTGTTTTTTTCCTTTCCCCAGTAATTTCCGTGAGAATATCTTCAAATGATGAAAATTGTAAACCAAATTTTTTAATACCAGAGTAAAATGATCTTCTTAGATACCATTGCTTGCAACTTAACACCATTCAAATGGCGGGTTTGTTTTATTATTTTAATATTGCAGCTTTCATATTTTTTAAGTCTCTGGAAACAGCTGCTTTGGAGAATTCTCTCAATATTTAAAAACAGCACTTACTTTCTTGGTACTGCCTGGAAAAGATAGAGTGGTTGCAAATATTATATTCCCTTATGAGGAGAGGCTGAGGAAGCTGGGTCTCTTGAGTTTGGAGAAGAGGAGGCTTAGGGTAACCTCATTCATGTCTGTAAGTATTTGAAGGGTGAGTGTCAGGAGGATGGAGCCAGGCTCTGCTCAATGTTGTCTAGTGATAGGACGAGGGACAATGGGTGTGAGCTGGAACATAGGAGGTTCCATATGAATGCGAGATGGAACTTCTTCCTAGTGAGGGTGACAGAGCACTGGAACAAGCTGCCCAGGGAAGCTGTGGAGTCTCCTCTGGAGATGTTCAAGACCCGCCTGGATGTTACTGTGTGACTTGGTCTAGGTGATCCTGCTGTGTCAGAGGGATTGGACTAGATGATCTCTGGAGTTCCCTTCCAATCCCTAATGATTCTATGATTCTATGATTATTTGCTCAGCTATGATTAGTTGCAGGCAGAGTTGGAGAGCCCTGCATCGCAGTCTGGATAGAGCTCCCTAATATGACCTCTCTACACTTCTGTAAGTCTTCCAATATATATCTGTAAAATTCCCTACGACTAAGTGCAGCCATGGTACTTCTATTTCAGTCTGTAACTTTTTTTCCTTGGCATATAATCACTACTTGTTCTCATGAAAGTGGCTTATTGTCCTTTCTTAAAACTTTCATATTCTGGAAAATTCCAGATCCCTTTTAGCCAACACACTTACCTGGACACAGTTTTAAAGACTCAAGGTCACGATGTCGAGTTGTGTTCTTTGTGTATGTGTAGGACCTGCATTTTTTTTCTTTAAAGAAAGGTGACCTGCTATAGGTTGTTAAGTCAAAAATCATAGAATCATTAGGAATTGGAAGGGACCTCGAAAGATCATCCAGTCCAATCCCTCTGCCACAGCAGGATCACCTAAACCAAGTTGCAGAGCAATGCATCCAGGTAGGTTTTAAACATCTTTTTTCCTTTACCTCAGCAGACATTTTACCAGCTGTAAAA
This sequence comes from Rhinopomastus cyanomelas, assembly GCA_013400115.1. Lineage (NCBI taxonomy): Eukaryota > Metazoa > Chordata > Aves > Bucerotiformes > Rhinopomastidae > Rhinopomastus > Rhinopomastus cyanomelas. Next base: position 146,066 of record VXBP01004898.1, read on the forward strand.
GCTTCAGAAATGATCTTTAAGTGGGGACTTAATAGTTACTGCAGTGTATTCCATGTGATTGAAAATGACTTGAAATAGGCTTTAAGGACATCCAGCAACACCAGTTCTCTAACAGCTGAGAAACTACCTTGTAGTTCCTTGCAACAGGCTCTATTAGGTTACACTGCCTAGTAAATTTGGTTTCAGCATATGAGAAAAACTCACTTTTTAAAGAGTCCCACTATCGATTATTTTTTTATGAAAAGAGTTCAAAGGGTTGTTTTGGATTTTCTTCTCAATACACACATCAGCAGCTGGCTCTTGAAAGCTATTCCTGTTAGCTGGACCACACATAATTCAAGGTACTTAATAGAATCATAGAATCATAGAATCATAGAATCATTGCGGACTGGAAGGGCCTCTAGAACAAATTGTTCCACCACCTTTCCTGGGATGGAGGTGAGGCTGACCGGCCTATAGTTACCTGGGTCTTCTTTCTTTCCCTTTTGAAAGATTGGGGTAACATTTGCTATCCTCCAGTCCCTAGGCACCTCTCCTGTTCCCCAGCACCTAGCAAAGATGATGGAGAGTGGCCTAGCAATGACTTCTGCCATCTCCCTTAGCACACACAGGTGCATCCCGTCTGGGCCCATGGATTTGTGCACATCCAGTTTGCTCAACTTATCCAGTTGATAAGTTAACCCAGTCCTCATCAACCAAGGCAGGCTCATCTCTTGTCTGAACTTCCTCTGGACTCACAGCAGTCTGGGGCTTGATATCAAGACAGCCCCCAGAAGTATAGACAGAGGCAAAGAAAGTGTTGAGTATCTCTGCCTTCTCTGCATCCTCTGTCTCCAGGGCACCCAACTCATTCAGCAGGGGGCCTACATTGCCTCCAGTTTTAGTTTAACCTGCAACATACTTGAAGAAGCCCTTTTTGTTGCCCTTGACCTCTCTTGCAAGGTTTAATTCCAAGGAGGCCTTGGCCTTTCTAGTTGCATCCCTACATTCTCTCTCCAGAGC
>VXBP01004898.1:154222-201719 GCA_013400115.1 Rhinopomastus cyanomelas
CCTCATCACTCTCTACAACTACCTGAAAGACATTATACAGATGCTGGTGCTGGTCTCTTCTCACAAGTGATTAGTGACGGAACAAGAGGGAAGGGATTCAAGTTACAACAGGGGAGGTTTAGATTTGATTTTAGGAAGAATTTCTGCACAGAAAGTGTGGTCAAGCACATGAATGGGCTTCCCAGGGAGGTGGTTGAGTTGCCGTCCCTGGATGCTTTTAAAGATGGTTTGGATGAGGTGTTGAAGGATGTGGTTTAGGAGTGAACTTGTAAGGTAGGGTAGATGGTTGGACTCCATGATCCCAGGGGTCTTTTCCAACAAGAGTGATTCTGCAATGAAGACCGAACAATTTTATTTGACAGAAACTGTGACACCATTTAGCGGCACAGTTCAAACTATATCTTATAAGATGCTGGAAGTCAAAACAAGACTGTGTTTAGGTCAAGATATATAATTTTTGACTTTACTAAGCAATTACCAACTCAAATTAAAGATGGTTGGACTTGATCCCAGGGGTCTTTTCCAGCCAGAGTGATTCTGTGACTCTGTTTCAAGTTGTCACACCAGAGATCAGTATTTCAGTGTGACCTTAGCTATCATTTTAAATCCATTCTCACTTTCTTAAACTTTATATTTGTGATTGGTTTATCACATTATTTTCCTGTACTTGTTGCTTATACATTTTCCTTTGGAATGTCTTTAAGTATGCTTCTTCTCCTTAGGTGTTAGTTCATGGAATCACAGAATTGTAAAATTGTAGAATCATTAGGGGTTGGAAAGGACCTCGAAAGATCATCTAGTCCAATGCCCCTGACACAGCAGGATCACCTAGACCAAGTCACACAGAAACACGTCCAGGCAGGGCTTAAATGTCTCCAGAGAAAGAGACTCCACAACTTCCCTGGGCAGCCTGTTCCAGTGCTCTGTCATCCTCACTGGGAAAAGTTCCTTGTCATATTTATGTGGAATCTCCTGTGTTCCAGCCTACACCCATTGCCCCTTGTTCTATCACTAGATGACACTGAGAAGAGCCTGGTTCCATCCTCCTGACACCCACCCCTCACATATTTATAGACATTAATGGGGTCACCTCTTAATCTCCTCCAAGCTCAAGAGACGCAGCTCCCTCAGCCTCTCCTCGTAAGGGAGGTGCTCCACTTCCTTCATCACCCTTGTTGCCCTACGCTGGACTCCCTCCAGCACCTCTGTGTCCCTCTTGAACTGAGAGGCTCAGAACTGGACACAATACTCCAGATGTGGTCTCACCAGGGCAGAGTAGAGGGGGAGGAGAATCTTACTCCATCTGCTAACCACCCCCCTTCTGATCCACCCCAGGATGCTGTTGGCCCTCTTGGCCACAAGAGCACATTGCTGGCTCATGGTCATCCTGCTGGCCATCAGGACCCCAAGGTCCCTTTCTCCTCCACTGCTCTCCAACAGGTCAGTCCCCAGCCTATACTGGTACCTGGGGTTGTTCTTGCCCAGATGCAAGACTCTGCACTTACTCTTGTTATACTTCATTAAATTTCTCTCTGCCCAGCTCTCCAGCCTGTCCAGATCTCGCTGAATGGCAGCACAGCCTGCTGGGGTGTCGGTGACACTACTGTCACCAAATACATCCTCAAGAGTGTCATATTTTTTGTCCAAAGCTGAAGGGAATTTCCCTTTAAACATTTGGCTCAAAACCTTTCCTAGGCCATAGAAATGTAGTAACTAGCTAATTATGGAAAAGACACAGCCAAATCCTATCTCCCTGAGTCACATATCTTTCTGCAGACTGAGGATTAAAAACAAGTAGACTGGTGCAGTTAGAGGAACAGATTTTTTGGAGGTGATAGAAATGAGCACTTGGACGGCAGAGTTGTATTTTACAATACGCAGTCACTCGGCTAAGATGAAAGGGCATTTGAGCACTTAAAAATGGAAATTACAGGGAGTTCTGTGGCTTGTTGAGAGACAGCAGCTAAGTTTTAGTGACATGTTTGAAAATATGGTAAAATATACACATTGCATTAAATAGTGCACAGTGGTAGATGTACTCCTGTAAAGGACAAGGAAATGTGTTTCATTAACATGTTGTTTGCAAGTTGTTGTGTGGGATCATTTAGGAGCCTAGTTGGAAACAGCTCAGGTTTAAGAAATACTGTGGAAAGTTTTTAATCTCGAAATCTATCTAGCTGTTCCCCTTAGCTCAGAGCTACAAAGCTTCCAGATCACTTTATTCAAAAAGCCTTTTTTCTCTTTTATGCTTCTCTGTTGCAGTAGCTAAAGAAAACTGAGATAACAAAACCTGTTTAGTTACGACACAGGATTCAATGATGTCTTGGAGGTTATTGGAAATGGCCCTGTTTGAGACTCCGCTTGTCCATGCTCTGGCTAAGGGGTATGTGGCGCGGTGCGGTGGAGAGGGTGTGTTTTCCTCAGGAAATAAAGGAAACAAGCAAACAAACAAAATCAGAACCTGAGCATGAGGTGGAGACTGTGTTGGTTTGCGGGTTAAAGGTGGAACCCTCCAGAACGGATCGTACAGTTTCCTCACAGCGATACAGGAAGGGAATAGAAACAAATGTGCTAACTAGAACAAATTGTAAAATTTATTTAAAATGAACGAAATTTAGCAGAGAGAAAAACAACAACAGCAGAAAAACCTTCACAATAAAGAAAAGGGAAATTTAGGGGGATGGAAGAACTACATTGGATGTCGTTCTGGCCTGCAATTAGCTCAGTTTAACTCTCTTCTAACAAGGCTTTGTGAGCCACACTCTTCTGCAGTAAAAGAGGCTGCCTTCTGCATCCATTCCTCTGACATTTAAACAGTAAGGAAAAGTCTTTGAAGTTTTGAATCACAGAAACATAGGTTTCATCTGGAAAAGACCTTCAAGACCATCAAGTCCAACATCACCACTAAACCCTGTTATAGAATCATTAGGGACTGGAAGGGACCGTGAAAGATCATCTAGTCCAATCCCCCTGCCACAGCAGGATCACCTAGACCAAGTGGCACAGGAACGCATCCAGGCAGGTTCAACTGAAGTTATGAATGATTGTAGGCTAAAAAGTGCAGCGCAGCGTGAGCTCTGTAGCAGAAAACCTCATCCTTACTTGCATGAAATGCGCAGGTTTGGCTGGTAGCACTGCTGTGGTGAGTGCTGCTTCTGCACAGGTAGGAGCTGGTTTTGCATGGAGTCTGGGGCACAAATGAATTAAGGCCATCAAGTAAGGTTGCATTGTTTAAGCCTCCTTTTCTTTTCTCTCAAGGCATCTATTTTTATTTCTCATTTACTTGTCTGGTGCCTCAGAGAAAGTGCAGACAGCTTGTTTAGAGTATCAAAGCACGATCTGTCTGTGTTTTTGTAATTACACTGCCTGTTGTAAAATAACTTTACAGATGATTCTGTGACACAGCTGATGCCAGATTCTGCCTCCAGACGTGCCCGTCACAACCTTGCCAGGCTCCCCGACGTGGAGCCTGCACAGGTGGGTCGGTGTGAGTGGCTCCACAATGCAGCGGTGCGCCTGACTTTCTTCATCAGGGATCGTTAATAACTTCAGAGGCTGAGCCTGTAATCCTTTCCCAGTCTGCATTAAATATGAAATCCCAAATAAGTCATTGATCCTGACTTCAAAGAGGGTTTTTCAGACTGAAGGCCAAGTATCATCTACTCTTCTAGAAATCCCATGTTCCCTGACAACAGCAGAGCTCAGAGGGTGGCAGTAACTGGGAGCAGAGGATCTTCTCAGTGAAAAATGACTGATGCTTCTGTGCACTGACACGGGGTCTTTTTGGGAGCAAACCCACAAACTTAGCATGATCATCTGAATCTCACTAGGACATCGGTTAATTGTTTTGTGTGTGTGAGCATGCTTAGACTGCGTAAGGAAAGTCAACGAGCCTAGTAACTCGTGTCAGCAAAGATCAGTTCCTAGGGAACTACTCTGTAAATGCTGAATAAATTCATTCTATAATAAAAGAAAAAGGGTCCTCCAGCCCTTTACTAGCTGGTTGCTCTTCTTTGGACACTCTCCAACACTTCAATGTCCTGAGACACTGCCAGCAGCCTCGGAGAGCCACAGCCGGGCTGTCCCCGCGACAGCTTAGGTAACATGCCAGGCTAAGACAATCTATTTCAGTTTGACCCATGGGATTTATCATTTCAGTCATTATCAGTGAAAGTAACGGCATCTTTTTGTATAATGCAAACTAAATAAAGGAGTCTGCTCAAAATCCTGTGTAAGAGAAAAATTGATAGAAGCAAATAACCACAGTAAATGGGAGAAAAATGCAGCCTTTGCCACACGAGGCATTGGGTGAGACTTCTGTGAGCGCTCCGTCCCAGAGAAAAATGGAAGCGTGCGGACAATAAAATCAACCCACGTCCATTTTGCCCGATAAAGCTGGAGGCTTTCAGGGTGCCCCAAGCAAGACTTAGCCAGATTGAATGCGTCTGGGTCCGACGTCGTTGCTCAGAAACGATGCTGAATAAAAATGACACATAAGGGCTTCAAGCACAGTCCAGAAAGCAGACTGCTGACTGGCTTTTGCACCCCCAACTGCACTGTCCTAACCAAAACCTCTACATTACGAGGTTAGCAGCTCGAGGCTCCCTTGCAGTCTAGAGAGACGGGGATAGACTTTTCCTAGTTAAATCACAAGTTCTGTTTTGCTAGAGTACACTGGCTAAATGAGTCTCTTTTGGAGGAGGTTCAGGCTTATGCTGAGCAGGTGGAAATGGATGCCCCTGGTGCTTCCTGTTCATCTCAAACACAAGTGCTTGTCAATGTGATTGTGGGGGGTCTATTCAACAAAGGAGAAATGAACCTGCATAAATACAGGGGTAAGTGCTAGGTGCTTCCTAATGGATAATTTCAATGATTTTTTTTTTTTTTAAATATTTCTGAGGCACCTAATACTGCCCCAAACCTGGAGATCCAGTGACCTATTATCCCCTGGAGGCCAGGGCCTGGGAGTAGGATATTCCACCGCCTAACGTATTTGTGTCCTTGTGTGCAGACCACATCAGCTCTTGCATGTCTTGGTAAAGAATGTCTAACACCTAAAGCTGCTTCTTCCTGGTGATACTAACATATTGTAGTAAGGAACTAGAAAAAAGTGCTCTTATTAGTTTGGTATTTGGTAGGGCAGCAAGCCCGGTCCATCGGTTTGCTCTTGCTGGAAGTGAAAGACATCAGACATTTTTTGTTTTTCTTGTTTATGTTTAACTGAATTGAATTTTACATGAATATTTTCTCCCATTTCAAATCAACAGACATTTCACCAGTAGTCACGATACTCTCTTGTTAGACACATAATGGTTCCTGAGAAGATGAGAGGTAAATCAAAATAAGGACCTTCTATTTCAGAGTTTGAATTATATGACTGACCCTTCATGTTATATTATGTGTCTGTGTCTGTGTAGAGAAAGCTGGGTCAAAAAGTAGCCTCAATATTTAGATGCTCTGATGATTTTGAAGTGTTTGGTGTGTTGAATGCAATTTGCCCACAGGAGAAAGCTCCCTTACATACATGCAGCAGCCAGCTACAGTTGCTGTTGTGTCAGGTAAAAAGTTACAGTATCACAGTATCACAGTATTACCAAGGTTGGAAGAGACCTCATAGATCATCAAGTCCAACCTGTCACCACAGAGCTCAAGGCTGGACCATGGCACCAAGTGCCACGTCCAATCCTGCCTTGAACAGCTCCAGGGATGGCGACTCCACCACCTCCCTGGGCAGGCCATTCCAGTGGCCAATGACTCTCTCGGTGAAGAACTTTCTCCTCACCTCAAGCCTAAATTTCCCCTGGCGCAGCTTGAGGCTGTGTCCTCTTGTTCTGGTGCTGGCTGCCTGAGAGAAGAGAGCAACCTCCTCCTGGCCACAACCACCCCTCAGGTAGTTGTAGACAGCAATAAGGTCTCCCCTGAGCCTCCTCTTCTCAAGGCTGAACAATCCCAGCTCCCTCAGCCTCTCCTCATAGGGCTTGTGCTCAAGGCCCCTCACCAGCCTCGTTGTCCTTCTCTGGACACGCTCAAGCACCTCAATGTCCTTCCTAAATTGAGGGGCCCTTCCTAAGGATCTGAACACTGTGAAAAGAGGTTGGAATATAGGTAGAAAATGGGAAAGAATCATGAGCATATTGGATAGTTTAGTCTGCCTTGTTTTTGTGGGGTTTTATGGGTATAAATTAATACGTTTAGAGCTAATTGAGTCTATCATGTACCTAGAAGTTCTGATTTCCTCCATGTTCAGTACTGCAGATAACCTGAAATGACATTATCTCTAGTACATCTAAACTAACATATATTGAGATATTTTCTGAGTCATCAGTGTTCAGAGGGGTGCAATACTCTTCTCTGTCTGTCTTCAATTTATAACCACTGTTATTAACTCCTCCACACTTTTTGCAAGTTATAAAAGGGTAGAAGACCTTTTTGCCTCGCCTTGCCTCGCGTGTCCCCTCCCTCCTAACTATTGAAGATGTTTGTCTGTGCAGTAGCCTACACCACCAACCAATAGCGTTTTGCAACAGGTTGTGAATCATAGAATCATTACTAATTGGAAGGGACCATGAAAGATCAACTAGTCCAATCCCCCTGCCACAGCAGGATCACCTAGACCAAGTCACACAGGAACATGTCCAGATGGGTTTTAAACGTCCCCAAAGAAGGAGACCCCACAACCACCCTTGGGCAGCCCCTTCCAGTGCTCTGTCACTGGGAAGAAGTTCCTTCTGATATTTATACGGAACCTCTTAGTTCCAGCTGACACCCATTGCCCCTTGTCCTATCACCAGATAACTTTGAGAAGAGCCTGGCTCCATCCTCCTGACACCCACCCTTCACATATTTATCAACATTAATGAGGTCACCCCTCAGTCTCCTCTTCTCAGCCTCTCTTTATAAGGGATGTGCTCCTCTTCCTTCATCATCCTTGTTGCTCTACCCTGGACTCCCTCCAGCAGCTATGTGTCCCTCTTGAACTGAGGGGCCCAGAACTGGACACAATACTGCAGATGTGGTCTCACCAGTGCAGAGTAGAGGGGGAGGAGAACCTCTCTTGATCTGCTAGCATCCTCATAGCCTTCACAGATTTTTTTTCATGTTTGCTCTCATATCAGAACTTAGACTTTCACATTCTTGTGTGGATGAATGTAAGGTGATGCAAAGAAATGCAACACAATGAGGCCAAGCAGAAATTACAGTTTATGTTCATTATTTCTTAATGCACAAAAAGATTTAACTTGGGCTAGGCTGAAGTGCCATGTTTACAGCCAACAATGACCTTCTTCCATTCTTCTACCAGGCTTTGAAGGAGTGAGGACTGTTTTGCTCAGCTTTTTCATTGTTGTTAATAAGATGTGGCACTTGGTTATAAACAACAGGAATGAATTCTGGTGGGGAGCACTTATCACAGAATCACAGAATCATTAGGGATTGGAAGGGACCTCGAAAGATCATCTAGTCCAATCCCCCTGCCACAGCAGGATCACCTAGACCAAATCGCACAGGAACACATCCCGGTGGGTCTTAAAAGTCTCCAGAGAAGGAGATTCCACAACCTCCCTGGCCAGCCTGTTCCAGTGCTCTGTCACCCTCACTGGGAAGAAGGTCCTTCTCATATTTATGTGGAACCTCCTGTATTCCAGCTTATCCTCAGCAATTGGAAGATGTCAGGAAAATAAGACCTGAACAGCAGCTCTGCTCGCTTCACCAAGTTGTCTAAGGTTTCAGCAGCTTTCAGTGTTTGAATTCTGCCAACAGGCAGGAGGATCTCAACAAAGATACTTGATCTACCAGCAGTTTTGGGTTTTGTGCCACGTTCTTCCTGAAATCTTGCTAGAAGCCTGCCTTGCTAAAACAAGATCCAGCTGGGCTGTTTTGATTCGTAGAAAGTTCCCATTACTGTATGCCAGGAGTTTGGCTGGGAGACTAGTTATCTGCTCAGGCTCCTCAGTTTCATAAGTGCAGACATCCCTTCTTCCAAGAGCTTGGAACTTGATTTCTCATTTCTCATCAGTTAATCTTACGATGAAGAATTCCTCTGAAATGCAGCGCGGGATTAACTCTTATTCAGGTAAAGCTACCGTGAGGCTAGTCCCAGACAATCAGAGTCATTAGGGATTGCAAGGGACCTGGAAAGATTGTCTAGACCAATCCCCCTGCAAGTCAGAACATTTGAACCACCCTTGTCTGACAGGCACAAAACCACTCCTACGTGCACAGCGTCTAAATAACTGGGAGAAGCACTATGAAGAAATTCTTAGGTGCCTTGGACCTCTGTTTCAAAGATGCCTTTGTGGCTAATGCTGTGTTTCCTCAGACACCTGGAAAAGAATCCTGAGAAGAAATGTTCCTTGATGCCAGTAATTAGCATCTGTGCGCATAACTGTCAATCAAAAGGCATTGTCAATTTTTAGTGTTAATTAGCATGAACCTTCATCAGTGTGTTGACTTCTACTCTCAGAAGCATCGTACAAGAACCCATTAGATCTTCCTCGCGTGTCAATGGTATGTGAGAGATCGCTGTGCTACCTTGGTGACTCATCACTCCGCCCGTTTCAAATATTACTCACGCTGCTGAGATGTTATTTAATAATAGTATCTGTTTACTCCCATGCCTCACTCCAGCGTGCCGATGGTGCTTGCTGATGTTCATGTGGACAAGATTTTCAGTCTTGATGGAACATCTAGCAGAAAAGGACCCTTTTTGCCTTCTAGTCATTACTAATGTGAAAGTACAATCAGGATTCCCTTAAAAAGTGGCTGATGCTCTGGGGCTTTATCCACAGAGCGGATGTAATGTCCTACAAGATCGTCACAAACAGACATTTGAATATGACTCTTCGGCAACATGACTTTGTGGTGTTCTTGTCAAAACAAAGCAATTTCTTTCCTTCATATCACCTGGCAGGTAGCTGTGTGCTCTTTGAGGAGATCTGTCTTACTTGGATTGGAGGGAGTTTCGGCTCTAGAGTAGCATCAACTCACTCTTTATAGTTACTCTCCACATAATGCCTGAAACAACATCCATGTGTGTGCATTTTTGATTTGTGTAATCTGATGCTTATTAATACAATTAATGGCTTTGACATTAATCAGGGCAAACCCCAGTAAATTATTCCACTTCCCATATGGAGCTGGAATCAAGTAGGTCTGTACAGAGCGGGTCCAGTATTTCCGTAAGGAGAAAATCTTATTATTATTCAATAGAGGTAGCTCCAAGAATTGTTTTATTCTGATTGATTCATATCGCTTGTGCTCTGATAAAAGAACAGAAATTCTGAATTTAGTCTATAATTCCTTGAAATTTGGAATATATGTATTCCAAATATATATTCTACATATGTGTTTGGGTTTATATATTGGTGGAAATGGTCAAAAATATTTTATCAAGAAAGTAAATGAGCTACCAACACAATGATATAAGGGCTGTTTCAATGAAGAGAGACTCTTTTGCGAAAATTCTGTTTCTATTTTAAGATAAGCATTATAAAATTGGGGGATTGGACTGGATGATCTTTCAAGGTCCCTTCCAATCACTAATGATTCTATGATTCTATGATAAAATAGAAATATTTTAACATTTTATTTCATTCAGTTAATGCAAAAGGATTTTCCATTAGACCTCTTCCACTTCTCACATTAAGGCAGGAAAAAAATTGAAAAATATATCCAGGTGAAGAAAAAACTCATTTTTTTTCAGACAATATTGCCTATCAGCCCTATTTTCTTAAATTTGCTTTTTTTTTTTAATGACCATTTGTTATGGATACTTGCTCGTGTTCATTAATCAGACTGGGAATTCATTTATCTTACCTGTTATATATGTGCTCAGTTACAGTGAAATAAAACTCACATCAAAAAATATGAAAACACTATGGAAGACATAAATGATAGAGGAGATTATATGAAACAACACTCTTGCTATAAAAATTTTTTGAGTTATTAGGCTGCTGTGTCAGGGGGATTGGACTAGATGATCTTTCGAGGTCCCTTCCGATCCGTAATGATTCTATGATTCTATGATTCTATGACTAGATGATCTTTCGAGGTCCCTTCCGATCCGTAATGATTCTATGATTCTATGATTCTATGACTAGATGATCTTTCGAGGTCCCTTCCAATCTCTTATGATTCTATGATTATATGATTTAAGACAAAGAGTTCTACAATGTAATGAAGACAATCCTGAAAGTGAGAACCAATTCTCCTTTGGTCAAGGCATCATGCCTTGTTATCTTCAGCCTTGGAAATGATGTTTGCTGAGGCTACAAACCATGTGCAATCATTAGAAAATGAGAATCAGCATGTGAGTGAAAAAGATCAAATACTATTTGTTGAGTTTCCACCTTGACCATTCACAGAAATAGGACTTCAGGGACCTACAAGTCCTGGGTGTCAGGAGGATGGAGCCAAGCTCTTCTCAGTGTCATCTAGTGATAGGACAAGGGGAAATGGGTGTGAGCTGAAACGTAGGAGGTTCCATATAAATATCAGGGTCCCTTCCAACCCCTAACATCCTATGATCCTATGATCAGAAGGAACTTCTTCCCAGTGAAGGTGACAAAGCACTGGAACAGGCTGCCCAGGGCAGTTGTGGAGTCTCCTTCTCTGCAGACATTTAAAACCCACCTGGATGTTTTCCTGTGCAATTTGGTCTAGGTGATCCTGCTGTGGCAGGGGGATTGGACTAGATGATCTTTTGAGGGGGACCCCAACTTCTTATGTTTCTATGATTGTTTTTGACAAGCAACATTGTTCTTGAAAGCTCTTATTAGAAGCAAATTTTAAAAAACCCAACAAAACAACAATGCAGCACAAAATCCTAATTTCACTGTGATGATTCCACACTTAAAGAGATGTAATGGACAATAGCAGTTCACTTAAGACGTACTTTTCCCCCCCAAAACTCTAGTCTCTAAGGCTATGCCACTATCTTGCCTGTATTTCTCCCTCCCACCATCTCAATCTTATTTTTTTAAGGTGCCTGCATTTTTAAGGAGCTTCTTGCAGACTTGACTTTACCTCTACCCCCAAGAAATAATTCCTGTTCTCATGCCATAATGATTTATGTTAGTGTTTGCTTGGAATAATCTGGTGGGCATTCGTTGACGGCTGTGAGGTCAGTAATGTGTTTCTAACCGCTCTACCCTGCCGTAGCTGCGCAGCGTATGATTAACACCCAGGGTTTCTATTTATGTACCTATTTCCTCCGTATCAGTTCCACTGCACGGCTCCCTTGGGATCAGCCTAATAAAAGCAGTGCTTACAAATTCTAAGGAGCTTTTCTCATGTGAGTTTCCTATGAGAAGCTTAATAATAAATGAGCATGACCTTCATGCATTTGAGTTGGCTGTATTCCTATCCTCCCTGATGTGTCCTTTTTCCTCATAATCATAGAATCATAGAATCATTAGGGATTGCAAGGGACCCCCAAAAGACAATCCAGTCCAATCCCCCTGCCTCAGCAGGATCACCTAGACCAAGTCACACAGGAACATATTCAGGAGGGTTTTAAATGTCTCCGGAGGAGGAGACTCCACAACCCCACTGGGCAGCCCCTTCCAGTGTTCTGTTACCCTCACTGGAAAGAAGTTACTTCTGATATTTATAGAGAACCTCCTCTGTTCCAGCTTACACCTACAGCCCCTTATCCTATCATTAGATGACACTGAGAAGAGCTTGGTTCCATCCTCCTGACACACACCCCTCAAATATTTATAGACATTACTGAGGTCACCCCTCAGTCTCGTCTTCTCCAAGCTCAAGAGACCCAGCTCCCTCAGCCTTTCTTCATAAGGGAGATGCTCCACTTCCTTCATCTTCCTCCAGTCTGAGCTCTAGCACACACATCAAAGCTGCCCCAGCTACAAGAGTAGCACCAGATATCTTCTTTCTTACAAAAGCCTGGCCAATGCAGATGGATGACATCAGTGTCTTGAGCTGTGGGTTAGCATGAGGCCTTTTACACTACTGTTTGAGGCTGTGAGGAACAGCTTGCTGGAATGATTCCCTTTATTTTTCCCTTGGAAGAAATTTTGAAGGAAATGAGAAAGATGAAGTGAGATTTTGTATTGCAATGTGTCGCTCTAGAGACTCCATAGGAAATGTGCTCCAAACAGGTGGCTCTGTTCTGGTCTTTGCCATAAGATGGCTCAGAGTCCCTTGTTCTCCAGGAGGCTTCATACATGTGTGGTGAAACAACACGCACACTCTGACCATGCATGCAGTTCTATATCTAGCTTGTTAAAAACTATAAACCATTTTTAACCCCTATCTCTGTGTAAACATGGTTTTTCCTTACATAATTTCTGTCTACCATATGTTACATCTTGGCAGTCCTGTTATTTAATTGTGGAGCCTGTGGAGTCATAGTTATTGACAAGAAATTATGCATATCACCGCTTGACGCTTGGTTTCCCCAACACACACATATCTATGGAACAGAGGAGGTTGCATATAAATATCAGAAGGAACTTCTTCCCAGTGAGGGTGACGGAGCACTGGAACAGGCTGCCCAGGGGAGTTGTGGAATCTCCTTCACTGGAGATGTTTAAAACCCACCTGGATGTGTTCCTGTGTGACTTGGTCTAGGTGATGCTGCTGTGGCAGGGGGATTGGACTAGATGATCTTTTGGGGTCCCTTCCAATCCCTGATGATCCTATGATTCTATGATATAGTACAAGAACAAGAAATACAACAATTTTTATTAGTATTAGTTTACTTCTGACAGATACAAGTTTTTAACAGGACTACCTATCCATGCACCCATCTTAAGTATTATTTTCAACAACAACTCTGGTGTAGAAATTGGAATGCCTGAATGATCAATTGTAGTTACTGACTGGCTAGCAGAGTGATGCTTTTAATGAGACTGATCTGTATACAAGTGTAAAATAAGAGAAACTTTAGGAAATGATCTAAAAAAAGCAGAGACATTGTCCAGAAAAGCCTTTTACCTGTACAACGTCTCCTTCTGTCTTCCATTGGATTTAACAGATCCGTTCCTCAACGAGCAACCTTAGGTCAGAGGTCTGTTTTTGCATCCTACAGGTCTGCTCGTTGAACTTTTGTGTTTAATTACTACTGTTCTAAACAACAGACATCAACATGAAGTAAGTAGATTAAGAAAATCAGCCTTATCTCTAAGCTATTTATCCAAACTATTCAGAGAGCGTCTATGAATATTTAATCTGCTTTTAAAATCAAGTTTAACGTAGACTGGTAAACCAAAACAGAACAGAGCAAACCACTTTAAGAGCATTTGAGGCGCCAACCTTTGGGGCTCTGTCTGTTCCAGACTGCCGCAGACTGTTACCTTCTGTCAGACCCTGATTAACCGGTGGAAGGGCTCAAACATCATGAACAGGAAGAGGTGGGGTGGGAAGGCTCTGCAACTGGCCAAGAGGTGTGCACTCTGCGGTGAGAACATAACAGGCAGGCCCTGAGACAGTGCCTTTTTACCTGCAGAAGGACGATTATGCAATGAGAACGTGATGGGCTGCTGTTTCTCAGACATACAATGAAAAACTTGCTCACCGCTGTTCTGTCTGTGTCTGTGAGAACTAACCGCCTAACTAATCATCAGGGTGAAGAAAATGACCCTGGAAGTAGGGGGTAAAAACAGGGAGTCAAAGGGTGCTGGGGAGTCATCACCACCCCCCCCAGCTTCTGACCCCACTGAGTAACCATCACCACCACCCCACTCCCATCCATAGGGTTGGCTCCACTGAGAAAATGGCTAAGAAGATGCATGGAGACACTGAGAATTTGCAAAGCTGAAGAGTGAGAGGGAGGTCCAACCATGCTGACACCACTGCAGTCTGGAGTGCTCATCCAGCTTCTTATCTATTTTCTCTTTTCTCTTCTTTACTCTTTGAGGGCAGCATCTCGAGCCCTTTCCCTTCTCTGATCGATTGGGATGCGACACCTTCATTCCTTCCTGACAAAGACTAGTCTGATCTCTGACACCAACAGCTGCTCAAAACTTTTCAAGCTCATTAGTTACCAGCTTAATCAGTAACAGCAGTGCTCCACTGGACCCTGTGCAGTCCCACATCCCATGATTCTATCTCTGACCCACATTAAGCCTTTCCAAATGATGCCTTCATCTGCTTTGAATAATCTGATCACAGAGCTCCACAGGTGCAGGTGTCCTCACTTTGGCCTCCACCCTGTAGATGAGTGCTGTCTCGAGGATTAAAGTGTTTTCCACAGCAGACTGTTAAGCACTGTCATTCTCTAACCTTCAGTTGCTTTTCACGCTTACTCCTCAACTTTTTAGAGCAGCGGGTCATGGAAAAGCTTTAAGCTGAAATAATGCTTTCAGCTGTTAAATTTTGATTTGAATGGGTCATTGCATGTTTCAGTTTGATAGGTACAAAGACTAAAGGAGAAGAAAGAGAAGAATTCTTCCTGAAAGAAGCTTGCTTTCTCAGATCTGGCTACTGTTGAGACGTGTGGATTGAAGGAGTGGCTCGGTCTCGGGTCCTTTTCCAAGTGAAGAAGAGAGGTTGCTGTTGTCCTGAGGGAAAAAGGATTTTAATATGGTTTTATATTCTGCTAAGTTGCTACTGTTCTTCTTGAACAAAGTATTCTCTAAAGCAAAGAAAGGTGTTCTTTGATGCTATCGCTTCCATTCTATTTCTTCCAGTTTAAAGGAAGCCTTATGAGCCACTTACATGAAACCACCTTTCCAGTTTATTAACAGAGCCTTCTGATGAAGAAACTCTACTTCAGAACAGCTGACTCAAAAGCATCGCTCCAAACTGAGCTGCGTGATGCAAGATACATAGATTTGCCTCCAAGTAACAATCTTTCATAGAATCACAGAACATCAGAGACTGGAAGAAAAGATCATCCAGTCCAATCCCCCTGCCACAGCAGGATCACCTAGACCAAGTCACACAAGAACAGATCCAGGTGGGTTTTAAACATCTCCAGAGAAGGAGACTCCACAATCCACCTGGGCAGCCTGCTCTTTCTCCAAGGATTTACACATTGATCCAAAATATCACTTTTTAAAAATTTGCATATTTCTCATTAAAAAATATCAATTTAACCAGAACATTGAAGCTTCTCTTTTTGGCTCTGGATTATTAAATGTATTTGTTTAAATATATTTCTGTGCGTATCGATAGTTTTAACGTCTTCCACTTCCATTGACATGCTTGTGTAATGATTGGACTGGATGTTCTTTCAAGGTCCCTTCCTAATGTTCTCTGATTCTGTGATTCTGTGTCAGTACAGCAAGGAAACTATAAGAAGGAAGAGAGGTTGGGGCAGGGGGCAGAGGGTGGTTCAGATCAATTTATCACCCATTCCAAAGAGCAGATGTCTGGCACGCAGCCTCCATTTTTGCAGAGCATCACTGATTTCCACATTTTTCTCTGCATGCAGAACAACATTTCATTATTCCAGCGTAGAGCAACGAGGATGATGAAGGAAGTGGAGCACCTCCCTTATGAGGAGAGGCTGAGGGAGCTGGGTCTCTTTAGTCTGGAGGAGACTGAGGGGTGACCTCAGTAATGTCTATAAATATGTGAAGGGTGGGTGTCAGGAGGATGGAACCAGAGTCTTCTCAATGTCATCTAATTATAGGACAAGGGGCAACGGTGTCAGTTGGAACACAGGAGGTTCCATGTAAATATCAGAAGGAACTTCACAGTGAGGGTGGTGTAGCACTGGAACAGGCTGTCCAGGAGGGTTGTGGATTCTCCTTCACTGAAGATGTTTAAAACCCACCTAGATGTGTTCCTGTGTGGCTTGGTCCAGGTGATCCTGGTGTGTCAGGGGGTTTGGACTAGATGATCTTTCGAGGTCCCTTCCAATCAAGCTGTTCAAGGCAGGATTGGACGTGGCACTTGGTGCCATGGTCTAGCCTTGAGATCTGTGGTGACAGGTTGGACTTGATGATCCATAAGGTCTCTTCCAACCTTGGTAATACTGTGATACTGTGATACTGTAATCCCTAATGTTCTGTGATTCTATGGGGAAAATTAATTTCATCTCTACTGGCTCCAATCTAGAGGGGCAATCTGTTGCCTCAACAAATGTGTGCGCACATATTGAAGGCATTTCCTGTTAACAGAAAGAAGACTCAAATAAATGAAGTAAAATTTTGAGGCTTGACACATCCTAGTGTAACGATGCCCCATGACAATGTTTTCAAAACAAAGTAGTCCCTTCTTTCGAGAAGTAATTGAGGGAAAATCCCTGTGAACATTTCTTCCTAGGCAGGTGTTACTTTTTCATCCCATAGAGAGGGGAAGAGAACAAAAAACCCCCTTAAATTAAATCTAAACCAAATAATGATTATTTAGTAGCTGTTGTTTACCCACTCTGCAGATGCTTCCATATCCAGACTCAAAGCTGTTCAGACCTCATGAGAGAAGAATAACGAACATTCCTACAATAGATTGGAAGTTAAATTAAAAGATGGAACAGCATAGCAGAGAGAAAAAAACCTGAAAGGCCAAATGGAAAAAGAGCCTGAATTCAAGACTATGAAAACTGAACTTTGAAACTGTCCTTTGTCACTGTCCACTGCTGTTGGAACGGTTCAACAGTCTTGCGTGACTGTTCCGTTCCTTTCCGATCTGTGATTCAATGACTTTCCAGATCAAGTACTTTTTCTTGTCACTACTTCACTTTCAAATTGGAGGTCAGGAAATGCTTAACCACTTTGGAAACGCAGCGAAAGCACCTGAACAAAGTTCTAACTTCTGTAAGTGCAGCTGCTTTCAGAAATACTAATCTTGTTTGATTTTACAAAGTAAATATTAAACATAGAGTGCATGTTGTACTTTTTACTCTACACAAACAGCTCAGAGGTTGAGTATAATTTTGCTCTTTTCCCTTTTTTTCTCATTATTATTCCCTTTATAAAGTTGATAATAATTTGTGATTGATGGAGGTTGTGGAGTCTCCTTCACTGGAGACGTTTAAGACCCTCCTGGATGTGTTCCTGTGCGACTTGATCTAGGTGATCCTGCAGTGGCAGGGGGATTGGACTAGATCATCTTTCGAGGTCCTTTCCAATCCCTAATGGTTCTATGATTTCACACCTTGCGTTGTCAGCTGCTCCAACAGGAAAGGAAGGTTTTCTGAAGAGGACCTGAAAATACTCCGTTTGTAATTTTTATCCATGTGAAAGAGATTTAAAGAAAATAAATGGAGGGATCAACACAAATTATGGCACAGAGAGAATGTACTTAACCCTGTAGGAGTCTACGTACTCAGCAGCTGCTGAAATGATGTGAATACGAAGGAAGTTTGGGATTGGAAGTTAGGATGTGAAACCAGCATGTTTAATTCAGAAGGAAATGTTTCTGCTCAAGGTTTTTTCCCACTGTTTACCTTACTCCACTGAGATCCGTAGACCAAAGTGGCACAAAATTAATTTCATTTAAATTGCACAGAGAAGAGGATGATAAAACGTGACTATTCATCTTTTCATCAGGAGCACTTACTTTGGTGATAGGATCTATAGCAGACCTGTAAAGAATGAAAACAGCAAGAGCAACAGATGCTTCACCAACTTGCTCAAATATTAATGCACAGATCAGTTTAGTTGTGCTCTTAGAAGGCAAATGTGAATCAAGCAAAACTATGCAATCCCCATGAAAGGACATTTGTTGTTTTCTCAGATCCATAGCTTCCATTTCCTTGTGGGTTCCATCCTTCCGATAACATACAATTTATTAACCAAGTGTCTCTAAGTGTTTGTTATTCAGATTCTCCCTCCACTGTTTAAGGTCCCCTTCTCTTATACATTTTATCTTTTTTTTTTTCATCTATCATCAGTTTATTTTGGGATCTATTGATTTAATATAGAAAACATTCCTGCTCGTCTGAAAGATATCGGTTTGAACCGTAAGCCTCTAGCTATTTTTTCATTCCCTTCGCTTCCTGTCTTGTTTTTGTTTAAGGGTATGGAATTCTGTTCCAACTTAATTTTCTCCACACATCTCTAATTTTCTGGTGTTCTAAGGCCAAGAAATTAAACTCCCTTATGTTTGTCTAACAAATTTTAATTGGCATTGTTATTGTCTATTGATTCCTTGCTGTTTTTTAAATCCCCCTTTGGGAGTTTTATCTCACAAAGTTAAATTTGGATGTGCCTTGTCTCCTTACAGCACTGAACTCAACGCTCAAGAGCTGTCTTTGGCTGGATGCTGCGGAAACCTGCATGGCTGAATTGAATTCAAATGTTCAATTCAGAGAATCCTTTGTTCTCTAACTGATAACATTTCAAGAGGCAACAATATAAACTTGGTCCCCGAGCCCCCGTATTTTGTGTGTGCCTAGAGATGCAAAGACTACTTAGGCAGAGTAAACTGGTTTAGTACATAAATTCAGTGAAAATTCATGAAAATAAAGATAAACTAGGGAAACCTGAAAAAACATCTCAACAATTAGAATACATATCCTAGCAGCTGAACAAAACCATTTCCATCTTAAAGTTAGACTCAAAAAGTTAGTACTTTGAGTTTCCTGACCAACTTCTCAAATGTCTGACATAACTTCAGATTATCAGGTGAGACCTTGCTGAATTGCCATTGTGAAGGTTTTGGTGCTTATGTAATCAAAGGAACATCAGGGATTGGAAGGGACCTTGAAAGATCATCCAGTCCAACTCCCTGACACAGCAGGACCACCTAGATCAAGCCGCACAGGAACACTCCCAGGAGGGTTTTAAATGTCTCCAGAGAAGGAGACTCCACAACTGCCCTGGGCAGCCCCTTTCAATGTTCCATCACCCTCACAGGGAAGAAGTTCCTTCTGAATGGAAAGGAAGTTTTTGCCAGTCTTTAATTCTGTGTTTATCACAGCCAAAACAGTAGACATCAATTCCAACATCCAATTTGTTATTTAAAAAAGCCCTACATCTCAAAACCTGTTGTCACTGGGATTTTTTTGCATTAATTAAATCTATTCTTCCTTTAATTTCCATCTCATTTTACAGAACAATAAAGAATATTTAATTATTATTTCTTCCTAATTTGGATTACAAATATCTGGATTCCTGTGTGAAAAGAGTTGTGATATCCAGGATCAGCACTTCCTTAAAAACATTGCTTCCACCACTAGTTTCTCCAGCTCCTAGAGATCTCCTGCTTTCAAACATGTCTGTTTCCTAGACCACAGTATCATAGAATCATTAGAGACTGAAAGAGACCTCGAAAGATCATCTAGTCCAATCCTCCTGCAAGAACAGGATCACCAAGTCACACAGGAGCATGTCCAGGTGGGTTTTAAACATCTCCAGTGAAGGAGACTCCACAACTCCCTTGGGCAGCCTGTTCCAGTGCTCTGTCATCCTCACTGGGAAGAAGTTCCTTCTGATATTTATATGGAACCTCCTCTGTTCCAGCTCACACCCATTGCCCCTTGTCCTGTCACCTGATGACACTGAGCAGAGCCTGGCTCCATCCTCCTGACATCCACCCTTCAAATATTTATAGACATTACTGAGGTCACCCCTCAGTCTCCTCTTCTCCAAGCCCAAAAGACCCAGCTCCCTCAGTATCCTGACCTTGTTTTATAAAACCACTAATCTCTTCACCAATACTTGTTTTCTTTGAAAATATATTAAAAACAATATATGAAAATACATTAAAATGCATCAAAACAACAAAGCATGAAACAATATATTGTGTAAATGGAATGGTCCATCTTAAATGTTTATGGTATTTCAGTGTTTCTTGGAACCGTTGCACTCAAATTACAGTCGGATGAGTTGAAGTTTGAAACTTTGCAATGGTTTAATTAATTCCTCTGCTGCCACTTGCTCAGTGGAGATGGGGGAGAGACTCAGAAGAGTGAAGTGAGAAACTTGGTCAATATAAGTCAGTTTACTAAGCAAAAGCTGCACACACAGCAAAGCGAAACAAGTAATTAACTCACTACTCATCAACAAAGCAGCTGTTCAGTCATCTCCAGGAAAGCCAAGCTCCATCGTGCACGGTGGTTACACAGGAACACAAAACATTGTAGCTTAAAAACATTCTCACTCCCCTCCTTCTTCTTGTCCCACATTTATACGTTGAGCATGACCTCACATGGAATGGACTGCCCCCTTGGTTGTTTGGGGTGAGCTGACCTGGTTGGGTCCCCACACAACGACTTGTGCACCTGCAGCCTATTCACGGGTGCGGTGGTGTGAGAAGCAGAAAAGGCCTTGACTCTGTATGAGAACTGCTCAGCAACTACTAAAAACGGATCTTGTTTAAAATGAGGCATTGGACATGGGAAAAATGTACCATGAGTTGGAACTTCTACTATGCCTACTTTTAAGAAAGTTGAAGTTGCTGCTGACAACTCCATCAGGCTTTGTGTATTGGCACAACCCGCCTGTACTAGGAGCGAGAAGTTCTTTCTCCTTTCATACACCAATGTGCCAAAGCAACACAGGTGTTCTGTTCAGGACACTATGTTGTTTTCAACTTCATCAATGAAGAAGAAATATCTGTCGTGTAATGCATTTGTTTTAAAGCGTGTGACGCGTTGGTCATGTATCACCTAGGCAACCTGAGCTCCAAGGTCTGAGAAAGTACAAACCAAAGTTGTCAGATAACAGCAGAAAGATTAATTTCTTATAGATGAGTGTGTGAATAGAACTCCTTCCAAGACATTAGGTCATTATGGGAACTACAAATATCTTCTGTTGCTTTTTAATATATTCATACATCACTATATATAAAACATATTAACCTATTTCCACACTTCACTCTCTTTTTACATATCATAACGTTGGATCTATTGGTGCTGCTCTTACAGCGTCCTATTTGAAATCTCACCCAATGGTCTCTGTATTAGATGAGTGAACTACTAGTTCCTGCTCTACTTATCAAATCCTGACTTGCCTCTACCTGTCACAGACATTATCATAGAATCATCAGGGATTGGAAGGGACCTCGAAAGATCATCCAGTCCAATCCCCCTGCAGACCAGGGCCACCTAGACCAAGTTGCACAGGAACATATCCAGGTGGGTTTTAAACATCTCTAGAGAAGGAGACTCCACAACCCCCCTGGGCAGCATTAGAACTAATTATTAGTGCTGCTTTCAAATAAGACACCTTATCAATTGATGCTAATCAATGTTTGTTGTTTCTGGTCCCTAATCCTCTCTTTTTTCATTAAAGGTTCTGAGACAATCTGAAAGAAGTGCTGCTTGTAATGTGCTGAGGAAGATTTAGAGAGATGCTACTGCATCTTAGAAGGGAAACTAATAATTTGACCTGAATATTCTGACCAACATTCTGTCTAAAACAGGTCTGACATGTGGGTAAGGAATGTTTCTGGGTAAGACTGCTGACAAAGCGCCACAGAGACCATCTCTCTGTTGGAACGATTCACAGTCTTCTAAATATGAGCCAGCAGTGTGCCCAGGTGGCCAGGAAAGTCAACGGCATCCTAGCTGCTGTCAGAAATAGTCTGGCCAACAGATGCAAGTTAGTGATTCTCCCCCTGTAGTCAGAACTAGGGAGTCCCTACCCTGCATTTTGTGCTCAAGTTTGGGCACCTCAATACAAGAAAGAAACAGAAGTGCTGGAGCAGGTCCGAAGAAGTACAGCCAGGCTGATGAAGGATCTGGAGAACCAGCCTTATGAGGAGCAGCCGAGGAATTTTGGACTATTTAATTGAAAGAAAACGAGGCTGAGAGGAGACCTGATTGTTGACTATAACTGCCTGAAAGGAGGTTGTACAGAAGTGGCTGTCTCTTGTCATAAGCAATGAGGGATAGGACAAGAGCAAATGGCCTCAAGTTGTGCCAGGGGACACAAGATCTTTATTGAAAGGGTCGTCAGGCATTGGGACAGGCTTCCCAGGGACGTGGCCGATTGCCATTCCTCGATGCAATTCCACATTCAGGTTTTATGTATCTTTGCTCTATTTCTCATGATTTTGAAGTGCTCATTTTTTGGCAAATTGTTGATAATAATTTCAGAAAATAATGGTTGTTATCCTTTCTTATGTAGCTTGTTTAGAGCAAAGAGACTGGAGAAATACTACAGGAATGAAAAAGTGTCGGCTTGCTTGGAAAATTCTTCAATTAAAAAATGATGTCATAAATCAGCGAATGATGTAAAAACATGGAAGGTCTGCACTGTTCCCAGAAATTTATAATTTCCAAGGTGAAACCTTTCCATTTGCTTTACTTCTTGCCCTACATTTGAATCCTACACAGTCATATAAGAGTCACCTCAGGAGACTCCAGTCCTGCTGCAGGCCAAAAGATCCCTACTCATAACAAGCACTGGTTTGGCACTGTCTGTCAACTCAGCCAAGCAGTATCTTCCTTCCAAATGAGCAACCTCTATAGAGGGTGACACCCTCACCTGCTTCACTGGAAGCTGGGAGTTCACCCCTAATTAGAGCTGACAAAAGTTTGACACAATCATCAGCACTGGGAACTGAATTACAGATGCTTGAGCATAACAAAGCTTTCAGTTCTTTCTTTTTAACATCATTAAGGGCCCTGAGGATAAAAACAGGATGTGAGGGAAAGATAACACGATCAAAAAGACTGAATTCTCTGCTGCCTTCATCTTCGGGGCATAAATAAGGTTTTTAAGTGGAGTAAATTTCAGAAGCTGATAGAGCAACAGTAAGACTTAGTGCTCCAAAGAATCAACACGGAGCTGTCCTGTCCGTTAAACACAATTGCCACTTCTTTAAAATTATTCTGTAAAATACTGAAAGCCTCTCAGAAAACCATGTGTTTGTCATGGGTGGAAATTGTCAGCCACTCTTTCTAAGATCTTGGTTATTCATTGTATATATGGAAAATCAAATGGTCTTCTCTGTTACAGTGTTTTACTGAAAACTACTGTGTCAACACAGTCCTTGTGAGCTAGCTTTAGCTGACCCTACTGGAACAGGAGGTTAGTCTGGATTGTGACAAAAGACGCCTTTCAATCTCATTTCAAACCCACCTGGATGTGTTCCTCTGCGACTTGGTCTGGGTGATCCTGCTGTGGCAGGGGGATTGGACTGGATGATCTTTCAAGGTCCCTTCCAATCCCTGATGTTCTGTGACTCTGTGAGTGATTCTATGAATAAATAAATAAACATAGTGAAAGCAGATCAGACTTAATGCTCTGACCTCTAAACTCAGGATTATTCCTCAGAATTTAATCGTAAATGAAGATTCACATGGTTCCTTTACAGATGCCCAATGCAGTGAAAGCAACAGTCGCTTGGACGCAAGATCACAGAATCGCAGAACATTAGGGATTGGAAAGGACCTCGAAACATCATCCAGTCCAATCCCCCTGCCACAGCAGGATCACCTAGACCAAGTCACACAGGAACACATCCAGAGGGGGCTTAAATGTCTCCAGAGAAAGAAACTCCACAACTGCCCTGGGCAGCCCCATCTAGTGCTCTGTCACTCTCACTGTGAAGAGGTTCTTTCTTATATTTATATGGAACTTCCTCTGTTCCAGCTCACACCCATTGCCCATTGTCCTATCACTAGATGACATTGAGCAGAGCCTGGCTCCATCCTCCTTTCACCCGCCCCTCACATATTTATAGACATTCATAAGGTCACCCCTCAGTTTCATCTTCTCCAAGCTCAAGAGACCCAGCTCCCTCAGCCTTTCCTCACCTGTTTCTCCTTCCTTCATCATCTTCGTTGCTCTAGGGTGGACTCATATGAGTTGCAATTCCAGACTCACGATATGTGCAAGCTCAGTATTGAGTTAGAGAAGCAGACACAGACCTGAAGAACCCCTTGAATGCTAAGGCCTATTTCCTGTAATCAGAAGAGGGTGCAAGATGTGCATCAAGCTCAGAAAGGTCCACAGGGTTTTATTAAATGTGGGTTTTTTCCAAAAATGTATTTTAGTTTTCTGTATGACTCACAGCCTGGAATAATTAGTTTGGTGTTTGGATAGATGCAGGGAAAAGTAAAGATTTGGACGTCCTCTACAAAGGGTTTTTACCTTTGGAATCCTTTAATGAAGGAAAACAGAAGTTATTCTCTGAAGAACAATTCAAATAGTCTTCTATTCAGCAGGCAAAAATATGACCATTTAACAGATGGATATAGCAACCATAATAGGATTTTACTCCATGGAGAAAGCGGAATGTCCTGCTCTGCAAGCCAATTAGTCTGTCTCCAATTATTCTGCGTCTCAGAGGAAGACTTGATTTAGGAATCCAGTTCCCGCATGAGCTTATTTCACTGCAGGCCGTTTTCTAATGTTTGACCACTCCATCAAAATCCTTTAAGACTAACTGATATTATAGGATTAGACACCATTGGGGGAGATTTAGTGTTTCTATCTATGCACAGCTCTTTTATTCCAATTGTAAATATGCTTCACACCAGTAGGAATATCCAACACATTTGCTAATGTGTCTGACCAGATGAAAGGAAAAACCCTCACGTCGATGGTTTTTGGTTCTCTGGAAGTGGAGGAAACAGCTTAAGAAGCAGAGTGAGACCATGAGGGAGTTTATCAGAGTACAATAAAGGTACCTCACAAAATCTTTCACCCTGTGACTGTAGGGTAAATGCACATCAACACTGAGAGATCCACGTCAGTGAATCTGAGTCCGTGTGTTTTCCCAGCTGACAGTGCAGGAGATAGAATCATAGAATCAATAGGGATTGGAAGGGACCTCGAAAGATCATCTAGTCCAAACCCCCTGACACATCAGGATCACCTAGACCAAGTCACATAGGACCACATCCAGGTGGGTCTTAAACTTCTCCAGTGAAGGAGACTCCACAACCCCCCTGGGCAGCCCCTTCCATTTATCTGTTACCCTTGCTGGGAAAAATTTCCTTCTGATATTGATGTGGAACCTTCTGTGTTCCTGCTCACATACATTTCCCCTTGTCCTATCACTAGATGACATTGAGAAGAGCCTGGCTCCATCCTCCTGACACCCACCCTTCACATATTTGTAGACATTACTAAGGTTACCCCTCAGTCTGCTTCTCTCCAAGCTAAAGAGACCCAGCTCACTCAGCCTCTTCTCATAAGGGAGGTGCTTCACTTCCTTCATCATCCTTGTTGCCCTACACTGGATTCCTTCCAGCAGCTCCACATAGAGAATTCAGTCTGAATCAATACTTAGAATTGCATTTCACTGAACTGAAGCAAAGCCAGTGCTCAAACACTCTGAAGAGTACACACAGACAAGCTGTTACAAAAGTGTTTCTTAATTTCTTGTCTTGATCCTGTTGTATTTCACTTTCCAACTTGGCAACTCAGTCCTGTCTCTTGCCAATGCTTCTCTTTTCCTTCTCCAGTTAAATTCTTTATCTGATACATCTGGGCTTCCTTAGGATCTAAACTTCGCAGAATCACAGAACATTAGGGATTAAAAGGGACCTCGAAATCCCATCCAGCCCAATCCCCTGTAAATACGTTTGATGCACGCAGCTGGCTTTGGCAAATCTTTGCGGAGCCTCTATATGACCACCTTGGTTTTATCACATTGCACCTGATTTTTTTTCAGGAGCAAACGCAAGATTTGTAGTAACATTCGTTTTCCCTTGGAATGAACATTTAAATTCCAAGTGTGCATGTGGACATGTTCAAAACAACCCCAAAAGCAACTCCACGTTTACGTGCTGCTTGTATGCTCTAAGTGCAGAAAAACTCGACGTTACTTGGCAGATTGCTGTCTAGCAACACCGCTCGGCTGGATGTGATGGGAAGCCAGAGGGCTACACATTGGGTCCATCCCTTCAGACATCAGATACGTGCATTGAATTTTCAAACTCTGCTACTACAGCAGGAAAGCTGGAGAAGAGCTTTCCATCCCCAAAGCACAGGAAACACATTGGATTTTGCCTGAGTTACGAGCTGACTTACTGCGTTTGCATTGAGAGATTTCATATTGCCCTGGTTAGTTTCTGAGAACCAGCCACAAACAAGACTGCTTGGTATCTCCAAGGGTATCTTTTCTGTACTATGGCATATTGTGAAAATACTCAGAATCACAGACAGAATCACAGATGGATTTTGATCCGGAGGGACCACAGAGATCACAGAATCACAGAACATTTGGGATTGGAAGGGACCTTGAAAGAGCATCTAGTCCAATCCCCTGTAAATATGTTTGATCATCTAGTCCAACCCCCCCGCCACAGCAGGATCACCTAGACCAAGTCACACAGGAACATATCCACCCCTCACATGTTTATAGACATGAATGAGGTCACCCCTCAGGGTCCTCTCCTCCAAACTCAAGAGACCCAGCTCCCTCAGCCTTTCCTCATCAGGGAGGTGTCCCACATCCCTCATCATTCTCGTTGCTCTATGCTGGACTCCCTCCAGCTGCTCTGTGTCCTTGACCTGAGGGGCCCAGAACGGGATCACCTAGTTCCAACTCCTTGCCACGCACAGAGACACGTCTTACCAGACCAGGTTGCCCAGAGCCTCATCCAACCTGACCTTGAACACTTTCAGGGATGGAGCAGCCACAGCCTCGCTGGGAAACCTGTTCCAGCGCTTCAGCACCCTCACAGGGAAGAATTTCTTCCCAAGATCTAACCTAAATATCCCTTCTTTTAGTTTGAACCCATCTCTCTTGTCCTATCACTACAGTCCCTTGTAAGAAGTCCCTCTTCAAATGAATACATACAAATTTTAAAACATTCTGTAAGCAGAGGACGTTTGTGGCTTCTTCAGTTCATGAAGCATTTTGTCGTTCCACAAAACTTAATTCCTCTTCAGAACAAGTAGTTAGATTTTTTCCAGCACAAAAACTGCTAAGAAATGTAGGCATTTAGAGGATAAAAGGAAAGATTAATTATTAATTGAACATGTCATCAGTGTCTGACACCCTGATTAGCATGACCATTATCTACTACAACCTACAACATGCACTCCTCACTGCATTCCCAGAGTGCCAGATGGCCATGCTTGTTCTTCTTCAAACAATTTTTACATAAACAGCTGGTGAGCTGTTTCCATTGTAACACAGCACAGGTTTTCCAAGATATTTAGGAAGGATGGATGCAACAGTAGTAGCTGCAATGCTTTTAGATGTCAGGGTTTTACAAAAACTGGTATGGATTATTCAAAGACTCCAAACTCATTCTGTGTTTTGGTTGCTTTTGGGGAGACCCTTTTGTTAAAATAAATAAATATTAGATTTCCCCACTTTCCGCTGATATGATCTTTGAAGTAAGACTCTGTGCAGCTGAACACTTAATCACACAAAAGAGTGAAATTATAAAGTCTTGTGCAAACCTTTTAGCATTCATCTGATTAAAAACTGAAGTTGAGTTAGCCTACAATTTGACCCGTCTCCTGCAATCAAGGTGAATCTGATCTGACTGGCAGCAAGGGGATCATTTCACTTACACAGGGACCAATTGATTGAATTTACTGCTTTATCCTATGCAATTCTGAAGGAACATGACAGGAGGTTCCATATAAATATCAGAAGGAACTTCTTCACAGTGAGGGTGACAGAGCACTGGAATGGGCTGCCCACGTGGTTTGTGGAGTCTCCTTCTCTGGAGACATTTAAAACCTGCCTGGACATGATCCTGTGTGACTTGGCCTAGGTGATCCCGCTGTGGCAGGGGGATTGGACTAGAAGATCTATTGAGGTCCCTTCCAATCACTAATGATTCTGTGAATCCATTTTATGATTCTATGTATAAACAGTAAAAGAGGCCAAGTTAAAGTTGGATTTAAAAACCTTTCCCTCAGCTGTAAAAGACATTTTTTTCAAGCCACGCACCAAAGCCTGTCTGAACCATGCTACCAGCTGGGAAAAAGCTTTAGCTGAAATTTGTGTCCCAAACATAGAATCATAGAGTCATAGAATCATTAGGGATTGGAAGGGACCTCAAAACATACTTACCTGAAGGGTTTTGCAGCATTCCAGTCTCTCGTTTGTCAGTGAAGTCAAAGTACATCATAGCTGTTCATAAACACCAAAGGAAGTGTTCAACTCTAAGACAGAAGACTAAAGGATGAGGACGAATTTCACAGATTTAAGGGCTTCCTCTTGTTTTTGTGAGTATGAGGAGTGATGAATGTTTTATATCTTTTACTGGTGCCCAAAGCAAACATTCGTAAGCACCACGTGGTAGTTGGAAAGTGTTTATTGAAATGTGCGAGGCTTTTTAGACTAGTGATGTAAAATTTCATGTGTGTCAACTGCTGTTAGAACTGTAATGTGAGTTTCTCTTACTTCTGTCAGACTGCGACAGCAACTCACATGACATGAGAAAGATTATTGGTGGGGTGCAGGTGCATTCCAGTTGAATACACTGAAATGGTCATTTGAGAGTGGCTGAGAACATTAGTTCCTGTCAGCAAGAACCTATCAAAATCCTTCAGCTCAAGAATCTGGCATTTGATTATTCTTTTTTTCTTAGAAGGTTATTCTGCTTATTTATACAGACATTAAATGCAGATAAAAGCAGTTTTTGTCTAACTTTGTTTCTGGAATGTAGGTTGGAGAAGGTGATCCTCGAATCCAGCTTTCTTGGGCACTCAATCACTCCATGGGTATATCCCATTGTATTTGAACATGAAGTTCTCTGAAGAGGTCCATGTTCTCTCTTCTGAAGTAGAGAGTAGCAAACTTGCTGAGGACCCTTGCTTCTGCCCCAAGGGCCTTGAACTCCACCATCTCATGATCACTGCAGTCAAGGCTTCCCTCCAGTGTCTAGTTGTTCGTAGGGACAAGATCCAATATATTACATCTCCTCATTGCCTTCTCTATCACTTGGAGTAGGAACTTATCATCAGTGCACTCCAGGAATCTCCCATATTGCTTACACCCCACTGTATTGTCCTTCCAACAGCTGTCAGGGTGATGGAAGTTCCATTTGAGAACCAGGGCTTGGGAAAATGAGGCCACTCCTGTCAGTCTATAAAGGGCCTCATCTACTCAATGAGGAATAGCAAATGTCCCCACTGGCCTTCTTATTCACTCTGCTCCAA
This sequence comes from Rhinopomastus cyanomelas, assembly GCA_013400115.1. Taxonomy (NCBI): domain Eukaryota; kingdom Metazoa; phylum Chordata; class Aves; order Bucerotiformes; family Rhinopomastidae; genus Rhinopomastus; species Rhinopomastus cyanomelas. The sequence goes on from VXBP01004898.1 coordinate 183,160, forward strand.
ACCAAGAAAACAGCGTGATAAACCCTGCTGCACAGAGTCCCACATAACTTTTTGCTTCTCAGAGAAACTGTGTGATTTGTTTTATGATGGAGCCTAAAACAGTCTGCTGTGTCTGTTGCCAGAAGCCAAGTGGCCATAGGCAAAAATTGACCCATCTTCTGGATCTCTGTCCAAAATATCTACCAAATCAAAGAAAAAATTTTGGTTACAAATGGCCCATCTGTCCAGCTGCATGAATTCACCGAATCACAGAGTCCCAGAACATTAGGCATTGGAAGGGACCTTGAAAGATCATCTAGTCCAATCCCCCTGCCACAGCAAGATTGCCTAGACCATAGAATAACAGAACGTTAGGGATAGGAAGGGACCTCACAAGATTATCTAGTCCAATGCCCCTGCCACAGCAGAATCACCTAGACCGAGTCACACAGGAACACGTCCAGGTGGGTTTTAAACCTCTACAGAGAAGGAGACTCCACAACCTTCCTGGGCAGCCTGTTCCAGTGCTCTGTCACCCTCACTGGGAAGAAGTTCCTTATAATATTTATATGGAACCTCCTCTGTTCCAGCTCACACGCATTGCCCCTTGTCCTAATTCCTAAACAAGTATAGGATCACCAGAAGGAGGAATGGACACTGGAATGCTTAACCAGCATGATGTGATACAAGTCCAAATGGACCTTCTGCTCAACTGGTAAGAGTTTGCTAGCTCAGAGTATGAGAGGATTGAGGATGCTAACAGTGTACTCAACAGGCACGTCCCAATTTTCTCTGTTGTTGCGGAGCACTGCTGTAACTGCTTAGAGTAATTATTTTGTTCCATAAAGCTGAATAGATTTTCTAATCTGTTGGCCTATTAGTTTCTTTCCAAAGAACTTATTATGCAATCGCCACATTTTATTGAAATTGTGCAGTAATACCACCTTACAGTGGGAATAATGATAATGTGATAGACCACTTTGCAGGGTTCAAACTGTCTTTTATGACTGTAACTCGCTTAGGCTGGTGCTTGTATTCTGCAGTTTAACTTGTGTTTTTCCAATACAGGCACTAGTTCTTCTGTTCTGCCACAGCAGTTACAAAAGACTCGGCACCCCAGGGTTCAAAACTCTCACAAACACTTTATTACAACGATGATGATAAATAAATAACCTTAAAGTATTTCACAAGTAATGGAAAACTAAGGCAATAAAAGCTTGTTGAGGGAATTAGTGAATAGAGGCAGGATAAATACATCTCTAAATATTGAGTTTTGGAGCAGATGGGTTTTGCGTGCCTATACAGCAACGTACAGTGGAAAATGAGAAATATTTAAGCTTTGACCAACTGCTGCATCCACAGAAGGTGTTATATTTTAACAGTTATGAGGTATTTTATTTTCCTGACACTTTTAGAAAAGGCAAATTGCTACTCTAAAATTTAAAGTAAATACGAGGAGGTGAGGGCAAACTTCAGAACCTCTCCAGCCTCACTTTCAACCAGAAAATATGTGTTTTAAAGAAATATTTAAATGCATCTACTCTTAGAAACCAGTAAATTTAAACAAGGGTACATATTGAATAAATATTTTGACATGTCAAGCAGACATTTATGAAACTGGCTCTTTCTAAATATTCCTTCTTTTGAGGAATTACAGCCTTCACACAGTAAATTTTCATTCAATTCAAATACTAATGGACTGGTACACACCAGACTTCATAGAATCATAGAATCATTAGGGATTGGAAGGGACCTCGAGAGATCATCTAGTCCAATCCCCCTGCCAGAGCAGGATCACCTAGACCAAGTCACACAGGAACATTTCCAAGTGGGTTTTAAATGTCTCCAGAGAAGGAGAATCCACAGTTCCCTTGGGCAGCCCCTTCCAGTGCTTTGTTACCCTCACTGTGAAGAAATTCCTTCTGATATTTATATGGAATCTCCTCTGTTCCAGCTTACAAACATTGCCCCTTGTCCTATCACTAGATGACACTAAGAAGAGCCTGGCTCCATCCTCCTGACACCCATCCTTCAAGTATTTATAGACATTAATGAGGTCACCCCTCAGTCTCCTCTTCTCCAAGCTCAAGATACCCAGCTCCCTCAGCCTCTACTTCCTTCATCATCTTCATTGCTCTATATTGGACACCCTCCAGTAGCTCCATGTCCTTCTTGAACTGAGGGGCCCAGAACTGGACACAATACTCCAGATGTGGTCTCACCAGGGCAGAGCAGAGGGGGAGGAGAATCTTACTCCATTTGCTAACCACCCCCGTTCTGATCCACCCCAGGATGCTGTTGGCCCTCTTGGCCACAAGAGCACACTGCTGCCTCATGGTCATCCTGCTATCCACCAGGACCCCCAGGTCCCTTTCTCCTCCACTGCTCTCCAACAGGTCAGTCCCCAACCTGTACAGTGAAGCCTGTTTTCATAGAGCCTGTATATGCAAAAGATGCCAAAGGTGTAATTTTAATCCTAATGACTCATACCCTCGGTAAAGAGCACATCTGTAAAGTTATACTAGAATTTATTTTATATCAAGAAATGAAATAAGAAGGCTTGATGTAGCTTTGCATCAGCAACTGATGAAGCAATAGATTTGAAAAATTCAGAATTAATTCAGATGATTCAGTTGCTTCCAAAATGTGATAATTCCTCAGAATTCTGAGGAACCTGGCAGTGTCTACAGCTGGAACTTGAGGAACTACAGGACATTTAAACTCAATGAACTGCTTAAATGTTGTTGGTACATTCATGCAGAAATCGTTACAGCGCTATTTTTGTGATGCAAGACGGTGGCACGTCACGAGAAGAACTGAAATACCGAAAGGAAGCTGAACCCATGCAATTAAACATCAATGCATGTTCTGCAGAACATCCCACAGCAGCACAAAACCAAGGCACATTTGCTAATTATCAGACACACAAAGAAGATGGGGTGCGTTTATGTCTTGTTTTATATCTAAGTTTTATTTGTGCCTCTTGGACCGTTCCACTCTCCACTGAGACAGCAATTAGCAGCAGAAGCCGATACGTGTGCGGAAAATATCCTCGTGTGGTCTAAAAATAGAAACTGCAGCTTTGCTTCTTTATTGATTTTGAGAAATTTCTGGTGATAGTGTTAGCAGCTGGCACAGAGAGTGAAAATATCTTGGGGGAAAAAATAACTTGAGAGGAAAAGCTGTCCCTAGGACACTACTCATGGTCAAAGAATACTCACAGTCAAAGAAACTTACAACAGCCCACCAGCACCTAAGGGGGGCCTGCAGAATAGTTGGAAAAGGACTTTTTACGAGAGGTCCTAGTGATAGGACAAGGGGGAAATGGTTTCAAGCCAAAAAAGGGTTGATTTAGATTGGATCATAGGAAGCCAATGGGTGTGATCTGAAACATAGAATCGTGGATTCATTAGGGATTGGAAGGGACCTTGAAAGATCATAGGAGGTTCCATGTAAATATCACAAGGAACATCTTCACAGTGAGGGTGACAGAGCACTCCAACAGGCTGCCCAGGGTGGTTGTGGAGTCTCCTTCTCTGGAGACGTTTAAAACCCACCTGGATGCGATCCTGTGTGACTTGGTCTAGGTGATGCTGCTGTGTCAAGGGGATGGGACTAGATGACCTTTCAAGGTCCCTTCCAATCCCTAATGATTCTATGACTCTAAGCAATTCTTCTCTGTGAGGGTGGTGAGCTGCTGGAAGAGGTTGCCCAGGGAGGCTGTGGATGCTCCATCCCTGGAAGCGTTTAAGGCCAGGCTGGGTTGGATTCCAAGCAACCTGGTCTAGTGAGAAATGTCCCTGCTCATGGCAGGGCATTTGGAACTAGATGATCTCAGAGGTCTATGCATCATGTTTATTTCATGCTATTGATTAATAATGTTCTCATAAGTGACTATGAAATTATTTTAAGTTCTGCTATCTACTTGTCTACTCTAAAAGGTTCTGTGCAACATCTCTACTGAATGTAAGTAACAGAAAAAGAAATCCAGAGCCAAATAGGACTATAATCATTTATGAAATAAAGAAATGATTCTGAACTTACTGAAATGCATTTAGAATTGTGACACAGAGAGAGTAACCTTACCTTCTCCAAGAATGTGGCATTTGGGCTAAAAGGATTGGATGTGGGCAGAAAAAAAGTTGCTCAGACTTACAAGCAGGGTGTAAATCCAAACTGCATCTGAGCACTAGGCTGACTCCAAATGCAGAGATGCGTAACACTGGAGAACTTCAGGTTTGAGCCCTGCTGTTCACCATGAAGTCCACCATCTGCTCTGCAAACACTGGAATGAAGTGTTGAAGACACTTCTTGGATGTATAGAAATGCAGCTGACTCCATGCGGGAGAAGCAGAGAGAGATGTGGCCCAACTCTGTGACACGATGCGTGCCAAAGCAATGCTCACACCGCCGAAAATCAAGCCACGGATTCGATGGTTGGAACAACTTCAGAGCAGCAGGCAGGTTTTATCTCCTCAGTTCTACACACTGGAGGTTTTGCAGATTTTGAAGTGTGTTGGACCACTTACGTAACGTCAGATTTTAGACAGAAGTTTTACTGTCTTCAGTCACTTCACATACAAATTTACTTCTAAGTTCTATGAGAAGGAAGAACCAGGAGAGTGTGTTTGCTTTGTGAATAAAAGAATTCTGTTGGCTTTACACAGCTTTGTGACAGCACAGGTGAATAGTCAGAGAAGCCCAAGTCGAGTCCTGTCCTTGAGCTATGTCAAAACAACGTCAGGCCTTCTCAGAAATGAGAACGTGCTTTTGGCTTGTTCTCCTACAGAGGGCTACAGGAGTCAGTCTGTTTGCATTTTGTAAATAGCCCAATAAAATAAACTGCAGAGAGAAACTTAAGAGAGTCTTTTATTTCTGTTTGTTTCACCCTACGAAGCCTTGTCTCAGACACTCTGGTCATGTTTGACATGAAGAAAACAGCCTTTAAAATTAGATGAAAAATTCCACACAAGTGGTTGGGTTGTTCCAACTTAGTTTTAAATTAATTAATGGGAAGTCATTCTTAATGAGAAAGTATTTTCTCATTCTAATTAAAAACTTCGTTACTAAGAGCAAATTCAGTTTAAGCAATCAGCGTATTATTTCATCTTGGAAAGTTCATCGTGATTATTAGTGAATCAGATGGATGCTTGTGGGTAGCAGTGACATTAACAGAACAGACTGTCACTGCAGCAGCTTAGAATGTGACAAAATCCCTTAGAATCATCAGGGATTGGAAGGCACCTCGAAAGATCATCCATTCCAGTCCCCCTGCCACCGCAGGATCACCTAGACCAAGTCGCACAGGATACACATGTGCTTGAAAACACCGGTTTTCAGCGGCAGCGTCAGTCGTCCCAGTCAGTGAATGTGCAAGTCCTCTCACGCTCCAGTCTCGACATGATGTCAAACAGCCTGGGCAAAATCAGCTACACTGACTTCACGGAGTCTGCAGCCTGAACAGGGAGCTCCTTCTTAATTTAAAGTAAAAATGAAGCTTATAATAAAACCGTCATTTTATTATTTGAAAGCTGTGAAAATGCATGAGAAAATATTATATTCAGCACTTCTCTGACTTATAATGTGAGAGGTGACAACCTCAACAGCTGAAGATGGGGTGTGATTAGTCTTTATTACCCCCTTTTTACTGACGGTAGCTTGACACATATAGCAACCGAAAGCTACACAATGCAAAGAGACTGTAACAGAAAGTCCTGTGTTCTGAGATGAAAGAACCTCCAGTGACTTTAATATCATTATTTGTATCTCACTGTGCAGAAAAAGGCTTTCCACTCATCGTCCTCTGTTCTGCACCAAGTCTTCCAGTAGTTTTTACTGCCTTTCAGGCACGTCTCCTTTAATTTATCAGCTACAACCAAACGGTTAAGGACACTGCAGACGGATTCTATGTGTTATAACACAAATGAGGTGATCAACAGGGGTTCCCCTCTGGGGTCCCGGTGTCCCACAGAGCTGAGTTCCTAAGGAGTGAGTAATTGCAAGTTCCTTTCTGGTGGATATAGGTGTGAGAAAAGGCCACCAAAGTGCTTTGTGATTCAGTTAGTGTGGGCAGATACGTCCTGTAGCCTTAATGAGCCAATTAAGGAAGCTTCTAAAGAGGAGGGAGGGCGTCTAGCTACAACCTGGAAGAGGGTGCTAGAGAGAGCAGAGCAAGGCTTAACTAGAGAACACACTGAAGCTGTACTAGACAGCTACATGCAACAGGATTTTGTTTTGAACAGGGTTTATCTTTTTAAAAAAGAATCCAAAACCCACTTTTCATTCCAAAAGATGCAGCTGTGATCATTCACACTTTACTGTGGCATTTTGAAGGGGGTAGAGGAAGCAAGAACAATCAAAACCACTGGGAGAGGTTCCTTCTTAAAAGTTTTCTTCAGAGGTGTGTACATCTACCCGTAGTTTTCCTGCTTGTCCAAATGCAGTCCTGTAGATCAAAAATGCAACTTCCTAGGGAGCTTGGATCAGGAGCAGCCTTACCTCTATCAGGCTACCAGATCTGGCATCACGTTAACGCTGAGTGTTGCAGCCGACTCTCACATAAGCGTTGACTTTATGAATTCCATTGCAGCAAGTGAGAAGGTACATGAAACGCTCGTGCAAGGTGATAGGGAAACGTGTTATCATCGCTGATGCCAACAGTGAGGCACCCTCTAACCCCTGATTTCCACGTCATTTTGTGTCACATTGTCCTCAAACATAAGCAGTGTACTTTTGAAAGGACCCTGAATCCCAAACAGCTCTGGAAAGAACAAACAGCCTCCACTGAGAGACAAAATACTGGAGCACAGCCCAGTACAGATGTATAAGAACGTTTAAAATACAAATAATTGCAGGCCCACTCCTGTATATGAACTATTGACAGATCTGAAGTGAATATGCTGAGGATAAACTATCACTTCATCAGCATGTAAACAACTAATTAGTCTGTATTTCAGCAGACACTGGTTATACTTTCCAAGGCTGCAATGAGTTCAAAGCTCTGTTCCATTCCCCAGACTGTTCTAGATGTGACACTTGCCCTCACGTGGCTTTCTATATCATAGAATCATCAGGGATTGGAAGGGACCTTGAAAGATCATCCAGTCCAATCCCCCTGCCACAGCAGGATCACCTAGACCAAGTCACACAGGAACACATCCAGGTGGGATTTAAACATCTCCGGAGAAGGAGACTCCACAACCCCCCTGGGCAGCCTGTTCCAGTGCTCTGTCACCCTCACTGTGAAGATGTTCCTTGTGATATTTACATGGAACCTCCTCTGTTCCAGCTTACAACCACTGCCCCTTGTCCTATAACTAGATGACACTGAGCAGAGCCTAGCTCCATCCTCCTTTCACCCACCCCTCACATATTCATAGACATTAATGAGATGACCCCTCAGTCTCCTCTTCTCCAAGTTAAGAGACCCACGGAACAGAACCACAGAACATCAGGGATTGGAAGGGACCACGAAATATCATCCAGTCCAACCCCCCCACCACAGCAGGATGCCCCAGATCAAGTCACACAGGAACATGTCCAGGTGGGCTCCAAACCTCTCCAGAGAAGGAGACTCCACAAACCCCCTGGTGTGCTCTGTCACCATCACTGGGAAGAAGTTACAGACCTAGCTCCCTCAGCCTTTCCACATAAGGAAATTCCACCTCCTTCATCATCCTTGTTGAAATAAGTTGTAGGGGGCTGCTTATCTCATTGCAGTCAAAAGCAAAGAGAGGCTTTGGTGCATGGCCTGAACTGCAGAGATGCTGGAAGTCTAAGCTGAGGGACAGCAGCATCCAGTAACTTAGTGAAGTTACTACTGAAAAGTTAAAGAACCACAGAACTTTAGGGATTGTAAGGGACCATAAAACATCATCTAGACCAATCCCCCTGAAGAATGTGAACTACTGTTTGTGGGATGGCAGCACTACTCACAGCTGGTAGAACACAGCCGTTGTAAACACGGCAAAAACAAACAAAGCGAGAAGCTGTCATCTGCCAGATTTACTCTCCTCTCTGGAGCTCCCTTCTTCCTTCTTCATATTTCCTCAACCTTGTAGGGTTTTCCAAGGACATTGTTGAATGGGGCCTTCTTTGAAGGGCTGCATGTCAGAGGCAGAAGCAAAATGAAGAAGAGAGGGTGCAAGACGGAGCCCTTAGTGCTGCCACAAGCTCCTGTGAATCGAGTTGTGAACTCAGCAGTGACAGTGTCTTCTATGTTGTTGCTGCTGCTTAAGTAGGGCAGTGGGAAAGCCACTGAGTGCTCCAGCACAAGGAAGCAGTTCTGGCGACCATATGGACAAGGTTACCCAATCTCTTAGTGTCATAGTCTGTGATATTCAGCAGAGAAGTTCGGCAAATGCTGGCGGGTGCACGAGCCATGAATAAGACATTGCACTTGCCCGCACTCCCACAGTACCCGAACAGCCTGTTCTATATATGGCTTTAGTCCTTTGTACCACCAGATGCCACACACATATTATCTTTGCAAAAGAAGTGTTCCTTTTATAGAGGTGCTTCCCGTACTCTGGCAGAGTTAATTGTGATGCCAAAGTCATAATTTTTTTAGAACTCCTTTTTCCCATGTTTGTGCACTTTCTGCATGTGCTTGCTGCTGGCTTATTTGAAGCATGATGAAGTCTGAAAGCTTTTGCTTTCTTCATTGTGTAGTTTTAGTGGTTTTATTTCCATACACACATAACTAATGTGAGGGCTTGTGTGTTTTCCTGTGTAATACAATCACAGAATCATTAGGGATTGGAAGGGACCTGGAAAGATCATCCAGTCCAACCCCCCTGCCACAGCAGGATCACCTAGACCAAGCCTCACAGGAACATATCCAGGTGGGTTTTAAAAGTCTCCAGAGAAGGAGACTCCACAGCCCTGCCCTGGGCAGCCCCATTCCAGTGCTCTGTCACCCTCACCGTGAAGAAGTTCTTTCTGATATTTATATGTAATACCTATAACAGAAAATATGTACATCAACACAAGTAAAATTTGGTGAAAAGGTTCAGTGAAAAGAACTTCTAAAATAAAAGTATTTTATATGATAAAGTTATTTAAATGTCCTGGAAAAAAACCCATTCCTTCAGCTTTTTAATAAAGTGCATCAATATGAAAGATCCTGTGGCTTAATAGACGATGGGTTTTTAACATCTTCTTTTGACTCAAACCAGATTTGCTCCTCTTCTAAAAGAGTTTCATTTCATCCTCTCTCTGCTGCAGGAAGTGCAAATTTTCCACTGGTACGCTGGCTAAACTGAGACAATATGTTTTTTATAGATCTGTTTTCACTACCACACTTCCTCCTTTCTGCAGCTTTTCCTTCAAAGATGTTCATTTCCCCACATACACACAGCACAGTGTTAATTAAAGATCACCTTCTACTGCACAGGGTTTGATTATTCTAAAGGTACTCAAGTGGAAAGTTATGTTACTGAACTTGGGAAGAGCCAGTTCACAGAGTCACAGAACTTCAGGGATTGGAAGGGACCTCGAAAAATCATCTAGTCCAATCCTCCTGCCAGAGCAGGATCAGTTGCTATTATTTTCTTAAAAATACTGGAACATAAGAGGTTCCACACCATTATTCCACCAAGGACACAGACATGGACATATTCTTTCTAACTTGGCAAAATATTTTGATGTCCAGGTGTCTAAAAGTGAAGATATGTGAAGGCTGAGGGAGCTGGGTCTCTTGAGTTTGGAAAAAAGGAGACTGACCTCCTTAATGTTGATAAATATGTGAAGGGTGGGTGTCAGGAGGATGGAGCAAGGACAAGGGGCAATGGGTGTCAGCTGGAGCAGAGGAGGTTCCTCATCAATATGAAAAGGAACTTCTTCATAGTGAGGGTGACAGAGCTCTTGAAGGGACTGCCCAGGGAGGTTGTGGAGTCTCCTCTGGAGACATTTAAACCTGCCTGAGCATGTTTCTGTGTGACTGGATCTTGAATTCTTGATATCATCTTGTTTCTATCAGTTTTAGAGTGAAAAAAATAAACAACTGATTAGGAATCAATTATGTCACATAGGAAAGGATGTTTCATTAGAAGTGATGCGTTTGGGCCCCTGTAAACCAGTTCCATTTTTCTGCCTAGGGTAACTCACTGCTGAAGCCAGACAACAGGACACTTATTTATGCCTCTGGGGATCACAACATGGTAATTAATCCATATATGTAAAAAGCTGGAGAGAAGAAAAGTGTGTTATCATAGAGTCTCAGAACCACAGAGCATCAGGGATTGGAAGGGACCTCGAAAGATCATCCAGTCCAATCCCCCTGCCACAGCAGAATCACCTGGACCAAGTTGCACAGCAACACGTCCAGGCGGGTTCTAAACATCTCATTTTGGTTTGGTCCTAATCAGGAGGGAACTTCTGAGATACCAAAACGACACCAAGTGTGTCACGGATCACTAATATGAATAATGGCCTTTGGTAAACTATATTTTCCAGAAGGTTACTCTTTCATAAGTTATTTTCACAGAAGATGATGTTGTCACACAGTGAGATGTAAAAAACTATTATATAAGAATCACACCAGTGATTTCAGGGAGTAGCCACTGCTCTTCACTGTATTGGGTAATGAAGAGTAACACCCTCTGTATGTATCCTCCCGACAGATAAGAACCGCCAGCTGAAGTTTCTAGAAGGTGAGCTTTCCTCTCACTTGTTACTATCAGTTTGCCAGACATGTTCATCAGAGAAGATACAGTCTCTCTCACCTTCCTTTTCTGGTTAAAATACCTGGTGAAGCCATTCTTGTCATTCTTTGCATCCCTTGTCACGATCAGCTCCTGACCTACCTGGCCCTTCCTGACTCTATCCCTACACAACTGAGCAGCATCCTCGTACTCACCCCAGGATACCTGCCTCCACTGCCTGTGCAGTTTCTTCTTGCCCTTTCAAGCCTTCACACAGCTGTGACAGTCTCTTTCCCTCCTTGCCTGGTCTTGTACATCACAGGGTGAGCAGCAATTTGCTCCATGGAAACTGTCCTTAGAGATCTGCAGCTCTGTCCTGCTCCCTTGATCTCCAAGGTTTTTTTCCCAGGGGTTCCTATTGGCTAGCTCCCTGATGAGCCTTAGGAAGTTTGCTTCCCTAAAACTCAGAGTCCTCACTTTGCTTTTTGCTGGGTCCATATCCCTCAGGACTATGAACTGCACTGGTGTGTGACCACTGCAGCCCAGCCTGCCAACTGACTACTATCCAGCGCAAGAAGCCATCCTCAACGCATTCTGGGAGTCTCCTGGATTGCCAACAGCTTGGTGGGCTAATTTCCAGCAGGCGTGGGGTGGCTGAAGCAAGGTGAGCGACAGCGTTCTTAGGCTGAAGCGTTAGTAGTGTCCGTCTCCCAGGAGCACAGTGGCACATTGCTAGTCACACTTTTTATTTCCCGAGACCAGAAATTTGTATTTTTGAGTGATCAGAGCTCCCTCTAATTCTTTAACTCGCTTTCACATAATTAAGTGACTCCGCTTCACGGGGGAGAGAAAAAAAGATATTTGTTGTTAATATGGTTGGAATAAATGATTCTCTCTCCTAGACTTGTTTTTCAAACATGTTTGTGTACTGGCAAAATTCCTGCAATGCTCCATGCTGATTGTGTTTGCAGACATTTCTGCAGTGGTTTTATTTTCTTTTTTTAAAATCCATAGTCCTGATCATTATTCTGACAGTTCTGCACAAGTTTTTCCCTCGTTTTTTAGAAAATAGACCTGAAGTCACTAGTCACTGCCAAACATTCACATTTTTAAAAATACTACAGTCCCTGACAAGTGCTGAGCACAACTGATCATCCTTTTGTGTTAGATTTGCATTATTTACATGTTTTCAGGCAAAACCTCACCAAACTTTTATCAATGACTATATATATATGTGAAGGGTGGGTGTCAGGAGGATGGAGCCAGGCTCTGCTCAGTGTCATCTAGTGATAGGACGAGGGGCAATGGGTGTCAGCTGAACACAGGAGGTTCCATATAAATATGAGAAGGAACTTCTTCACAGTGAGGGTGACAGAGCACTGGAAGGGGCTGCCCAGGGAGGTTGTGGAGTCTCCTTCTTTGGAGATGTTCAAAACCTGCCTAGTTGTGTTCCTCTGTGACTTGGTCCAGGTGATCCTGCTGTGGCAGGGGGATTGGACTGGATGATCTTTCAAGGTCCCTCCCAATCCTTAATGTTCTATGATTCTGTGAACAGAGCACCATGGAGAAATCTCTCATTTCCAAGAGAACAAGATTTTGTTCTTAGTGGAAGAGAATCAATAGCAAATTACTAACATAGATTGGAGAACCTCTGATTAAATGCCTTTTCAGCAAAATATGTTGAGGCTAGGTTATTGAGCTTTCAAAGCTCGTGATACTCAACAAAGCTTCAGGTAGAAGTTGCCTGAAGCCAAAAATAAAACCCCTGTGTCACTTCTCCAGGTGATCCTGCTCTGGCAGAGAGATTGGTCTAGGCCATCTTCTGAGGTCCCTTCTCATCCCTAATGTTCTGAGATTCTGTGATCCTATCTGCAAGAAGAAGAGAACAGAACTTTTATTCAAAGTATTTTCCACATTTTTTTTTTCCAATAAAACCCATTGTGCATCAGAGTGTTTCGCAGGGCGCTGTCAGAGCATAATTTGTCACCATCTCTCCTGAGAAAGCACCTAGTTTCCTTTCACTCTTGTTTTAATGTTACATGGCATTGTATTTTTTATTGCTTTGCATATTACTCTGGCTCATTCTGTAGAGTGAAGATATATCAGAGAGTACTCTCTTGCTCTCTTGATTTCTTCTCTGGCACATAACACATAATTAACACTGTAGGACTGACTGAGTATTTCTGGCTCTGTCAGCTATGTTAAGAATGCAGGTGCATGTAAAGCCTAACTGAAGGGCTAGTGCTTCTCTTCATCTATGCGTTGACATGGAGGCTGGATAATGAACATGGTACATCATGTTGCTGTTCCAAAATGGGGTTTGTTATGGAACAGCAAAGGAATAGCAAAGAAACCCTTCCCTAGTCCATTGATTGCTCCAGTTCAGTTATGAGTCTGCTGTCATCGTTGTTCCCTTTCCTGTTTCAGGCTCTGCAACAGGCAGACAACGTATTTGAAATCCCTTTGGCCAAGAGGAACAAAGAGCTTCAATTCAGTTATGTTGTTTTTAGATATTAACTGAAGAAGACATTAACAGAAGAAGAACAGAAATGCACCTCCCAAAAGATCCTTGTCATGTCTGCGTTCGGTAACCCAAGCAAAGGAGATTGCATTGAAGGAGACAGTCATTTGGATGTTTGTCTTAATGGGCATTCCTGCCATTGACAGAGTCTATGGCAACTGTATCTTCAGAGAGGCTTTTATCCCTTTATTAAGGTAATTATCTGGCAAAAGGGGTGTTTTACTGTTTAGGCACCAACTTTGGAAGAAAGGTGAAATTGTTTCAGTGAACCAAGGAAACCAGTGGTGAGATGGAGCACAGGTTATAGCCTAGTAACCAGCTATTTCCAGCTATCCCGCCGCTCTGTACCTACTCACACCGCACTGACAGAAAGCCTTATTGCACACTCGCATGTTCTCTTTCTAAAAAAGTCTATTTAGGGGTGCAGGTAATTTAAGGAAGTAGGTGTTTGATCTGCCAGATTCCTTTCCGTGGTTTGTCACTGGATTTCAAGAAAGTAGTTATGGGCTTAAGGCAGAATTAACCCAGGGAAGATATTAATTTTCAATAAAAGCTCGAGAGTTTAAGTCTCTCAATTTTTATATGCTTGACAAAGATGTTTGGAAAGGCAATTGAGATGGTTTTTTTCTGAGTTCACAGAATCACAGAACATTAAGGATTGGGAGGGACCTTGAAAGATCATCCAGTCCAATGTCCCTGCCACAGCAACATCACCTAGACCAAGTCACACAGGAACACATCCAGGTGGGTTTTGAAAGTCTCCAGAGAAGGAGACTCCACAACCTCCCTGGGCAGCCCCTTCCAGTGCTCTGTCACCCTCACTGTGAAGAAGTTCCTTCTGATATTTATATAGAACCTCCAATGTTCCAGCTGACACCCATTGCCCCTCGTCCTATCACTAGATGACACTGAGAAGAGCCTGGGTCCATGCTCCTGACACCCACCCTTCATATTCTGCTCTATAAAACAAAATATTATTACTTACTTCAAAGCAAGGCTCCAAGACCTGAGATAAGTAGAACATCAAAGTTTCCCCATCACTTCCTCTGTTTCATCATTTTCATGAACAAATATATCACAGTATATATCGCTTCTCATATAGTATGCAAATCTGAGAAGAGTTCTTTTTATCTATCACTCAGAGCAAAATGAATCTTTATTGGGCTCTTGGCGTGTGACACTAACGATGAGAAAGATTTCCACAAACGGGTCGCTTTGAAAGCTGTTTATAACAACCAAGTTTCTACTGTAAATCTTCCTGTTTGTACTCCACAAACTGTCCTATGTTTATACTCCTCAAACTGTCCTATGTTTATACTCCACAAACTGTCCTATGTTTATACTCCTCAAACTGTCCTAGCTGTGTGCTTTCCAAATTTTTGGCAAAAGCCAATATAGATCATAATTGTTATCTTTGTAAATGTGGTTTGAAAAACTCAGCAACATTCACAGAATCACAGAACATTCAAGATCGGAAGGGACCTCGAAAGAACATCTAGTCCAATCCCTCTGCCAGACAGGATCACCTAGACCAAGTGACACAGGGTGTCAATGTCTATTAAAATCTTTCTTCTTATTTTCAATCAGTAAATGCTGTCTAGTCACTGTCTGTGAAAATACAGCAAGTCAGCAGTAAAAGACAAAGCAGGCAGGTTGGGCTTCCTGCACATTACTGACCAAAAAATTTTGATATTGATGCTAATTAGCATCAACATGATGTGACACCTATCCACAAGAAATGGCAGAAAGATGGGAAGAAATGGCCACAGGTTTATCTTGGACAATAGGAAAACTTCTTCACTGAAACAATAGTCAGGTGTTGGAACAGGCTGCCCAGGGAAGTGGTGGAGTCATCATAGAATCACAATGGATTGGAAGGGACCTCAAAAAATCATCTAGTCCAATCCCCCTGCCACAGCAGGATCATCCCTGGAGCTGTTAAAAAAAACACATACATGTGACACCTGGAAACATGGTTTAGTGGGCATGGTAGTGGTGGGTTGACAGTTCGACTTGGTGATCTTGGAAGTCTCTTCTAACCTTGATGATTCTATGAAGGATGTGTTTACAATCAAGTTCTGATACATCTACTCTTTTGCAGCCACCACTCAAATTATAGACATCACACAGCTGACAGGTGCTGTCTTTTAAGGAACTCTCAACTACTAGCAGGTCCAACAAATGTATAACTGCAAAAAAACCCACCCCAAACCCCTAGAAGAGTAAATTACACGTGTGTCAGAAAAACTAATTAATTTTCTGGCTTTTTTCCCTGCTTTGTCACAGTTCAAATTTTGAAAATGATGACAAATCAAAATGTGAAGAAAAACCATGAGAGGTGTTTTTTTTTTTAATTTAAAAAGATACTCCTTAGGTAGAAAAGTGACAAGACACGCAACAAAATGCTATTTCATCGTAATATCATACTGATTAAAAATACTGGAGGAGCAGAACATTGTTTCATAATGCCCTCTTTTCCATGTGGATCGTTCATGTGGGAGAAAATCCTTGTAATTCTTTGCACTGCTCCCACACATACACCTACACGTAGCATCACTTGACTTTCAAACTAACAATAGAAGTGTTAGGAGAGCTATCACCATCTGCAGAATGAACTGTGCATTTTTAAGGCTGCGACGCTCTCAGACATCAGCAGCAGCAGTCAGATAGGTAGAAAGTAATACACTCAACAGAAAGAACCTCAGAAGGGTCAATAGATTGTACCCCATGAAATCATGACTATGAGTTCCTTCACATCAATAAATGAATAAGTAAGAAGGTTCCTTTCAGTCTTTGTGGTTTAATACGAGAAAAAACACATCCACCTGGTATTGATGGGAACAATGAGACGCACCACCGCAGACCTCGCTATGCTTACACAGGTAAATCATCTCACTCAATAGTTTAATGATCTTGGAAGAAAACCTTACTATAGCAGCCAGTAACTATTGCTAACTAAAGTGATATGGGGACTAGAAGTTCAGTTAAGTAAAGAATTCCTGCAGTTATTGTATCTTCTTTTCTTCTAATTAGGAATTCTGATCAATCTAATTACTGTTGCCCCCAAAATGAAGTCCACAACTGAAGTGATGCACATATAATACTTTAACCAATTTTGAGTTGTATCTCAGTGTTAAGCTTTGAGGAGAAACACAGAGAAGCAGAAGTCAAGCAAACAATAAACTGGCTTGTGAAATGAGAAGTTAAACTAATCTGATAAAATAAATCAGTAGTCAGGAACATGATAGTCTAATTATTAGAAATTCTGGATAATTAGCATCTTGATTTCTTACTCATTCTACAAATCTCTTTAGAGAGCACGATATAAATGCATTGTAATTTTAGCTGGGTTTCTCAGCCTGAAGGTGACTGCTTAGGTCTTATAAATGTACTTCTTTAGAGAGGTAACAGATGGAAAAAATCATCTTTTTCTGTCACTTGCCAGCTGCATCCCAGACTAAAGCGAGAAAGACAGACATCACTTACTGGCAAGGTGAAAAAAGGATGGAAAGACCAGGTGAAAACAAACACATATCTTGTGAATGGCCTGACACTCTGTCTGAAGACCTAATCTGCTGCAGGTAATTGTTTCAGAAAGATAAAACCCTCTCAGTTCAGAGTAACAGGCAGGAATACAGCCTTTATTAGTAAAACTATCACTTGTTGTTCTGTCTGGCCTTGTGCAAAACCAAGACTGTGGCCTTTGAAACATAACCCAGGTGAAACTGGAGAAATGCAGCTGTCATCTTCCATTTTCCCCACAGGGAACTGAGGCTCTGTGAGTTTACAGTGAGACTTGGGCAAAAGAAACCTGTGATAAGTCTGAAAAAGAACACACTCAATTATTATCATGTTTGAACCTTGAAGATATAGCTCCTCTGGCCTCTGCACTTTGCCAGCATTTACAGAACCTGTAAAGTTCATCGATGCTTCCTTACCTGTCTCAGTCTGTTTGAATTATAGCCTGACAATATATCACCGTTTCTCCCAACATTTTCATGGATAATCCTTGTTGCAGCTGATACGTAAATGAACATATAAAACAGTGACACAACATAAGTGACTCAGAACTACATGCCACAGACATCAGGAGTTTGCTTCACTTTGCCCCAGTTTGACATTCACATATTATCACAGAATCACAGAACATCAGGGATTGGAAGGGACCTCGAAAGACCATCTAGTCCTGCCACAGCAGGATCACCAGAAATGTCACTGTTGAATCCTTGGCAGTTCTTGTGATTGAAGTAAAATCAACTTTATCTGGTGATCCTATTACTTAGAATCATAGAATCATTAGGGATTGGAAGGGACCTTGAAAGATCATCTAGTCCAATGTCCCTGCCACAGCAACATCACCTAGACCAAATCACACAGAAACATATCCAGGTGGGCCTTGAACATCTCCAGAGAAGGAGACTCCACAACCACCCTGGGCAGCCTGTTCCAGTGCTCCATCACCCTCACTGGGAAGAAGTTCCTTCTCAGGTTGATGTGGAACCTTCTGTGCTCCAGCTTAGAATCACTGCTCCTTGTCCTATCACTACATGACATGGAGAATAGCCCAGCTGCATCCTCCCGACACCCACCCCTCAAATATTTGTAGACATTAATGAGGTCACCCCTCAGTCTCCTCTTCTCCAAGCTAAAGAGACCCAGCTCCCTCAGCCTCTCCTCATAAGGGAGGTGCTCCACTACCTTCGTCATCCTTGTTGCCCTACGCTGGACCCTCTCCAGCAGCTCCACATCCCTCTTGAACTGAGGACCCCAGAACTGGACACAACACTCCAGATGTGGTCTCATCAGGAGAGAGCAGAGGGGGAGAAGAACCTCTCTTGATCTGCTAACCACCCCTGTTCTGATCCACCCCAGGATGCTGCTGGCCCTCACAACTTAGGTTTCTTTTCATAAATATTCTCATCCCAAATTCTGTTTTGTAAATGAAACCCTCATTACAACTTGATAAGTTATTCAACCGTAGCGGGTTCAAATTAATGAACTGCTCTGCAGTAAGGTCTCGATGACATCTCGGATAAATTTGCCAGACAGTGAATAACTTAGGATACTGGACAGAAGTTTATTAACTTAATAGTTCTATACAGACAAAAAAAAGAAAAAGAGAGGAAAATAAACCCCAGCAAGTTGGTGCACTCAAACTAGAAACTGCATCATAAATGCCATTACGCTATCTCAGGAAAATACCATGGGAAGTCACTATCGTTTGGGCCTTGGGTCACGTCAGAGATCTAGACAACAAGAGCATGCTAACCAGAGACGAGTGCTACCACCCTCTCCCTTAATGCCCCAATCGCACCCCCGGTGCGGGTGACATGCATTTCCAACAAAACTCCAGTCTCTGTCCTTCTGATCCAAGATTTAAGGATTCTCAAATCCTTCTGCTTTTCTTCAACTGCGCA
>VXBP01004899.1:0-110987 GCA_013400115.1 Rhinopomastus cyanomelas
TGGACCCAACACCGACCCCTGGGGGACACCACTAGATTTGCCTTAACATTCCTTGATGTGGTGTTCATACTCCATAGGTGCAAATAAACAACTATCTTGCTCTCATTAGCCATGGGGGGGATATCCTCTGGCTTCTAGCTGGCATACAGGCTGTGCTTCACACTGCTTTCCTGCAGAGCTGCATATGGCTTAACTAAAACCCAAGGAGTTAGCGCCCCGTGAACCTGCCAAGGAGACAAGTTTATCACTGCTTCATCAGTGACAACCTGTCAGCAGAGCGAGCTACCAGCAGGCTTTGCCACCTTCCTCTAAGACTAGACAGAGCATAGAATCATAAGGGATTGGAAGGGACCTTGAAAGATCATCTAGTCCAATCCCCCTGTCAGGATCACCTAGACCAAGTCACATAGGAACACATCCGGGTGGGTCTTCAACATCTCCAGTGAAGCAGAATCCACAACTCCCCTGGGCAGCCTGTTCTAGTGCTCTGTCAAAGCACATGATGATTCTTGCGACAGGAGCAGTGTGAAATAAAGCAGCAGGTAAAATAATAAAACCCGCAAGAACAGGCCCAAACAAAGTGCTTGAACATGTGCAACAGAATGGCAGCACATCTGCTGCTTTCAAGGGTGTAAATCCAACCCTGCAACACACTTAACCTATAGTTACACCACCACATCCTTCTTACCCATTTTTTTGGGGGGGTTTCCCCCCCTAAATGAAAAGCAAACTAGAAATAAGACCACAAAAAATTCCCTAACAGCTTGTGACTCTTAATAGGTACACTGGTTTTTGTCATCCTATATATAAGATCTTCCTCCCAAAGCTTTTGTAGTGTTCTTTTACAGGGGATGCACTGCCTTCCCTCTCTCTCATGACGGATTAGCTGCCATCTGTTATGGGACTGAGAAAAGAAACAGCAACCCACATGAAAAGCAACTGCTGAGCATCTTAACAGGAGCATGTGCCAATATATTATAAAATCTGGAATGCCTAGTGCACGGCTGTGTCTTCTCTACAGAGGTGAATCAACAATGCCTGAACTTGGCACCTTATAAAAAATGCCCTGTGAAGACCAGGAGCAAGTGGAGATACAGACTTTCTCTGCAGTACAGCTGTGCAGAAAATTGCCTTCTGTTTTATTGCACAGTATAGACCACTTCCTCTGCACTCAATGAAGTTATCATGGAGAAACATCTCATGTGCAGTGAATATGAACCCAGTGCATAATCACTGGATTGAATAACCAGTTAACCCTATGCTGGGTGGGATTCCACCAAATATTCAACAAATTTAATTCTTTGGAGTATATTCAACCTCACCTCCGTCACAATAACTCTCTTTGCAAGGTGCCTGGCAGTGCTTTGCCAAGCTGATGAAACACAGAGTCACACCCTGAGTTCCTCACTGTGCTTTATGCATGATACAAATCTGACTTTGAAAGGTAGACCAAAGATCTTGAGATCTTCATCTTAATGTGGACATTTTTGACATGGCGAGAAAACCTGGTGCAAGTTACAAAGAGTGAGAACAACAGAGGTCCTGGCTGATTTTCCATCTCCTGTGCTCTACAGTGAACTTGTCCTTTGAGCCAGCATAGTTCTATTCAACCACAGTCAAATTTTGAACTTCTTATCTTGAGAAAATGCCTGAATTTTAATTTGCAACAAAAAATAAGTAATTTCCAGTCATATTCTGCACAGCATTGCAAAGAGCTCCTTCTATTACTTCTAAAAAAGCTCATTTACTACCTACAATCATCTTATTGACATTGCCCTTTCGGGCACTGGAATAGGCTGCCCAGAGTGGTGGTTGAGTCACCATCCCTGGATGAGTTTAAAAGCTGCTTAGATGCAGTGTTGGAGGATATAGTTTAGGGGTGGACTTGTAGAGTAGGGTTGATGGTTGGACTCTATGATCCCAAGCGTATTTTCCTACCTGAATGACCCTAGATTTCTAAGGATTAAAAATAAAACACAAGTGATTCTCAGTAAGGACAGATAAAATTTGATTATAGGTCTCCATCCCCACACATTTCAACATCACATCAACAGTTTTAGTGATGCTGACTTCTCCTTGTGTTCACCTTCATCACACGCCCATCATGTCTTCAAATATAATTCAGCCAATAAAAATGGGACTTCAAATACTATTTCCTTAATGGATAAACATTTGATCATCTGGAGAGTTTTCTATGGGCTTAATTAGATCCATTAGACATGTGTCTTGGCGCACAGAACAGGAAAACATCCTTAAACTCATTCTTTCTTCTGAGAAATAAAGCCTGACAAGCACACAGCGCTACTGAGAAACAACAACTAGAAAAACCCACTGGGGAAAAAGAAGGACAGTGCTGGGGGAGCTGGGTGGGAACAGGGGCAGCTCTTGTCATCTTTGGGCATTCACAGCTCCTAACGACACCAAGTTACTTGCCAAAGTTAGCCCTGAGTGTTCTGCAAATAGGAGCTTCATGCAGGAGTTTGAGATCTCTGTAAGCCTGTGGTTTCTAGTTCTCCTTTGTAAGTACAAAGCAGATTCTCCCAAGGGCTGCTGAGATACCCAGTAGTGTAATAAATGAGCTGTTCCCAGACATGTTCCCTGGATATCAGTCCAGCAGACTTTCCCACGTTTCTGGAGACAGGGGAACTTTTTCGCTAGTTGTAGGTTGTGCCTCACAAATGCTGTTTATTAGAGTATAAAAACTGTCCTGAGAATTGCACATAAGATTAGATGCAACAGACTGCTTGTCTGCACTTGAAAATGGTGATCCATCTTTTGGGGGAAAAACCCACAGCTAATGGGCTTCTACACATTCCTGCACACCAGAAATCACAAGTGAACTTAACAACACCTGGCATCAAATTAGAAAGATTTGAGCTAATCCTGAAGTCTTCTCCTCATCCATGGCAGATCATAGAATCATTAGGGATTAGAAGGGACCTAGAAAGATTATCTAGACCAATGCCCTTGCCACAGCAGAATCACCTAGACCAAGTCACACAGGAACACATCCAGGCAGGTTTTAAGTGTCTCCAGAGAAGGAAAATCCACAACCTCCCTGGGCAGCCTGGTCCAGTGCTCCGTTACCCTCACTATGAAGAAGTTCCTTCTCAGGTTGATGTGGAACCCATTGCCCCTTGTCCTATCACTAGATGACAATGAGAAGAGCCTGAATCCATCCTCCTGACACCCGCCCTTCAAATATTTATAGACATTAATGAGGCCACCCCTCAGTCCCCCCTTGTCCAAGCTAAAGACACCCAGCTCCCTCAGCCTCTCCTCATAAAGGGAGGTGTTCTGCTTCCTTGTTGCTCTATGCTGGACTCCGTCCAGCAGCTCTGTGTCCTTCTTGAACTGAGGGGCCCAGAACTGGACACAATACTCCAGGTGTGGTTTCAACAGTGTAGAGTAGAGGGGGAGAAGAACCTCTCTTGATCTGCTAACCATTCCCTTTCTGATCCACCCCAGGATGCTGTTGGCCCTCTTGACCACAAGAGCACACTGCTGGCTCATGGTCATCCTGCTGTCCACCAGGATCCCCAGGTCCCTTTCTCCTACACTATTCTCAAACATGTCAGTCCCCAGCTCGTACTGGTACCTGGGGTTACTCTTGCCCAGATGCAAGACTTGGATTTCAAAGAATCACAGAACATTCCCAGTTGGAAAGGACCTCCCAGATCACCGGGTCCAACCTTACACACAACAACAAAAACCTAAACTCTATTCAAACACAAGCACCAAACACACTCAACCACAAAAAACACAAAATACATCTCCTACCATCTCTGCCACTAGAGTAGGTCCTTCTAGACATGCTTCACGCTGTGTCTAGACGTTTCTCAAATACTTTCCTGGGCAGGCTGTTTCAGTGCCTGACCACTCTCAGCAAAGATTTTTTTCCTAGTATCTAACCTAAATCACCCCTGCCACAATTTCAGACAAATTCCTCTGGCCCTATCATTACTCATTTGGGAGCAGAAGCCAACACCCTCCTCCTCTCTACAGCCTCCTTTCAGGTAGCTGTAGAGGATAATGCTGCCTTCCCTTAACCTCCTCTTCTCCAAATTGAACATGTCCAGTTCTCTCAGCCTCTCCTCATGTGGAGTATATTCATCTATGCCACGATTTGCCAGCTTCTCCAGGAGAATGCCGTGGGAGATTGGTAAGGCCTTTGTGGGAGAATGCAAAGTCCAGGTAGACAAAGTCCACAGCCTTCCCCCCATGCAGAAGGCAGTTCCATACTACATCCAATATTGTTTTAGTTTGCTTCTTACTGTTTCCCTGTAACAAGGGAAATGAAAGTGTTTGCTAACAGAGAAGAGCTGACCAAGAATCATTAAGAGGACAAGAACATACACAGTTTAAACCCTTAGCTCTAAAATATTTCCTGCGACAACAATTTTCTTATTCTACCCTGTAGAGCCTTTTGGTTCATTGCTGAGGAGACAATCCATTATCTAACTGCTAATGCAGATGCAAAAAATACATCTGCATGATGAAATTTTAGGCAAAATTACATCCTTCCTGCTTTTCTAATCCTATCCTATTAAGCCTGATGCCACCCAGATGCATCAAATGGGCTCAGGGAAAATAAAACCTCTTCTCAACAGGTTGCTCTCCCAAGGATTACAGCTTCCCATGAAGCACAAGCCCCCCAAAACCCCATCTTATGCTTGCACACAAGCTCACCAAACCCAGTGTTTTCTGCTAAAATTACTTCTTCATTTGAACAGGAAGTTCAATACCAGGTGAGTAGATATTCAGCGATCTTTGGCCAAGCTTACAACTGAACACAAAGGAGATCTCAACAGTATCTCAAGTAACCAGGACATTTTTTTCCTCCAGCCTGCCACTGCCATTAGTCTATGTCTGCTAACAATGACCAGCTGGAATTTTTAATTCTGTAAAAGAGCACTTTCGGACATTTATTTGCAGGAGGTGTCATTTTTCTGCAGTACAAAGACTCATTTGATGACAAAGGAGGATGAAAGGTTGGTTAAAATAGGCAGCCACCAGATACACCAGAACCTGAGCTCCTGTGGTGAGACAGTGCTTCCTGCAAATCTGCTGCATCGAGCTCAGAAATGTGGTTCCCTCATCCTCATCCCATCCCAAAAAAAAATCTTTACTTGAAGGAAAAATGAGACTCATTGGGATTACTCTGTCTGGACCCAATGAAAGAGTCTGTCTAGGCTTTGTACAACTTACAAAATAAGAATAAAACCCCAGCAGACCAAGCACACCCACTAACAAGGTTGGTCATAGCTACACTTCCACATGATGCTGCATACTCAGATTAGGACTAGATACTACAAGCTTATATTTAAACTAATAAACATAAAACAAGCTACCAACCCCCCTTCCTGAGTAATAGTTTCCAAACTACTTAAATTGTTTAAAATAGAAAGAGGAAAAGATGTGCATGAAAAAAAAAAAAGGCATTGGGAAGTGCTTCTCAGAGAGCACAGATAGGCTTGGTCAGGCTACAGGGAGATTAACAGGGACCAAACAATTAAGAAAATGTTTGGTTAATAGCAAATACACTCACAATTACAAGGGTAAAATAGGGGGACTAAAAATATAAATATATTAACAATTTTAAATACAAACAGAAATTGTGACTCCAGGCCTCATCTGAATTACAGCCAAAAAACTCCAACCACAAGCTTTACTGTCAGTTTTCTCCCCACCTGAGTTGAACTCTTTGCTATGGTTTAGAAAACATTTTGCCACTTGAGGTGGAAGCTAAGAAATGTCATATTTCCAGTAGTTCTCAAACAAGTTTGACAGGTTCAACCTTTTTCAAAATGAATGTGCGTACCCATATTCTCCATGTTGTTCTCCTAGAGGAGGTACAAATCTCTGCAAGTTACACAATTCGGTCTAACACAGTCTCTTCTTCAGTCCTCCTGAAGGAGCTGGGTTTAGAACTAAGAACCCCCAGGAGTTGGAAGTCATTAAACGCTTCAGTGCTAAAGGCAGGGAGAAATCCAGGTAGGACAAAACAAGACAGACAGATGCAGTAACAGTCGCGGAATTGGGGACATGACCTAGTGTTCCCTGAAGATACCACGTGGTTCAGCCTTTTTTCCCCCCACCTCCTCTGTTCCCTAAACACTACAAGAAACGAGAGCTGTGTTTATCAGGTTTCTACAACTGTTCTGAGAAAATTACTCACTGCTGCATGCTGCTGCTTCATGTTTAATCTCATTTCACTTAGGAGAGTCTAAAATAGAAGTCAGAGTAGCTTGCATTTTGAAGGCACATGGAAATAAAGGGCCGTAGCCTTGCCCTGAGCACAGAGATGGTGTAGACACCAGCATAGCTGACTGCAGATCTCCCATGTGCAGCTCAATTCTGACTCCAGGCACTGCTTTCCTCCCTTTCACAGAGGCAATAGCTGGAGTTACATTTTCCTCCCTGGAAAAAAAAAGGTTTCCATGTTCGGTTTTGGGCACCTCAATCTAAGAAAGACATTGAGTGGCTGGAGAGGGTTCAGAGAAGGGCAACAAGGTTGGAGAAGGGTCTAGAGAACAAGCTGAGCAAGAAGCATCTGAGGCAGCCGGAGATGGTTAGTCTGAAGAAAAAGAGGCTGAGGGAAGACCTTCTTACTGTCTACAGCTACCTGAAAGGACGATGTAGAGAGGAGGTGACTGGTCTCTTCTCATAAGGAGCAAGCAACGAGACAAGAGGAAATGGCCTCAAGTTGCATCAAAGGAAGTTTAGGTTGGACTTGAGGAAAAACTTCTTCATGGAAAGGATCATCAGGCCTTGAAATAGGCTGCCAGGGAGAGGGTTGAATTGCCATCCATGGACATGTTTCAAAGTTGTGGAGATCTGGAGCTTAGGGACAGGGTTTAGCAGTGACCTGGGGACAGTTGGGGTAATGGTTGGACTTGATAGGCTTAAAGGTCTTTTCCAATAAGAACAATTCTGTGATTCTGCCCTTCTGGACCAGGCTTACATCACAGCCACTGCTGCCGTAGTCCAGAACCCTACAGAACACATTACACAGCAAGAAACAGATCTGTCAGCTGGGTGAAATACAAAAAACACGTTCCCCAATCTAGTAGTGGTTGTTAACAGCTGAGCCTTCATGAGGAGAAAGGAGAAAACAGCTCTTGATTGGAAGCAAAGCCCAAGCCAGGGAGCTCAAAAGAGACCACATTTCACTTTCCGATAAAGATGCAAGTACTGTCATATCAAAAATGCTCTTAGAATTAAATCTAATAAATATTGTGGGGCAAAAAAAAGATTAAAGACTTCACAAAACAGTCAAAACATCCATTTGTAAGTGCTGTCCAACAGAATCACATTAAACATTAATTACCCACTAGGGGTTCTGTTTTCTATCAGCATTCTGAAGAAGGCATGGCATCTATTGACAGAGCTGGCCAAGCAATCAGGCTTTTTGTGGATCCTGTGAACAGAAGCACTTTCTTTGAGAAGCAAGGAACAACTGACATACTTCTAACCTGTCTCACAACCCAGAGCCTGATCCCTCTTTAGATCCTTCAGGAGACTAGATACAACAGAGACAAAATACCGGCACATACATGGGTATTCATGTGCAAAGAGGCATGTCCCATAACAGCCAACAGCAGAAAAGTCCTTCTGCAGTGTTGCATAAGCCACTTGTGCCTCTAGGCTCCTTGGAGGTCTCAAGAGGTCTGAAGCAGCACAACAATCTCTACAGTCTCTTGAGGACCAAAACACTGTGGTGCAATCACCATCCCTGGATGTGTTTCAAAGTCATGTAGATTTGGAGCTTAGGGACATGGTTTAGCTGTGCCCTTGGAACAGCTAGGGTAATGGCTGGACTTGATCCCTGATGATTCTATGATGATGATTCTACAAAGGTCTCTTCTAATCTGAACAATTCTGTTATCTCACCCACAACACTGGAAAGAAAACTGTGGGGTTATACTGCACGACTTCGACCAGCCTCAGAACCACAGCTTAGCATCTTTATGCCAAGACATGCATAAAACCCAGGTGTCACTGTGCACATACATACTTGGTAAACATGCACGTGGAACCACCATGGGACTGTCTGAACATCTACAATAAAGCACACTGCCCTAATGTGCCAAAAGTGGGGAGCTACCTGTATTTTTTTCACCTCAAAAAAGGTAAAAATTAAGTTAAAAGAAAAATGCAAAAAAAAGAGTCACAACTAACTCAAAAGAACATGTCAAACTAAAGGGTACTTAGAGAAACGGTTTGTTGGAACAGAAAATACACTCAAAGCAGAAATGGCAGAATAGTACAAGAGACTGGCACATCTGCTGTGCCAGTCTGCTAAGACAACAAAGCCACATGTAAATGTCAGACAAGGAGTAACAATGTCTGTTGTTTATTTGCCTTTTACACAGAAGTTACTTCAATGTCTGCAATATCTCCAGAACATGTTTCATAAACCTGGCACCACCGTTTATAGAGGCTGCAAATAAAGAAAAGATAAAACTACTCACTGCGCCAAGGTAGGAATCTTTTGGCAGAGATCCCAATACATCTCAACCCAAAAAACACACAAATCTAACCTTATTTGAAAGAAGCCCACTTGCTGCTGTTATTAATGAAAAAAATACCATTTGCTGGCAGAACTTGTACAAATGCAACAAACCAAACCATCCCATTTGGAGGGGGAAAGGGCAATCTTCTGGGCAATGCAGAGCTACCACACCTTCCGCACATGGGTGACGCATGCCTGTTGACTGCTTCTAATTTACAGTTTTTTTCCATAGATAAGAACATTAACAAAAAAAACGGTGACAGAAAAGGTTGAGTAAACCATTAAATACCAGGAAAACCACATGTTATACTTCACAATCTCAAACAACTCTTGAATTGGCTTTGTTGGGTAACTACCTTTCACCTCCATCTCCTGCTACAGAAAATACTGCTAATTAAATCAGTGGCAATATAAAGGTGGGAGCTTTCCCGCTTCTGCCTACCTGATAGTGGTGCAACAGCAGGAGGACTGAGGTTTGTAATGTGGAGGGGTGGATTCCTCACTCACACCCTACTGTTGAAACCACAGCCAGTTCTCATACACCTTCTCACTGTGCAGAGCAGAGACACCTCCACATACTGCAGCTACCAACAAGAACATCACCTTCTACACATCTTTGGTAATTACAGTAGCAATGAAACCAGCACAGCAAACACAAAGGGCTTTACAACACAAACACCACACTCTCCAGCTGGAGAAATGGAAACAAAAGGGAGCACTGAGAGCTCCAGAAGGATGCAGGTTCTTTCTAACAGACACAGACTGGCTGTAAACTGCTGCTGTAGGCAGTGGGATGCTGATCTACTGCTCCTGTCCAGGTCCTTCATCTCTGTAACATCATCCTGTGGCATAGTGACATTCCACTAAATTGAAAACGAGACCTGGATTGCTGTTTAGTTACTCCAGGCAAATGTCAGTTGAGATAATAAGTTTTCTCATGCGTGTCCCATTACAATGCTGCAGACACTCCAATTCCTGTGCTAAACTGCACAAAGTGATGATTTTATCCTGGCCTTTGCACTGAGGCTGTTCTGGCCTTCGCAGAAGGCTGAGAATCTGAGAAGTGCTCAGCAGTTCCTGACTCAGCCCATGCACTTGAGGAATCCAAGGTATCTGCATAGACGGAAGAGTAGTAACTCTTTCCTTATTAGAAATGACAGCAAGTCATTCATTTCCCATCACCGGCTGGCAGCAGAAATCCTGCAAAGGCCTTTATCCTCCACAGCTGAGTGAACCTCAAGGACTGTTGTTCTGCTCTGACTTTTCACCTGAGAGCAGACACCTTCTATGAAGATCCTACAGCTTCTTCCTTCTCAAGCAGGGACAGGAATGCTTTGGGACCTGATCTCTAGGTAACAACAGCAACTTTGTAAGCAAAATGATCTTAAAGGCAAAATGATCTTGGAGCACCTGGTTGGCTCAGTTGATAGAGCAGAGCATGGGACTCTGAATCCCTGGGGTCATGGGTTTGATCCCCATGTAGGACATCTTGACACAGTACTGTGGGCTTACCCTGCTCCAGCAGAGGGGGTTGGACTTAGATGATCTTTCGACGTCCCTTCCAACCTCTAACATTCTGTGATTCTGTGAAAGGTCTCTTCCAACCCAATAGATTCTGCAATATGATGCAGAGAGGGTCTGTAGGGACAGCATGTGATTACAGCACTCAGCAGCCGCCAAAGCACTAACATTCTGCTCATGCAACTCCTCAGATTTAACACCCCAAACACTTTTATGCACTAGTGGCCTTGAGTTTTCTGCCACAAGCCTTCAGATCAGATTTTGATTAAAAGGTTTTTATTCAACAAATTTTCTCCAATGTCAACAAGAAGGGTAACCACTAGAAATAGCTGGGCATTTCACAATATAGAAATACCCTCAAGATGGGACTTGCACACCATAGCCATCAGTCCCTGGGCTGGAAAATGGTGAAATTAAACACCGCAGCCAGCAGGAGAATCTGGTACAAATTTCACTGTGGCTCCTAATGAAACCCACCCCTGGAGGAGGGTTAATGACCGTTAAAGTGGGGAGTCCGGGTTCACCTTCCAAGTTGGCTATCAAGCCCTCAGTTCTCATGTATTAGCTGGATAAAGTCTGATTAATAATTTAACAATGACAGATTTATTACAGATGGTGACACCAACTCTATTTGTGAAAATAAATACTTGTAAATCAAATACAATAAAATATTTAGAGTCCTCACGCTGAAATTCTTCTTGTCATTTAGCCAAGGTACAGTTTGTTCTGAGGAAGAACGAGAACACTTCCAACAGAGCAGCAAGCAGTCGCATTGAATAAATCCAATAACCTGCTGCCACCGCAAGGAAACCAGTGGTATTACTCCAGATGCAAAGAAACTTCTATCACCAGTGGAATACGGTAAATTAAATTTACATAAGGAGGAGACAAATACAGTATTTTAATCAAGATGAAGAAATCTTTGAAAACCAGAAAAGCACAGAACAGCTGTAAGAAGCCGATCATGGCAACATCTCTTAAAAATACAAAGCCAGGAGAGCTCCATGAACAGACACGGGGAAAACAAATGTTTAAATGGTTTATTGCTGCAGTAAATATTAAACCTTTTTGTTGTCCTTGCTCACCTGTCCTTTTCACAGGTGTCATGTTTTGTACAGGTAGAATGAAGGAGGGAACAATGAAGTCCTTCATCTGATTTATAAATCAGCTCTGACACATGCAAGCAGTTGATTTATGGTACTGATTTATAATTTCTAGTTAAAAGACAAGTCCCAAGAGCAAGGTATCTCTCTGCTTCTAACCACCAAGAAGATGGATGTCAGAGAATAAAAAAATAAATCAAGAAACTGAAATGAGGCATTACTCATCCCATGCAATACAAGAGAAACACTTCAGTTGTAAAAGACCTTCAAGATCACCAAGTGCAACAATTACCCCAACTGTGTCAACACCACCGCTAAACCCTGTCCCTAAGCTCCAAATCTCCTCGACTTCAAAACATATCCAAAGATGGCAATTTAAGGCTTGTTCCAAGGCCTGATGACCCTTTCCAAGAAATTTTTCCTCAAGTCCAGCCTAAGTTTCCCTTCAGTTCAACTTGTCCTATTAGGATGAGACCTCTCTACATCCTCCTTTCAGGTAGTTGTCTACAGCGAGAAAGTCTCCCTGTAGCTGCAGATCCCAGCATGCAGGGGAAATGGCTGCATAAAAAAAACCTACTCTGATCTTCCATTGCACTTCTGTGCTTTGTGCCCCCTTCCTCCACCATCCAGAAGAGGAAGCTAAAAACAAAACCACAAAAGGTAACGCAAACATTGCTGTTATAATTTTAATAATAAAGATTTTTTCACTATGAATATAAAGATTGGAATAAATTCATGTGACAACTGAGAAGGAAGGGAAAACACAGCCCTCCAAGTGGAGCTTGTTCCTGCAGGTTTTGTGGAGACACCAGCAGCCAAGATGCTAAGGACAAAGATCGACAAGCTGAAACACAGAGGACCACTTCTGAAGTTTGCTGTTACCAGCAAATACAACACCAGAAAAACCTTGTATTTCAATTCCTAGAACTAATAAACATGCTCTGAAGCATTCAAGTGAGTGATTTGTACTTGTCATCTGCTTGAAAGATTTAGATAAGCAGCTTGTAGGGCCAAGATTAGTTTCCCACTGAAACAACTAGAAAACTTGTTCTTTGTTTCTTGTGTTACCTGCCACATATCTCAGAGATGTGTCAAAAGTACCACGAAAATCAGTTGAGAAAGAAAATAAAAAGGTATAACTATCAGGTCTGAAAAATTACTATTAGAACAGAGAAAGAGAATACGTACCACAATAAATTTGGCTTAAGCAGAGGAAATGAATTTTTTAAATAAAATTGAAAAGTTAATAAAAAGCAGGAACCTACAACAAACTGTTAAAATATCAGCCAGAATACACAGGCAGCAGGAAAGGAATATTTGGTTTTTGTTCTAAAAGGAATATGACACAACCAAAACACTTTTTTTGGGTGTTGTTTTCCAATGATACCATCAGGTAGAATTCAAAAGTTCCTGGCTTTTAGCTACAGATTCAGATGATGAATAAAGAAATCGCCAACACAAGTGGTTTGTTTCCTCTAAAAAACTCATGCACGCACTTTTAACCTTGTAATTAATAAGAACACACAGAAAAAAGAAACAGGCAAAGTCAACCACTTTTCATATTTCATACATTTTTTCATCACAGGCTAACACACGACAACCCCAAGGATTCTTCAGAGAACAATAATGTAAAAGATGCTGCTTTGAAAAACATAGACTCAAAGAACGGGTCGGGCTGGGAGGGACCTCAGAGATCATCCAGATCCAAGCTCTCAGGGCCACCTCTCACTAGACTAGACCGCCCAGAGCCCCATCCAGCCTGGCCTTGAACACTTCCAGGGAGGAAGCAGCCACAGCCTCCCTGGGCAGCCGGTTCCAGTGCCCCAGCACCCTTGCAGGGAGGCATTTCTTCCCAAAACCTATCAAAGCTCCCCTTGGGGCACCATATTCTTGCAAAAGAAACCGCATTTCGGCGGGCAGCTCTCTGAAGAGAGCTCTGGGACAGATTTCCACAAAATTCGCCGCTTCCCTTCACAGGGCTCCCGCCTGACGAGGCCAGGGGTAGGCGCGGGTCGGGTTCTCTACCCCTAAATGGCGGCCCCTGGGCACCCCTCGAGCCTAGGGCGGGGGAGGCGGTTAAGATGGAGTCCCAGGTCCCCCCTCCGCAGCCCTGTACCTGCAGCAGGCCGCCCATCTTGGACTGCAAGGCGCGGAACTCTTCGGGCGAGGCCTCGGGGCACAGCTGCCCGCGCAGGTCCTCGGCTGTAGCTGGCCCGTCGCCGCTGAAGGTGGCCCGGGCGAGGCCGCTTAGGAGGCTCCACAGCGGCTTCGAACCCTCGGGCTGCTCCGGCGGCTCCCCTGGAGCCGCCATCCTTAAGGGGGTGGAGCCACCGCGGGCCCCACCCCATTGCTATGGCGGCCGCGCAGGAATATCGGGGGGACGGCGCGGGAAACCGCGTTCGCTCACAAGCTGCAGGGTTCAGCGGGATGCAGATAACCGCCAGAAGGTGACAAAGGCTGGTGAAACAGGCTGCGACAGCCGTAAAAGATCAGCCTCGGGATGCAGAAATCTTCTCGTACCAACACCTCGAAATTTGCCCAAACTGCTCATTTTAATTAGTTGCACTGGAACTCTGCTCATTAGAATCTCATTGGCACAGCTCCTCCCACCAGGGACTCTATG
Source organism: Rhinopomastus cyanomelas (assembly GCA_013400115.1). Taxonomy (NCBI): domain Eukaryota; kingdom Metazoa; phylum Chordata; class Aves; order Bucerotiformes; family Rhinopomastidae; genus Rhinopomastus; species Rhinopomastus cyanomelas. The sequence goes on from VXBP01004899.1 coordinate 13,763, forward strand.
GGATTTGAATTCTCTGCACACCGTTGCCTTAATTCAAGCAAGAAACGTTTTAGCCGATTAAAACGTAAAAGAATTGTGACTAGGTATTAGATAGATGCCTTGAGGTGTGTATGGACACTAAAGTGTTTTGGTGCATCACTGGGTAAATAATTACCTAACATGCCCATATTTGCAAATATCTTGTAAATTAAAATACCTGCACTGTGTTTATTGCCCTATGGCACACTGGGGAAACCACCCTGCTTCTGGGACATCACCACCAACATGGAGCCTTCGCTAGACACAGTTCTTCTCATGTCACAGTTTTATGTTGTGTTTCTGCAGCGTAGTTTAATGTGTAACTTAAAACGAAGAAATAAAACCACCAAAATCAGAAAAAAACCCCAAACCAAATCCCATAAACTAGAGCTACACATGGAGAAAAACACCCAACTAAAACTCAATCCCTTTAACAGGAATGACCTGGTCAGGTGCAATAAACTTTTGGTTTTTAAACTGTGTCTTCAAGAAAATTTAATCAGTTTTATTATTATTGTAAAGAAGCTTCCATAGGCTTTGCTCAGTCCCTCAGCAGTTAGACCAAGCACAAACCACAAATCACAGAAGAAAAAAGTACTGATAAAAATCAAATGTCCTCTCTGTGCACCATTCTATACAAGTTTAAATATACAAAAATATTAAAATGCTTTGTACATACAAGCATCCACAAAAGAGACGGTGTGCTCTTGTGAGAGACGTCTACAGCAAACTTTCTTCTGCTAATAACACAGTGGCACAATTTCCCACCCAACTGCAGATATTTAAGCAAACCCTTCTTAGCTGTACTTTTTTCTTATGATGTACAAGAAGCATCACATTGCTTGAAAATTTGACCTGTAAGTTTGTGATCAACATGATCTGTTCTGTCCAGTTCTTTATTCTGGATCTCCTTGTTGGTAGGGAACAGGCAAAGACCATGTGCAAGCTGTCCTTGCCCAAAGGAGATCACACCTTGTGGAGCTGGAGGAGCAGGAGGAGTAAACAGTGGTTAGTAATTAAAACATCCCTTTTTTCCTACGGGGTTTAAACAGCACTTCTCAAAGCTTTAAAGACTCTGGAGATACAGAATTTCCATTGACTCATTAGGAATTGATATCTAGCATGAGAAAGGTAATTGATGTGAATACAGACACTGCACAGCTGATCCTTCTGAGTCTCAAAACTCTGATGAGGACAGTTTGTGGCTGTTGGCATGTGAAAAAGGAACAGGACAGTAACTCTTTGTGGCTGATTCGTATCACTGTAGAGCATGAAGTGGAAGTTCCATCACTCTGGTGCGAATTGCTGAGGATGCTGTTCCTTGGTGATGCACACTTTGATGGGTGTCACTAAGTCCAAATGAGTTGCTTTACTGATTCATGTTGTGGGGTATGAAGACATATTTGTTCTTGGAATTGCTTCTCTTTCTCCTCAGATCTCTGTGCCACCTTGTGTGAAGACAGCAAAAACAGCTGCTGGAGAGCGCATGGTCCATCTCCAACATCAGTGTAAAATTCTTCAGAACACAGGCAGCAGCAACTCCGTAACCTGTCTTTAGCTGCATTATTTATCTGGGGGTTTTTGTGAACAACTTTATTCCTAAATTAGAAATCCTTTGGAAAGTCTCTATGTATCTACACACAGTACTGTGTCCAAATCACCTCACAGGGATACCATGGCTTATGGGGAAGAAATAGAGACTTTGATCCAAACCCCAGTGACCCCATATGACCATCTTGGTCTGGACCCAGTCCTTCAGGAAAACTTCATTTGTTATTGATCACCTGAACCGTTTTTCGGCCATAGTGGTAATAGCTGTAGGCAGATGTTACTGTTGTGAAAGCTGTGATGCACCTTTGGGGAAAGAGAGTTGGAGAGTTGCCCGAGTCCAAGCACAAGGATTAAAATGTTATTTTTAGGCATCTTCCCTATTTTCACCAGAGTCAAGCAGATTCCACAGGTTAAATGGTGAGATTCAGGGCTAAGTGGAGGACTCTTTAAATCCCAGAGCACATTAACAATAATTGCACATTAGGACAGATTTTTACCATACTAGTGCTAGTTTAGAAAAGATCATAGAATCATTAGGGATTGGAAGGGACCTCGAAAGATCATCTAGTCCAATCGCCCTGACACAGCAGGATCACCTAGACCAAGTCACACAGGAACACATCCAGGCAGGTCTTAAACGTCTCCAGTGAAGGAGAATCCACAACCTCTCTGAGCAGCCTGGTCCAGTGTTCCATCACCCTCACTGGGAAGAAGTTCCTTCCCATATTTATGTAGAACCTCCCATCTTCCAGCTTACAACCATTGCCCCTTGTCCTATCACTAGATGACATTGAGAAGAGCCTGGATCCATCCTGACACTCACCCTTCAAATATTTATAGACATTAATGAGGCCACCCCTCAGTCTCCTCTTCTCCAAGCTAAAGACACCCAGCTCCCTCAGCCTCTCCTCATAAGGGAGGTGTTCTGCTTCCTTTATCATCCTCATTGCTCTATGCTGGCCTCCCTCCAGCAGCTCCATGTCCTTCTTGAACTGAGGGGCCCAGAACTGGACACAATACTCCAGGTGTGGTTTCAACAGTGCAGAGTAGAGGGGGAGAAGAACCTCTCTTGATCTGCTAACCAGCCCCCTTCTGATCCACCCCAGGATGCTGTTGGTCCTCTTGGCCACAAGAGCACACTGCTGGCTCATGGTCATCCGAGTTGGTTTTTGTACCCCAACAAGCTAGACCCAGCATTTCTCTGTTACTCACAACATGGCTACTTATCAGAATCCCAAGGTGAGTGTTCCACAGATTACTTGAGATTTGGCTTCCCAACAGGATTAGACAACACACTCTTAAGATTAGAGCTCCTAATTTCTTTAAAGCTTTAGAGTTTCTTGTTTTGTTTTTTTTCTAGAAGACAGGCAATACTAGATTTTCCACTATTTAAACTAAGTCACTACATAATCCTGCTATCTGCTGTTCTCAGCTCTGACCTAACTGCTCTGGAGAAGTGACTGCACATGCAACACCTGTCAGCCACAACCCAGACTCAGCGACTGCAGTGCAAGGAACAGCCATTATTTAATGAGGTGTGATGCTGCTCTGTCCCTCCCCTTCCTTCCTACAGGCTAGCAGAAATTATAGATTTCTTCAGATGTTTTTCAAAGAGGCTTCAGAAACCTGCATTTAAAAATAGTGGGTGCAGTGTGAAACAGCAGTAAGCAATCACTTTCCATCTATTTTTACTGTTAGATTAACCTCAGTTACTTATGGAGTGCATTACATTATCTGAAGAAAGAAAGGAAGAGCAAAGTTACCATAATGTCTGCAGGTAGATGCTGTCCACGTAATTGAAAACAGGAGCTGCTAAAGAAGCTGCCACCAGAACAAGCTGAACCGCCGTATTCATCTGATAAAAGCAAAACAGGGAATGCGACCAAAAGTGAGGACATGTATTAGGGAAAGAAAAGCAATGTTTCACACAAGGAAAATCAGCTTAACTTCTAACACTGGTTTAAATTATTAGTCTGTAAGTTGTAAAATTTCTACATTTTATTAAATAAAAATAAACTTTTATTTTATTAGAATGTCTAGAATGTGTCCAGAAGCCTCTTTTAACAAAGCATCTTTCACCCTCTGAAGTCGGCACAACCTCCTACAGGGCACAGTTGAAGATCTTTCAGGATATAAGGTGCCTCCAAATTAGTCAGCATGATTTTGAAACCACACTGAGGTAAACAACCCTCTTCCTTCCAATGTATGTGGCACTCCAAGTACTGAGGAGTGGAGTCCAAGTGCCGGGTGCTGCACTTTGGCCACAACAATCCCATGCAGAGCTACAGGCTGGGGTCGGAGTGGCTGGAGAGCAGCCAAACAAAAAGGGACCTAGGGGTGCTGATCGATACCCGCCTGAACATGAGCCAGCAGTGTGCCCAGGTGGCCAAGAGGGCCAATGGCATCCTGGCCTGCATCAGGAATGGTGTGGCCAGCAGGAGCAGGGAGGTCATTCTGCCCCTGTACTCTGCACTGGTTAGGCCGCACCTTGAGTACTGTGTCCAGTTCTGGGCCCCTCAGTTTAGGAAGGACATTGAGGTGCTTGAGCGTGTCCAGAAAAGGGCAATGAGGCTGGTGAGAGGCCTTGAGCACAAGCCCTGTGAGGAGAGGCTGAGGGAGCTGGGATTGTTTAGCCTTGAGAAGAGGAGGCTCAGGGGAGACCTTATTGATGTCTACAACTACCTGAGGGGTAGTTGTGGCCAGGAGGAGGTTGCTCTCTTCTCTCAGGCAGCCAGCACCAGAACAAGAGGACACAGCCTCAAGCTGCACCAGGGGAAATTTAGGCTTGAGGTGAGGAGAAAATTTTTCACTGAGAGAGTCATTGGCCACTGGAATGGCCTGCCCAGGGAGGTGGTGGAGTTGCCAACTCTGGAGCTGTTCAAGGCAGGATTGGACGTGGCACTTGGTGCCATGGTCTAGCCTTGAGCTCTGTGGTGACAGGTTGGACTTGATGATCTATGAGGTCTCTTCCAACCTTGATAATACTGTGATACTGCGAGTTGCTACTCTTACCTTGCTGATGAATGTTGGTTTCAATTGGGCAGTAGCATAACAAGGGTTAAAATATCTACTGAATGTTCTCTGTGGGGGCAGGAAAAAGAAGAAAAATTTCAGTGTATTCCATTTGATGGACCTCTGGATGCAACACATAAAAGTCTCTTACAGTGCAGGAGAATTGTGCTGCTCCTTAGAGGATTTACTCCTCACAAGACAGACAAAAAAAATAGTCATCAGCAGCAATGACTCATCCTGATGAAACCTATTTGATGAAGTACTGTTCTCGTACAAGCCTGTCTGACAATGGAACAAGTATGACATGACAGCTTGGGCTACTCAGCATGGGTTTTGATGATGAAAATATCTTGGTTACAACTTTGTTAAAGGCTTGCTCGATTTTTTTTCATACTTGTAAGGTACAAACAAGTTAATAAAAATAAAAGTATTGTGATTAAATAGAAGCACTGTGATTTAATAACTTGGTAGCAAATCAATAAAATCATTACAATTTAATCACATTTAATAAAAAGTATCACCTTGTAATAAAATGTATTCACAAGATTATCTTAATAAAAATCAACATAAAGTAATGAGTAAAGTCATTGCAACTGAATAAAGTCACTGCCATAAAATCAAATAAAAATAAAATGGTTGCAATTTAACAAAATAATTAGAATTTCACACAATCTAATAAATTAATTAGTTTTGTTTAATGCTACACACATACCGGTGGTGAAAGAGTTTTGTATCGCACATAAAAAACAGCAGCGATGAGTGCTACATCCCTCAGAATAATCATGGAGGTAAGTGAGACTGGAGAAGGAAACCAAGAGGAACCAGTGAAAAATCACACATAAAGAAAACCAAAACAAAAGAGGACAAAACGTGAGGCAAGAAGACATTACAACTCCCAGAAAGTCTTATCAGGTTCTTTACCTTCCACAGGAGTTCAAGTGACTGTTTCTCACCTGGGATGAGGTTTGTGCAAGTGAGGCTTATGTAGAGCACACTGATGAGAATTTTGTCAGCCAGAGGATCGAGCGCACTTCCCAGAACAGACTTCTGATTAGCCCAGTTTCGAGCAATAAATCCATCCAACTAGGAAAAACAAAGCTCCATAAGGTAACCAATACTCCGAAATTCACAGTATTGTCAAAATAGGAGCACTAAGCACACCTGAGCATGGTAATCATAGAGTGGTTTAGCTTGGAAAGGACCTTTAAGCTCTTCAAGTCCAACCACTAATCCTACTATGCCAAGGCAACTGCTAAACACTGTCCCTAAGCTCCAGATCTATGTGACTTCTAATGGACCACTAGATGCGTAAGGACTGAGTGGGTCTGGGAATCCCAGTGCTCACACAGCTCAGCCAGCACTTTGTCGCTTTACAGCACCTTGTGCTGCCAGGAGGTGATGCAATAGCTTTAAGCTGAAAAAGAGTGGGGTTAGATGTGATCTTAGGAAGAAATTCTCCCATGATAGTGTTGAGGCACTGAACAGACTGCCCAGTGAGGTTGTGGCTACTCTATCCCAGGAAGCATTCAAGGCCTGGTTGGATGGGGCTTTGGGCAAGGCAACCTAGTCTGATGAAGGGTGTCCCTTCCCATGGCAGGGGGTTGGGAGTGGGAGATTGCTGAGGTCCCTTCTAACCCCAACCATTCTCAGACTCCATGATCTGCAAGAAGTCAATGACAAAGCAGTTCTAGAAATCAGTGGCTATAAGCCATAATCTGTTCTATTACTTTCCATTCTACATCAGTGTAGAATTCCAGTGCAGCTCAACCGGATCACCACACACCACACTACCCCAAGGTCTTTCTGAACCAATGCAAAACGCACCAAATCTGTGACACCAGCCAACACGAAGACACCAAGCGCAACGTTGAAATTTTCTTCTACAATCAAGTAGCCTAAAACCGGTGCCAGACCCATCCTTGCCATTGACAGGATGTTTGGGATCGTCCAGGGGTTTTCATACTGGAAAGGAAGAAAGGAAAAACTCCAGGTCAGGAAGGCAAACACTGATTTGGGACAGGGACAGAATTAACCAGGACACAGCTTTCAGGGAAAAAGATGTCAGGAAGTGTCCCCACAACTTGTCCTGTGCGTCCCAAACAAGAACCTTAGAGACTTCAAAGGTGCTTGCCCAGCCCCAAACGCAAAACCGAAATACCTCAAACGTTGTTTTCTGGCCTCGAACACACACCTGAGAGACCCTCAAGCTGCTTATCTGTCTCCCAACACAAAGCTGCCACTCCAAAGCCGTTTGTCTGATCCCAAACACGAACCCCTCATTCCCGTACCAGCTCGGCGTAGCCCGGCCGCGTCTCCCGTGGAGGTCCCGCTTGCGCGCTCCCGCCGCTGAGAAGGCGCCAGGCGGGGACGCGCAGCAGCCGGTGCCGGTGGGGCCCGATCAGAGCCGCCCCGGGCGCGGAGGGGCAAAACCCACCGCCGTTCCTGTGGCGGCCGCCCAGGGGCCTAGCAGGCCCTGGGCGCCCCTGGCCCGCCCCGCGGAGGAGGCCCCAGAGGCCGCGGCCTAGCCAGGCCGCAGCCAACATGGCGCGCTGCGGACGCTACCCGGCCCGCGGGAGCGCGTAGCCTCCCGCCGCCATCAGCCCGCCACCCCCTGCGCGGGGACACGGCTGCGGTAGCGCGACGTTTTACGGCGCTTTACGGCAGCCGCATTCGCGCGCTTTACGGCACCCGACTGAAAAGAGGGGTGCTGCAGCTCGTGAGAATTCCAGGGGAAGAGCGGATTTTTTCCAGGTTTTCCTACTTACCTTCACGCCTTGCGCAGGGTCCATGGCGACATTGCGGGCTGTTCTTGCTCCAGCCGCTTCTCCTGACCCTTGACGGGGAAGGGGACATTTGGATTTACCATAAAAGACTGCCCTGAGCAGCAAATGGGTCTCTTGTTCTCGGTGCTGGCTCCTCGCCCACGTTTACTTTAGCTCAGCTAGAGAGAAGAGTTTACTTTGCAGGTGCAGCCATTTATTTGTTCCTGAGAGAGCCATGTTCCTGCCTTGTTTCCGAGCACCGGGGCCAGGTAACCTGAAATGATGTGTCAAGGCTGCAGTAACTAACTCGATGTTTTTCTGTTCAGCTGAAAGACAGTCGGTTCTCACTAATTAGCAGCAGGATGGTTGTCATCCTACAAGCCAGGACACACTGGCAATTAAGGCTCAATGAAAATGTTAAGCAAAATCATAGAGTCACAGAATGATTTAGGATCAAAGTGACCCCAGAGATGATCTAGTCCCAGCCTCCTGCTGTGGGCAAGGACCCCGTGCTTGTGAACAAGATAATGCAAGGTCTGTGTTCTCTTGCTGAACTCTCCTCATTACAACACTAAACATCACCTCCACTGGTCCAACAGCCCAGACTTCCAGAGCAGAGCAGGGGAACTGAAACCTGCTTTTGAAACTCCAGATTTCTTGCACAAGGAAAACAAACAAAACCTACCCCGAGCACTGTACTCCTCTGTCGGCAGAGGTTAAAATTGAACTTCTAATGCCTATTTCCCATTAGCTGATAATCCTATAGAAGGAGGTACTTTTAACTCCCACTTTGCTTTGCAAGAGGGTGTGAACTGCTCTCCTCTGCCATCCAAATGCTTGTGTACAGGTGACAACTGCAAGTGACAGTTCAGATATTACAGAAATGCCATTAACGACCAGTCTGGCAGGAACAGGCTGCTGGCCACTTCATAGTTCATAGACAGAGCTCAGTGTATTCCTCGGTTTGAAGCATCTCATCTGCCAAACTAGTTACCAATTTCAACTACAGTTAAGATTTACACTGTGTAAGCACTGAGCAGCTCAACATGTTCTTTCAAACCTGTAAAGCTCCCGTTTTCATCAAAAAGTTGCCCTGGAAGCAGGCTGAGATCAGACCCTTATGCTGGTTTATTGTTTAAAAAAAGCAGGATTTATTTTCTTGTCTTGCTACTTACATTACATATTTTAGAAATAAAAGGGGAAAAACAAGAGTATCACAATGGCCACACAATCAGTTTCATAGGGTTTTTTTTAGTATTTCACTGAATGTTTCTCACCTGCCATTTTATTGCATAAAAAATAAAGATCCACAAAGCAGAAAATGCAAACAGTTTCAAGTAAGGTGTCACTTCTTAACAGTTATGGAACTGTGTTGTCTCAATACAAAGGTTCCCAACTCTTTGGAAACATTTCTATAAATTCCTCTAATGAGCTACAGGGCTAATAAAAGGGGACTCAAACCTAAGTAAATGACAGGGCCAGCACTGCAGACTGCCACGTGGCTGCAGGGCCATCAGTCTGTTCAAGATTTAATGATTTACTCAAAGTTTCTCAATGGCTCCACTCACATAGTCTGAAGCTGATAAATTCTTGAACCTTTTTTCAGAAGATAACCCTGATCATTCAGGGATCCAATAAAGCTTTCGAAATCAGATACCTAAGGGAAAGAAAAGACAAAAATAAATACCAAATTGGAGGAATGACATTTAAGAAGAAGTGGAAGTAAAGTGAGCCAAGAATAGTCCTCAAACTCGTGACCTATCAGGAGGTGGCCTACAGGCAATTCTTCATGTACATACTGTTTTTACATAGACAGAGTTTTAAAACTGAAGTTCTCTCACCCCAGCAGACCAAACAACAGAAGAAACAGCATTACTGCACATAATAAGTTCCACAAAGATAAATAAATTAATTATCGATGCTTTTCACCTATTACACCCAAAGTCCAGTTTTGTGCTTTCAATTTAAATTTAATTAAAACATTTTCTATCAGCATTTAAAGCTTTTTATCAAGAAGCAAAAAGTTAAATGAGCTAAGGATGTTTTTGCTCATCTCAATTCTTCCCCCACCAAGTAAAGAACACAATCAGTTATGGGATAAAACATGTTTGTTGCCACATGTCCTACTGAATGTTTCTGTCAGGGTACAATATTAGGGTGCTGTGAAGTTTAGGAAAGCCAAGAGAGGCTACTCAGGAAGACTGCTCAGCCCAGACACTGCTTATTTCTGTTCATTGCCGCGAAACAGGACACACGCACCCACTCCACACTTTGCAATGAATAGTTTTGACTGGTATTGCAGTTTGCTGCTGAAGCAACCCTCGATCCCCAGACTTACTCGGATCTGTAGCTCCTTTGCAATATGCCGAAGCTGTTGTAAGTCAAAGAGATTGTTGTAAGTTCTCTCTGCAATACTGTTAAGGGCAGAAACAAATCTCTTTGCTTGTGACCGATTGCTCATCCCAGACCCATGCTGCGAACGCTCAAAGTCCAGTTTTCCAAATTCATCAGAGTATGTTCCCAGCATGCTAAAAATAAATAGATCAACAGGAGGTAAAAGCAAAACCAACACAAATTTCATTCCCAAAACATAACTGCTTAAAAAGGCTTTGAGAAGCCACAAAGGAAACCATCCACTAGGAAGGAAGTCATTGTATAGGGAACTTAAATCACTTTGAAATTGCAGAACTGCAAATCCAGAATAATTGCAGGAGGAAAAAAGTAATTTCTCCACAATGTTTGTGTAACTGTATTTAAAAAAAATTTGAATGACACTGTGATTTTCAATTTCTTTTTAAAGCAGTTGCATTACCTGTATTTCATTATTTCTACTACATCCTCAGCATCTTCCTTGGTACATTTCTCTCTTAATTCCAGTCTTGCTCGTGCCTTAAAACAAAGACAAAAGAAACCCCATAAAGTGGTTTTTAAGATCTATTATAGCTGATGTGACAAAAGAGCTACAATTGCTCTACAAGCAGTACAAGTTCTAGAAGCAGAAATAGAAGCTTTCCCTACAGTTCCAGTGGTATTTCAGTGTCATCTCTTGCATATTTTGCATTATTAAGCTGTAGCTCGTAGTTTATTTGCTTTTTAATAGGATGTCACAAATCACAAGTAACATTAGAGAAAGCAGCAGCACTTCAAGTTCAAGATGGGCAGCAGCTTGTTCCTGTCTGCTCATGCTTCTCTTTTTAGAAGGATGTTTTACATTGTAAGAGGCTTTAAGAAACCTTAAGGACATTAAGTCTCTTGCATTACCCCCCCCTTTTTTTTTCTTTTTAAACATAACATAAAACCATAGCAATGAATAAGCTGTCAGACATAATGGGATATATCAGTAGAGGCGTAGAAATAAATCTCTTTGCTTTCAGTCCCTTAAGTATTCCAGCTCACATTTACCTCCGTAAGTCGGATCAGGGACTCCAGCTGTCTTGTGGTGATTGGTGTGCTGTCTGCTCCTTGGTTCTGTTTCCGGAGCTTAAGGTAGAATTCCTGGAGGACCTGAGCAGCTTCAGGAGATAAATGTGGGTGTACGTACTGCCTAGCATATCCGATGTACTTCCTCAGTAGCTGATGGGGAATGGCATCAAAACTTTCTCCTGGTAAGATCTAACCCAGTTACAAAGAATTTAGATTTCTGCCTGTCAGAAATTTTAAAGTAACATATTCAACTTCTTCTATGCTTTACCTGGCAAAACCTTCCCCTAAAGTGCTTTACAGCTTCATATATGAACTGTGTACTTAAAGAGACCATACACTATGCTTAGACATGAAACTGCTTGGCCAGTTCAGACAAAGCAGCCAAATCTTCTCATTTGCAATAAGATGTGCCAGACACGATTTAAACACAGAATATCTCATTTCCCAATCGTTAGAAGAGAGAGCTTCACAGAAGACTGAACCATCCCTGCCAACATCCCATTTCCAAAAGTGCAGGCATTTAGCTACAGTACGGGAATTTTCTGCCAAGACCTGGCATTTGATATCAGCCCCCAAATCAATCACTTGAGTTTAATCAGAAATGTTTCCTCACCTATAATCCTCCAAAGTCTGTAATGAGTTGCATTATGCCCAATGATTTGTTTACACGCTGTTTTACTGATTCAGTACTCTCACAGTACATTTTGTTATAACACATTACTATATCAAGTTCTGTAGCTCTTCATGGAAATGTAACCCAGCAAATTTGCCCAGGAGTGTCACACACAGGTGTCTTTCCACTTAAAAAAAAACCCCTACAAAAAAATTAATCTCAGCTCATAAATTCTATTTTTTTGTGGATATCAGTGTAGCTTCAGACACATCTTGAGCAGCTTCAGCAGACAACTGGTATAACTTAAGTACTTCCTCTTTAATTCAGAGACAATTATCATGAGAAGAATGGGAGTGGAAAATCAAGGGCATCCAGCAGCAGGTTAGGGTTGCCAGGTACTAGTAGTGCAAGAATATCCCAGGAATGGACACAGCAACAGACACAGGACATGTTCTACCTTCAGTCTTTCAAGCAGTGGTTGATCTGAAACAACCTCAAGAACAGAGCGATCCTGGGTGTTGGCACGAGTGGCAATGGCACTGCTGTAAGCCACCTGCTTTCCAGCCCGAATCGCCATCACGTGCTCAGACAGCAAGTGGTCATGATCTTCGTTCGGGGTGTCCAGCAAAATGAAAACTAGATCAAATCTTGATAGTAAAGCACTCCCCATTCTAGAGAAAAGACAAGAAAAGTGCTCGTAAAGGAGTGGGAAACAATGCTGCTTCACTTCAAAGACATATAAAAAACTCCCTGTTCCATTCATTCAGAATCAAGCAGAACAGCAAATTCTCTCTCCAGAGCCACAAAAAAAAAAAAAATTTGACTACCAGAAGCATCTAGACCCAAATGTGAAGTCTACAAACACCATTTCAGAAAGCACTCACTTTAAGTTCTCAGACACCGTTTTGGCTTTGTTATAATGTCCTCCCACAGGATTTGCTGCAGCAACAATTGATGTTCGAGCTGGCAAACTGCAAACGATGCCAGCCTTGGCCAGGCTGATGCTTTGCTGTTCCATGGCTTCAAGCAATGCTTGATGCTGGTTTCCCATCTTATCAAATTCATCTATTCCACAAATTCCTGGAAGCAATCATCACAGGACAAAGATTTATTAGAGAGTGCATGCTACAATCCGCGCTGCATCAGAGGCCTAATGCAGAGTCCTGGTGACTGCGGAAAACATCAGACCAGGCCTCCAGTTCAGTGAGGTTTGTTTTCGTTTTGTACCACTATCAAGGTGGCCTGCCTATAGAAGCATTTCTTGAATACACATTCATCTAACAAAAACAAGTGTTTTAAAAGCAGAAATAAAAGACAAATCTCACAAAGCACCTATTTTTCATTTTTGAAAAGCAGTGACAGTCCAGCAGCTGCCATTAAGTCAAATACTTCTCCAATGAAGTTCTGGTTCTTTGACATCCTAGCACCACCCCCAGAACCACCTCGAGAGAGGCCACTGGAGCAGCTCAGAACTCCAAGTATGCAAAGCCAGTATTGTACTTCAAATACACATTCATAGTCCGCAGTTGTGTGAGAACCATCATTAATCTTAGACTCAGCAGCACACATAGTCCTCTGCCTCACATACATCCATACAGAACTGTGTTACCTTGGTCTCCAAGCACCAAAGCACCAGCTTCCAAGGCAAAATCCCCGGAGGCACCATCTCTGGACAGTGTAACAGTCAGGCCAGAGCTGGTAGAGGTATTACCACAAACATACACGCCTCGAGGGGCAACGTTACACACTGCCTAGAAGAGAAATAAGTATTTTTTCCCTTCCTGCTTTGAAATATGAAAAGCAAAGCTTGGTAAGCCTGACCACAGACATGCTGTAGTTACATTTGCCTGGGAAGTACTGACCTCTCAGCCTCACCTCTGTACCTGGGAAGATCATGGAACTGATCATTCTGGAGAACATGCTAAGGCATATGGAGGACAGGGAGGTAATCCTAGGTAGCCAGCATGGATTTACTAGAGGCAGGTCCTGCCTGACCAACCTAATGACCTCCTACAATCAAGCAACTGTATCAATCAGCACAGGAAGACCTACCGATGCTATCTCTCTGGACTTCTGCAAGGCCTTTGACACTGTCCCCCACAACATCCTTATCTCTAAGTTGGAAAATTATGGGTTTGATGGGTGGACTACTCAGTCAATAAAGAACTGGCTGGATGGTCAATGGCTCGATGTCCAGATGGACGAACATGACAAGTGGTGTCCCACAGGAGTCTGTAACAGGACCAGTGTTGCTCAGTATTTTCATAAATTACATTGACAGAGGCAATAAGTACGCGCTCAGCAAGTTTGAGGATGATACCAAGCTGGTGCAGTTGATATGCCTGAGGGATGGGATGCCACCCAGGGGGACCTGGATAGACTGGAGAGGTGGCCCATGTGAACATTATGTGAGTCTTGCACCTGGGCTGGGGTAGCCAGCATTGTCACTATAAGCTAGGAGAGGATCTGCTGGAGAGCAGTCCTGTGAAAAGGGACTTGGGAGTGCTGATGTATGAGAAACTGGACAAGAGCCACCAGTGTGCAATCGCAGTCCAGAATGCCAATCACATTCTGGGCTGGATAAAAAGTACTGTGGCCAGCAGATCAAGAGAGGCAATTAGTCCCTTCTACTCTGCCCTGGTGAGACCTCATCTGGAGTATTATGTCCACTTCTGGAGTCCCCAACATAAGAAGGACGTATACATACTGGAGTGTGTCTAGAGGAGGGCCACTAAAATGATCAGGGGAATGGCGCATCTCTCACATGAGAACAGGCTAAAAGAGTTGGGGCTGTTCAGCCTGGAGAAAAGAAGGCTCCAGGAGGACCTTCTTTTAATCTTCCAGTACCTGAGGGGGGCCTACATGAAGGCAGGGAAACCCTTTTCAAGAGGGTTTGTATGTATAGGACAAGGAGCAATGGGTTCAAGCTGGAAAATGATAGATTTAGGTTGAATATTGGAAACAAGTTCTTCAATGTGAAGGTGGCTGATTGCTGGAATGGGCTCTGTGGTGAGGTAGTGGGGGCCCCATCCCTGGAGTCATTTAAGGTCAGGCTTGATGAGGCTCTGAGCAACCTACCCTAGGCAGAGTTCTCCCTCTGTAGGGAGGTTGAATTAGATGACCTCTATAGGCCCCCTCCAGTCTAGGACACTTTATTCTATAAGTAGTTACAACGAGATTTTTCGTACTACACCTACTAACACCTCTGTTTTATTTAAGGTAAAAGCAAAAAGCAGTTCAGCTACATCTCAAAGCAATCACCAGGTGTGTGAGGATTGAAAAACAAAAACAACAACAACCAACCCACCCAACCCTGGCTCCTACATCGCTTTTTTTTCCTTGGGATAGAACCACAGAATCATAGATTCACTACGGATTGGAAGGGACCTCGAAAGATCATCTAGTCCAATCTGCCTACAACAGCAGGATCACCTAAACCAAGTCATGTTTTTTTTAATTTGAATGAGAGGAGTCTGGCCTCAGGGTCTTCTCTGAGGAAGAGATTAACAGCTTTTCTTGAGTGACATTCCCATTATTTAGTAACATTTAGTAACCATGTGAAAAAACAAATCATCTACTCACCCTAGAGTCCCCACATTCCATGATAGAATAATTTTGGATTTCTTTACAGAGATGCTTGAATGCAAATTCATCACTTTGGTTAAGTTATTGCAAATCATACCCTAACATAACATGTCCACATTAGAAAGTCAGACAATAGAAATAAAATCTACCCATACTTGCAACATTTGACTTTTTCCTAATCCTGGATCTCCAACGACCAGAATGTGCGGATCTCCTCGCACCGGGATTCTGTTCTTGTCATCTACAAACTTCTGACATCCTCCAAACAATGCCAGGGTCAAGCCTGCCTTTACAATCTGTAGTGGTACATACCAACATGAGTAAGTATTTGATCCTGGCGAGCTGCCCACCCTTCCCTTCTGGATGGCTGCCGCTTATGCCTTGTCACTGAAAGCCACTGTGTACCACAGCCACCTGCAGAGACCCTGCCCCTTCTCCCCACCCCAGATAAGCTTTATAAATCCATTAGGAGTTTAGATATAAGCATTTCAAACTGAAGTTGCAATCGGAGATGTTAAGTGACTCACCTCGTGGCCATAGATGGCAGGACAAAGTGAGCTGGAAAACAAAAGAACAGTGTAATATATGGGCAATATAAATCTTATGTTACTGATGTCAAGTTGGAATCAACCAAAATCAGGCAAGTTCTTTTAGGAAGCCTGGATACAAGCTGCAGCAGAATATGAGATCAAGGGCATTTGCCATAGATGAGGGAACCCAGATGTAATCTCTGGTTCCTTTAAGCTGACTGTGGTAAAGTATCAACACCACACCTCTGGAAGTTGGGATACCTGCCTCACCAAAGCTGGTGTAGAATAATTTAAAACTGCTGCATCCTGAAACAGAGATGAAGAAGCTACACAGCAATCAGCTTCAATACAAGGATTATACCGGTGTGTGGTGTTGGCTTGCACACTGGGCAAACCACTCCACAAGGTTTGGGACAACACTGCTGTTAACTAACCGCTTGTTCTGTCTCTCTGGACACAGATACCTCTATAAATTTGTATTTAATTTACTCAATGAGGAGCAAAAGCAAAATTAACCTTCCCCCCCCCATAGCTTTCTCTTTCCAAACTGAGCTAAACCACTCGTAACTTCCCTGTATCTTTAATCCTGATGTCCCTGCTGCAATACTTCACTTCACCACCTCCCACATGAGACTTACTTCACAATGAGCCTGAACAGGTTTTCCTCAGCTTGAATTTCTTGAACAGCATAGAGGTCTTTAAGTGAAAACTCCATGAATGATCTCTGAAAAGTCTCCTCATCAAAATTCTTTGTTTTTTGTCCTTTACTATTGCTGATAGAATTTGCCTCAATGTACAACAAGAACATGCACTTGTCGTTCTTGTTTTTAGAAGTTCCTGTTAGAAAATTTGATAAAGAAGAAATACTCATCTCTATCATTAAATACTCATGTAATTTATAAATAGCAGAGGGTAATTCAGAGTTACAAAGTAAAACTCACAATTGAATGTAAGTAACTGAACATCTGCATTTTCAGAAACTGATGGGGAAAAGTTTCTAATTATATTTATCTTTGTTTCCTCTAATTAGGCACACAATAAAACATGTTGCTGGAGTAGGAGGGCCTATGTACATAGAAAATTTTCTTCCAGAATAAATGAAGTTTTCCAGGAGTATTAAGTTAATCTAGACAAACAGAAGTTGAATATAAAGTGCTTCCACCCAATCACAAAATTGTTTACGTTGGAAAATACCTTTAAGATCATTAAACCATCAACCAACTGTCCCAAGCCCATCAATATTTAACAGAGAAAAATCCATAGTGCAGCAGAATTAAATGCGTAGCTTAATATTTCTCTATCCCCCAGTGATTACTGAGCAGAGAATACAGTCTTACAGTAAATCAGTACCACAGTTCTCTGTAAAATATTCTACAGCAGCTGTGCCAAGCATATTTCTTCACTTTGTGGGGAGAAAAAATAACAATCTCAGCAACCCATCACGTTGCTCTTGTGTAATAACTAGAAAAAGATCTCCACCCTAGGAAAAAGATGTTTGCAGATGATTTATTTCACCTTCCTCAGTGCTGGACACTTTCACTATCCCCGTGATTGTGACTATATCTCCTGGCACACAACTGTCCACGAGATCTTGAACAAGTTCACACTCAATTGCACGAGGGATTCGCCCAGCTTCTCTCTGATCATCTGACATGAGCTCCTGCACCCTGCAAAACACCAGAGGAGCGCACACTCCATTATCCAGTTCAAGAAATTCAGCTGCGTGCTTCCAAACCTTCCTGTCCCAATTGACAGGGACATCAAGAATACCTCAATAAACTCCAAGAACAGCAGCGCTGGATTTGGACACTCTGTTCATTCAGACTTTGATAGATTTAAAGATATTCTGCATGAAACACAGAAAGATACTAACCATGAACTCCAGAAATAAAAATCAAAGTTGAAACATGGATTTTGTAGCACTGATGAGCATGTTCATGTAGAAATAAGTACAGTGTGTGAAATAAGATGGAGCTCATACATAGCAGATAATTATTAGCTCTGATGAATGCTTAACTGGCATTTTAACCCTTAGTAAACCCAAATAAATTCCTCAGACCACAACATGAGCTGCAGATCACTCCATATATAAATTACAAAAGCCTGGCAACTAACTAGTTCTATCTGAGGTCCCAGTTTTGGCATTGCACTTGGGGCTCTGATAGTTCTCCTTGAAGCGCAAGCTTTTCCTAGCTGTGATACAGCACCCTCTTGTGTTGTGGGTCCTTCTCTGGATTCCCGTGCATCCCACTTGGGTCACCGTTAGTGCTGTGGGTTACAGACCCCAACTGTATTTTAGCCAATAACTTTTATCTAAAGCATCACACACAAAGGAAGGGTTTAACAAAACCACTTCAGAATCTGCAGCAGCGAAAGAATGTACTCAAATTGTGGAGGAAAGCCCAAACTTTTCTGCAGAAAGCACAGAAATTAAACCTGCATATTCTGTGTGCTTTTAAAGCCTAACACCTATAGAGCTGCTGAGAAGGACGCCAGCACTACATTTTAAATGAATTTTAATTCAGCCAAGTGTATTTTTAAATTCTATTAGAGAATAAAAGTATTCTAGATATGAGATGTCATTTGGCACAACAAGACTTTTTATACAGAGAACGAGAACTCTCAGAATCTAAAGGTAAGAAGTGAGAAAAAAAAAGTCCTGTTTATTTCAGGCTGTTTATTTCACAGTGTAACAAAGAACAAGCCATCCTGTCACTGATCACCCTGGTGGGTTAATTTTGTGGTACATACTTGATAGACTGCCAGTCCACCGTTGTGGTTAGCGGAGAACTTCTGTCTGCAGTGAAGGACCGGCCCCGGCACTCAGGAACAAGGCACTGCAATGATAGAAATCTAATTCATTCCCAGTCTTTCTGAAAATCTGAATTTTTAATTGGTGTTTTTCTAAAGAAAAAAAAAAGGAGCAATGCCATTCACTAACAACATTTCAGGGGGAAAAAATATACTTAAATTAGAGCTATAAATTAGCTCTTTGTTAATTATCAATGTGCTATCTAGCACAGAACCCTAACTCAGTTCTTAAGGCAAACACAGTTGAATGACATACTCCTCCTGGTGTACTCCTTGGAGGGTTTTTTGCAGGGAAGGAAGGTCATGGGTGGGGTTTTGCTGACTGCTGGATTTTTGTTTGTGTGGTTTCTGGTTTGATATTGTGGAGGCTTTGGCACTAGGTTTTTTGGTTGGGTTTTTTGTTTGTAGGTTTGGGGTTTTTTAAGATTAAACTAAACCAGAGGAGATATTTTATGTTGCCTGATGGAAAAAAGATATGTGGGTGCTGTCCTGTCTCTCATGACTATTTCAAGATGTATCAGAAACAGCAAAATTAAAATAGGAAGCGCCAAACAAAATCCACAAAAAACCTCAAGCCAATGTAAGCGCAGAAAAAAGCTGCAGAGAGGTGGAAGAGACTTTTTAAACAGAACAGGTAAAAGGAAAATGAAAATAGATTTTAATGGGGTTTTGTAGATTTAAGGGAGTTTCTACATGCTGCTCTTGTTCTAGCAAGATACAAATAAATTTTGTTTATTTTTGATAACAATGGTGCTGCTTTTTGCAAGTTACCACAGATAGAAGTATGATGGGAAATAGTTTGAAGTTACCTTGGTTGGAAGGGTGTATTTTCCATCAGGGAGAGGAACACTCTGAACATCTCCACAGGAACCACACACAAAAGCCAGGTTGATGCACAGGGGTTTGATGTTACTCACACGCACCACTGTACCACGCAGGGCAATATATTTTCCATAACAGTTGGCCCGAACATTTTTCAGCTGAGTTAGCGGATCATAGTTGTACACCCTAATCAATATACAGAAATTACAACATACTGAAATTTTACCACGCTTTAGTTCAGAACAAACAACCTCTGAAGAACCAACCCAAAACAAAAAAATACCACACCCAGCAAGGTTAACACACCAAATATTAACAGCAATACAGAGCAATGACTGCAAGTATTTTAGCTGTGCACTCATGGTATAGTTTTTTATTTCTATTCTGGAGAGCTTATATATCTTTTTTTGGCCAGTTTTTTCCTAAAAACATCATTCTATGCAATTAAATGTATGCAGACTTATAGCAACGCAAAATTTTAAAACACATCACAGTGCAACAACACCCCCAAACGAAATCCTTTTGTGCTAAGGACTGCTTTCATTCAAAATTCCACAGAAACCACAGATTTAAAATTATAGCAGTAATTATGATCCTTTAAGTACATGTTGATTCAGAATCAGTGTTACGTCAGATTCCCAATTTCAAATTAATTTCATTAATTAGAATTAATACTCAAGACTGTCTGCTGGCAATCATTTGATTTAAGCTAATATGAAGCAACATATCCTTGCTTACTACTGTCCAAACATTGATACAATGAAGAATAAATATTACCAGTTATGTCTATACACTCAACCAGGATTCTCATCATAAAGATGAGCCTTTTGCTAACAAAAAGCTTGATCATAATCACTTCCTAACTTCTGCAGCTAACAGCAGAAATGTGAATAGTTCTTGTTTTAATCATAGAATAGCTGTTCTAAGTTACTTCTCTACTTAGACTTTTCTAGTTATAAGCTATGCTTTCCGCTTATAAGCAGCTTTCACTTCAATTTTTTTCTTCACAAGGTTTCATTTCAATTTTTTCTTTATCATGATGATGAAAAAAGCCAAACGTAGCCTGTTCTGGAAACAGCCCCACAAAGTCAATTCTCTCAATAAAGTAAGTGTGTCATCTTCAGCACCAGCCATGAAAACTGACAACCCTTAGACAAGAAGCAAATGGATCTTCCTGGAAGAAAAACAAATCCCATAAATACTTCATAGCCATTACCTCACATGAATGAGAGGCACATTTATTATAGGCTCTCCGTTGAGTGGCAATCCTTCCTGCACCTGCAGCTCTGCCGCGTGCCTTTCTAGATCCTTTGTGAGCACCTGGGCAGAACAGAGCGGCATACACAAATGCAGTGTGAAACATGGATTCCACTGTCTGTAGGGTGTGATTACCTGACAATCAGATCCCCTAATGAAGTCTGAAGATCTCATTTTAAGCTTAATTTTAAAAGGAATTTAAATTCAGCATATTTATTATATTTGTGGTGTTTCTTTTAATTAAAGATGTATGATAGTCTACAATGCTGTGGTTAACATGTGGTTTCTGAAGCACAAACATCAAACGACTTGTCTGTCAACAAGCAGCAAAATGTTGCTTTAAGAGACGTGGAATCCTTGAATACGCTCAACATTCACCTACCAGCCACAAGTGTGCTGCATGAGGTGGGACAGGGAGCATGATTAACTTACATTAAATTAAAAACCCCAAACAAACCAGGAATTAGACTTCTCAATGGGAAGCAGTGTAAATATTAGACAAACATTTTATTTCAGTCAACTGCTTTAGCAATTAATAAACCAAATGCACCAAGCCTACAGCATTTTCAGAACTCAACTTTGTGGGCTGTACAGTAATGGTGAAGATGGAAGAGTTTTAAATAAACAGTCATTTCTGTAAGATGGGGGGAAAAAAGTAGCATTATAACATAATTAGAAGTGACCTTTAAGTTCCATTAATTCTTCTTCTTCATCGCAAGAGCTGTGATTCTACATGTTAGAACATTGTGTTTACCTGATGGATGGCCAGTCCCATACACTGCAAAATTTTCTGAGGCATATCCCGTAATTCAACAGAAATATCTGGTATCACCTTAGTCAACTCTCTGTCCTCTGTTAGTTCCTTATAATCCACAAGGATGCTACCTTTTCTTTCTATTTCATCCTAGTAAACACAACACACAAAAATCATGTCAAACATTTCATATCTATGATTGAAAGAAATATGCAAAATTAGTTATGTCATTGCATCAGCTCCAGATTGTTGGGGTGGAAAGTTTTATGCTGATTTTTACCTTATCATAAAGATCAATGCGTTGCACGAAAAACTTTTCAAACGCTTTAGTCTTCAGGACAAAAGGAGACTTGTCGGCGTAAGCTAATTGGAAACATGATGCATTAGTACCTGGCAGAAGTAATTATTCGCATATTACAAAACAGATAAACATCCCCTCTAGTTATAACCAATTAATGACAAAAAAGCTCCCTGAAATAATTTTCAGACAATTGTAAATTCAATACAACTCTGGTCTAAAAATACCTTCAGAGAAATAAAGTTTCCAGCCCTTATATGGAGTAAACTGGTCTAGCGTTGGTTGAATCAGTCGAGGTCTTACTGGAGAAAGAAACAATAAAATTAAAAAGGAGATTAAAGCAATGCAGATACTAAAATTTAGCTACTTTTATTCTCAGTGATTATTTTGACCACCTGGAAGAAAAAATAAAGAGAAACTATAGAAACAGGTAGAAACGCAGGCAGTTACTCACCAGGATCAGGGATTTTTCTGCTCTCTGCCTTCTGCCCTCGGCCTCGCCATCCTCCTCGCCATCTTCCACGCCAGCCTCCTCGCCACCCTTGGAAGCGTCTTTCCTGGGCACACGCCCTGCCATCCCCACTCATCTCGCTCATGGAACTGAAATTTCCTCAGAAGGTCTTAATTTAAGTTGAAGTCATTTCGCCAGGAAGATGCTTCGCCAGTGGGGAGCAGCAGGACTCAGACTGGAGGCCCTGTGGCATCTCAAGGGCCTTACAGAAGAACTGTTCTCATTCTTCCTGCTAGGGAGCCCGGTGAATGATAAGTGAGGTCAAAAAGAGAGGCCAAAAGGAGGGGACCCAAGAAGATCCCACTGAGGGACCTCACACCTAAGGCCCCGTCGATAAGGGGTCAAACCCAAAACCCGCCGCTCGCGCCGCTCCCTTTCGCGCCCAAATGCTTCTTCCGGCGCTGTAGCCAATCCCGATGCAGCTGCGGTCATTTCCGGGCTCTCATTGGCCGTGCGTTCTCCTTCCGAGGGGCTTGCCCCGCCCCCTCGCCTTCCTCCCTGCTGGCGGCAGCGCCTGCGCACTGCCCGCTGCCGCCATGGAGGAGCAGCGCGGGCCGCGGATCCGAGAGGGAGATTGCGCTGTGCTCAAGCGCGACGATGTGTTCAAGGCCGTGCCTGTGCTGCGCCGCAGGTGAGCGGCCCCTGAGCCCCCGGTACCGGCTCCCTCGGGACGCCTTTGCACCTTCCCCGCCTGTGAGGCGTCTCACGGCGAGGGAGAAGGATGCCTCGGCTCGGCCGAGATGTCCCGCAGCACTCCCGTCCACACTAAGGGCCTTTGATAGAGGGCTCTACGGGTTGTAGTACCTCCACGATTCCTATCAGTAAAAAACCCCGGAAGATCTGGCCGAGTTCTGTGTTGCGGTTGTCATACCGATGCTCACAGCTTTCCCCGTGCGGGTGCTAGGGCACTGGAACAGGCTGCGGCGAAGGCTGTGGCTGGAAGTGTTCAAGGCCACGTTCGATGGGACACTGAGTAACCTGATCTAGTGAAGGGGTCCCTGCCTATGCATAGCGGTGGAACTAGATGAGCTTGGTCCGGTGAGAGTTGTTACTGGTTATGGGCAGGCTTTGTGTTCAGCAGTAGAACCTTGTGGTTACTCTGTTAGACTGTAGAGCACTGCCTGGATCTGTTCATCAGGGTTTTGTTCAAAATGCCCATCATAAAAGAAAGAAAGAAAAAGGTCAAAGTGTAAATATTACCACAGGAAATGAAATAAGTAATTATACAGCGTTTATAGAAATTTTTATATCCTATACCTTGTCTGATGAGAGTAAGGACACTTTGAGAACAGGTGTGTTTGGATATTCTGGTCAGAAGGTACGCAGCACATGCATACAATTTTTTGGTCTGTTGAAATTCCTTTCCATTGTTTCAAGTCTTTAATCGTGATCTATTAGACGTCTAAAATATGTCTTGGTAGGGATTAACAGACTTTCTGTGAGTAAGCAAGGACAATGTCATTTGCTTTCTGAAGAGCCAAAAGTTTGTGCTTCATTTAAGTTTTGGATTGTATGTGGGGATACACCCATCTGCATGAGCCAGCCCAGATTTAATATCGTTTAATTCCTTGCGCTCTTCTGACTTTGCCTGTCAAAAACATAAAGCCTTATTTTATCTGCCATTGTAGAAGTATTTTGAATTGAAGAAGAAGTGTTTTTCTTACTGTGTGTTCAATTTAAGTTCTTTGTTTTTCTTCAATCCAGTTTAATGTGGATTTGTAGCTAATTTCACTCTTTATACTTGATTTTCTTCAGGGATGGCTATGGTTTAGGTCCAGCTGTTGCGGGTTTCAGATGTACTGCGAGTAACTGCTTTTACCTTCACAAACTTGTATGTTATTTCAGAAAAATAATTTTTGAGAAGCAGTGGTTCTACTTGGATAACGCCATCGGACATATTTATGGAACTACATTTGAAGTAACCAGTGGGGGGAACCTCCAGCCAAAGCGAGAGGTGGAAGAGATGACCACAGGTATTACAGAGGACCAGGTGGTGTTTGGAAAAGTGATTTGCAGTCCGTATGTTTCTCTGATAATACCAAACGTGACAGAAAAGCTTTCTGTTACTCACTTGGTAATGCTCCTTAAATGTTTCTGTCATGAAGGCACATGGTTTTGTCTTGATCTGCTGTTTCACCTGTAACAAATAAGTTGTTTTTATTACAAGAGAAAGTTTGAACTGTGTTTTGGGTGAAAATATCTAGATCCATACACTAGGCTGTATTTTACTTATTTTATTGTTTGCTCGGGTGGTACTTTGTAAGGCCCTGAAGCATATGGTTCCTGAGAACTCTGCTTTCTGTGAAACCAAGTATCAGTGTTTCTCCAACTAAAATATATTCAGAGCTAGATTTTACAAATCTGTATCCTTTTCCTTTAGAAACAAAAGAAGCGGGTACAGATAATCGTAACATAGTTGACGATGGAAAGTCTCAAAGACTGACTCATGATGACATAAAGGCTTTGAAGGACAAGGGTATTAAAGGACAGGTAAAAATAAGGTTTTGGTGTCATTTCTGTGCTACCTTGGTGGATATATTTTCATTCGTGAAATAGGCTGTTCTTTTTATTGGTGCTTTGCCTTGTTCTTCTGCATATGTTTTCCCTAAACATGTGTTCTTACAAAAATCCCAGAGCCCATTTTCAGAGAAAACTTAATGCAAGGTTGGGAACTTTGTAGGTAGAGAGTAAAGTGTAATTTTTGTGCAGCATCAAAAGTTGTAACAGACAAAAAAATACTAAAAAGCTATCCAGGAAATGCGGCTCACACAATCCTTTTAGTTTTGTTTGTGTATAAGATTCACATTACCACTTCTGTATTACAGAAGTATTAAAGTCATGCAATAATTAAAGTACCAAAGGTGTAGGAAAGAATAATTGATAAACACACAAAAGTATTAGCAAATACTGCTATGGAATAAATGCCCAGTCAGGGAGCCTCTAGGTGGTACCTACCAAACACACGTCATACCTGTTTCATCTGGACCTCCCAAGCCAGGAATATTCTCAAGAGATCAGTTCTGCTAGCAATAAGATTTATATTTTACCTTGTGATTGGTTCAAAAGTAGTGAGGTCATTTAAATGTTAATAAACCTCTGCACATGTTGTTAGGGAAAATCATCTCATCTTTAGGTCACCCTCTCTAATAAAACAAGAAATGGCTTGTGGTTACATCAGGTTCATCTCCTCTTTTGTGCCTTGCTGTTTGCTGCTGCTCCTCAGAGCAGCTGTTCTGCCTTGGCCTGCTTAACAATGGATGGTGCCAAGGAGCACAGAAGGGTATTTCTTCTGTTTCTATGGCTGTGCTGCTCACAGTGTTCTCTCTTGGAGAAGAATGTACTAATCAGTGTGGTGGTTTTGATGTCTTCAGTTGGTTCTCATTATCTGTGGCCTTTCTGTGTGTCCTCAGCATGTCTGTGTCACACATCTACCACTTTTGCTTTGGTTTATTAAAATACCCTGCTTTGTTAACACTGGGTTCTGAACTGAGCCGAACATTCTGTGTTACATTAGCAGCATTAGATACGGCTCTTCCCTTAGAGTCTGTTAAAACCTGAACTAGTGTTTCTGATTGGCATGTCTGTGGTACAGCCACTGTTTAGTGATGGTCAAAACCCTCTCTGTGTTCATGGGGTTTAATTGCCCATGACTTCCCAGGTCCTGAGGGGTAAGTGTTAGGATGAAGGCATCCAGGGGTATCTACTCCCAGGGCATCCCAAAGTACTGCAGCTCCCTTTTGCTTATCCTAGAGAAATATTCCCTGGTTTCCTCCCTGTATATTTTACTGGAACAAAAAACATAAACAAAACTCCGACACTGCATTTAACTCTTTCCAAAAATCAGGCAAAAAAAAGGAAAGATATGCTGTTTCACACCATTAATACTGTGGTTTAAATGTTGGAAGGACTTTAAGAGGTAACTGCTGGAAAAGCGGCACTAGCAAGTGAGAACTACTTATGGCACTGTATTTTGGAGCAGGTTCTTAAAGACCCACAGGAGACAGAGTGTCCACACTGGCCTTGCTCTTTCTGTCACTCCTGGCCACCTCAGATCCCTGTGTGGCCAGGCTATGCCACTGTTCTTCCCACAAGTTTAGTAGAAACCACAACTTTGGCAGTTAACGTACTTTGATCTGAACATCAAAAAGCACTCCTGCAACACTTGTTCTGCTGTTGCAGGCATGGAGACAAACCCAGAGTGATAAAAGCCTTGTTCCATGGGGGTCTTGATAGTCTCCCCAACTGGAACCTGAAAGCATGAGGAAGAAAAGTTGGATTGGCAAAGGGAGGAGATGAAAACAAAATAAAACCTGGGATATATGCAGAAGTGTAGGATTCAAGTTCTGCATGTAGTCAGGGTTGTGCCTCCCTCGATAGAAATTTCCTCTGCCGTTAGCATCAAGAGAAGTTAATGTTACACAGGCCTCTACTGGAAGAGGTTTTTTGAAAACTGGCAGTGGTTGTTTGAAACAAGTGTATGAAAACAATGAGAAAACATGCCCGCCATACTAAAAATCAATTGTCTTTTCCAAGGAAATAGTTCAGCAGTTAATAGAGAACAGTACAACGTTCAGAGACAAAACAGAATTTGCTCAAGATAAATACATAAAGAAGAAGAAAAAAAAGTAAGTGAATTTTATAATGTGGAAAATACTTAGTTTTTTGGATTTATGTAGTTTTTAGATTAGTTGAGTTTGAAATAGTATGCATGTGTTTCTTACAGGTATGAGGCAGTTATCACAATTGTGAAACCATCCACTCGTATTCTTTCTACCATGTACTACGCAAGGGAACCTGGAAAAATTAAGTAAGTTTTTGTTTCTTTTTTACAAATTATAATGGAGAGGTATTTTCATATTTTTCAAAATACTTCTGTTGTACCAGAGTCTGTCATACTCACTTTCCTCTTTTTCCTGTTAACGGAAAGATTGTGAATTCATCAAAAATAATGTGATGCAGAAAATGAATTGCAGCAAAGAGGAGAAGTCTTCTGCATGCAGGATAAGCTTTTATCATTTTCTCTACACTAATTCCCTACACAGTGCCTTTTCAAGAGGTCTCTCTTGCCTGGCTCGTTCAGTGACACTTCGTCTCTGGTTCCTGGCTTAGTAATTGGAATCACAAGGCACCTACCAGGAGGAGACAGGAAAAACTAAAATGTTAAAAAATATTTTGTCTCGCTGCAGTATGATATGGTCACTGCAGCATGGGCACCCTAATTCATAGACTCACAGAATCATTACGGTTTGGAAGGGACCTCAAAAGATCATCCAGTCCAATCCCCCTGACACAGCAGGATCACCTAGACCAAGTCACACAGGAACACATCCAGGTGGGTTTTTAATATCTCCAGTGAAGGGAGACTCCACAACCACCCTGGGCAGCCTGTTCCAGTGCTCCATCACCCTCACTGTCAAGAAGATCCTTCTCAGGTTGATGTGGAACCTTTTATGTTCCAGCTTACACCGTTGCCCCTCGTCCTATCACTAGATGACATTGAGAAGAGCCCAGCTCCATCCTCCTGACACCCACCCCTCAAGTCTTTATAGACATGTTCTGCTTCTGTTGTTTTCTTTGTAAACGTAAACCCATTCCTTGCTAATTTCTCACTAGATCTGGTTTTATTGCTGCTTCATTACCAGATGTTGAGAAATTTCTGTAGGGCAACCCCGGAGAGTGCTGGTGCTGTTCCTGAAAAATCGACCTGCAATCCAGCTGTGCTTGATAGGCTCCTGAGCTAATAACACACAGTATTTCTGTGAAAACCACCTTTATATTTATTCAGCTCCTCTGTCTTGTAGCCACTTGCGATACGACACCCTCGCTCAGATGCTGACTTTAGGAAACATCCGTGCTGGCAACAAGATGATAGTAATGGAAACATGTGCGGGCCTTGTGCTGGGTGCAGTGATGGAGCGAATGGGAGGTGAGTAATGCTTGAGCTTTCGTAACCAAAGCTTAAGGAATAGGCATCTCTCCCATAGTTCTCAAAGGCAGTTCTGCTGAATTCCTCAGGTTTTAAGATCTGCTTTTCCTCTCTCCAGCATTCAGACAGACACTGGTTTTTCCTGTGTATTTTGCATGTTTCAGTTTTACCTGTTTTTCACTATTTGAAGAAAATAGGAAATTTAAAGTGGGTATCACTGTATATAGATCTGCTTTTGTTTCTGTCCTGGCCTAAGAGGGAAGTGTGAGGAGGTTGAAGTTCTTTGGTACTTAAATTAACTTTTCATTTTTATCAAAAGCACCCATGTAGCCACCCTGTTAGAAGTGAAAAAATACTGAGGAAAATTTGTCCTTTCTTGGTGAAATCAGCTTTTCTAATGCTTTGTACGTTCTCTGCTAATCCTAAATACACACTCACTAGCCTTTAAGTTACCTTGTCCTTCTGCCTTGCGGTACCTGCTGTCCTTCTAATACAGAGCAGCCAGTTTACTTACCTGCTCTTACATGAGTGTTCCATTTTAGGAATTTAGAAAGTCCCAGCTGTTCCAGAATTCTGACTCTGCAATGTGATGTGCTTCTGTTCCTTCTGCTCTCACAGGCTATGGATCCATTATTCAGATGTATCCAGGAGGGGGACCCGTCAGAGCTGCTACCAGTTGTTTTGGATTTCCAAAACTTTTTTTCGATAATCTTTACGAATTTCCTCTCAGCAAAGTAGATAGCCTCCTCTCTGGGACATTTTCTGCAGAGACTCTGCCTTCAGAACCTGAAAATAACATGGTAGCAGAAGAGGAAAGCAACAGATTGAGTGACAAGAAGCAGACTTCCCTACAGGAAACAGAAGAGGAATCTGCTGCTGAAGTAGCTACAGAGAACAACCAAACGGAAGAGCAAGAAGCAATGGATGTCAATGCTGAAGACGTAGAATTTAAAGAGAACAAAGGAAAAGAAAATAAAGAAAATGTAAGAATATTTATTGTGGCTACTCCAAGTTTTACCACATTTATGCAATTTAAAATTCTGCCATCCAAATCGGAGATGCTGAATTGCAGCTTATTTGGGTGTTAAAGTGGAATTCTGGAAGCTGTCTTTTGTCAAACTATCTAAGATGCAAAAAAATGACGATTCAGTCCCTGTCCTACCAACCCAATGTGTGTAATTATCACTAGCAGGGTAAACCATTTGTTTTCTTGTTCAAAGGTTCGAGAAAAGCAAAGAAAACAATGGGAGAGAAGGAAAAAGCTAATAGAAACAGCTGCTTTGTTGCAAGAGAAGAATGCGGATGGGTGAGTTTGCTTGTGGTCAGGAGGTCTTTTGTTTGCAAACATATCTACAGAAAAAGATTTTTCCCTTGAAACAAATTAAATGCTTTGTTTTAAAAATTCCTCAATTATTTTTTTCCTTAATATTTACAAGCAAGCAGCCAGCCAGGCATGTCTTGGGGCTTGATGCTTCTACCTGTTAGAAATTTTTTCTTAGAATCATTAGGGATTGGAAGGGATCTCGAAAGATCATCTAGTCCAATCCCCCTGCCACAGCAGGATCACCCAGACCAAGTCTTACTGTCGGTCTGGGTTGGAAGGGACCACAGGATCACCCAGTTCCAACTCCCCCACCATGGGCAGGGACACCGCACCATAGACCAAGCTGGCCAGAGCCCCATCCAGCCCAGCCTTAAACACCTCCAAGGATGGGGCCTCCACCACCTTCGTGGGCAACCCATTCCAGGCTCTCACCACTCTCACGCTGAAGAACTTCCTCCTCACGTTCAGTCTAAGTCTACCCATCTCCGGCTTTGCTCCATTCCCCCTAGTCCTGTTGCTACCTGACATCCTAAAAAGCCCCTCCCCAGCCTTTTTGTAGGCCCCCTTCAGATACTGGAAGACCACAATAAGGTCACCTTGGAGCCTCCTCTTCTCCAGACTGAACACCCCAAACTCTCTGTCTGGCCTGTTATTTAAATAGTTTGAAATTCATGGTCTCAAAGTCATAGTTTGCTAACAAGCTCAGACTAAACATTCCAGAAAAGCAGCTTTTTTTTCCAAAGATAAACAATCCAATTTAATACAAAATGCTGATAAAAACTACAGAACTGGTTTTACATCTATTAAACTGAAACTAAGTTTATTGTTTCAGGAGCCTGTGTGGTTGGTCTGGTTTTAGAAACTAATGCTTGTTTTGTTTTTTCTTACACAGGAAAACACACAAAACTTCATTGCTTTTCATTAAACCAGTTAGCCAGGGCCATTTGTTCTCAAGGAACAATTTTAACATGAAGATTTAATACCAGAAGCTTAAAACAAATACAATAAATACATTCCTAGACATTCAGCCCCACGATGGTGTAAGAGCATTTGTGGCTGTGGCTTTTTCACAGTGTTCTTAGCCAACACTGGAGTGATTTGAGTTAGTCAAGTAATGCTTGCTTAAGTTAATAAAATCCATATTTGTTTAGACCAAGAACCGCAGGTTATGTGCACTGCCAAGCCAGGAAAAATTGGCAGGGAATTGGCTTCAAACTAATGACTTGGCACGTCATTTGGCAGGGCAGTGAAGGTTTTGTTTTGCAGAATAACAACGGGGAAAGGACAGGTAAAAGCTGGTTAATATTGGAGGTGAAAAGGCAGGTTAGGACTTGTCAGAGTAAATTAAAACTGGTCATTAAGTAAAGATGGGCACCCACCTCAGAAGACTTATGGCTTGAGGTCCTGAATTTTACAGTATCTACCACTTAATGTAGAAGATACAGTTTTAATAAAAATTATGTCTTCTATGTTATGTGGTAAAACAGCCCTTCTGCTAGACCTGTTTGTTTAGCTGCAGTTGAAAACGGTGATGTCTGTTGTAGGTCTTGGAGTAGGGAAGGCATTCATTAGGGGTTTGGTATTCTGAGGAAGACTTTAAACATGGACTATTAAAATTTTCAGACACCATTAATGCACAGATTAAAGGCACTCTGTGTGTGCAGAACTAGACCACACCTCTCTACCGTTCCCTGCCCTTCCTCTACCTCCTCCTCCTTCACCGTCACCCATTGCGTTAACTGTGTGACTGGCCAGACCACCTGCCGACAGCAATATGTGCTGCCATATGAGAGCACAGGTTCTGCTTTTCCACAGACTCTCATCTCTCACTTACCTTCCTGTGCCTGGCAGAGCTCTCAGCAGTGTCACTGCAGCACCCTGAGCCTTCTAACGTGCACTCTGCAGGTTTTTTCCTCTGTGGCCCACTTGGTTAATTTCTGAGCGTGAGTTTTTCGAAGTTAAGTCTGTAACCTGCAAGGCCGTGGCCCACAGAAACTGGAAACAATTGTAAAGGAACTGTCTTGCCTCTTTATCTCTGTTGGGTTTAGAAAACTGAACGTTAGCTTTTACCGCCCTTTTGCTCGGCAAGTCTGTGCAAGTCCAGTGCTGGAGAGCAAATGCTAATTAATTGATGGGTCTTTTAATACAGTAACTGCAAACTAAAGGTGTAGTTTACCCTAATATTTCTGCACAACCTAGTGGTTTTTAGTCCTCACCTTTTCCTGCAGTCTAGTTCAGCCATCACTCTAGATACCTGTAGAGATTCCTAAGCATCTGTAAATCAGTTATAACATGACATTAAAATATAAAGTATTAACTACTTTAAGTTACCAAGGACGTAATTGCATTTAAAAAGATTTTTAGTCATGCTCTTGAAGGGATTGTTTTTTCTTTAAGCAGTAACTTTTAAATATAAAACTGGTTTAAGTGGAAAGTACCCAAGTCTGAAGAGTAACCACCGAGGTTGTGGTCTAAGCAACAATTGGCAGTCACAAAATACTACATTGTAATTGGACAACAGACTGAGGGTAGAGAAAGCAGCATGCAGGTTCTTGGGTTGAAAGATCTATTGCAGAGCTTGACACAGCATTTCTGCAATGTGTTTAATTTTCGCACTTTGGGGAACAAGTGTTTTATCCTCTTAATTACACAAGCAGGAAGTCATGATTTGTTTTGATGTTTGGGGAGCTGTTAGAGCCATGAAAACATGCTGATTAGCAACAGTTAAGCTGTAATTGATCACTGTGCTAAGTGGGAGAGGGTGTCACTTGATTAATAGGTTTTACAAGCAGAAAACTAACCTGTGCAAAACATCTTTTGCAGTGTAATTGTAGCCAGCAAGTTTCATCCCACTCCTTTGTTACTTACTTTGTTGGAATTTGTTGCTCCTTCAAGGCCTTTTGTGGTCTACTGCCAGTACAAAGAGGTAAATAAAGTATCTTTCTTCAGCTGATACAGTTCAAGTGTTAGACTGTTCTGCTCTGTAACCTACTGTTTGGGTTTTTTTTAAGCCATTATTAGAGTGTTACGCAAAGCTGAGGGAACGAGGTGGAGTTATTAACCTAAAGCTGTCTGAAACCTGGCTACGGAACTACCAGGTGAGGATTATTGCACCATCTCAAAATCTTTCGTTTTAACTGACTGAAACTACACACATGCATTCCTTTTACCCAAGAGCAGCAGCAAAATACTCTGAAGACCTCTAATTCTTCATTGCAACAGTTTCAATTCAACCCCCTTGGATGGCCTGTTCCAAGGCCTGATGACCATTTCTGTTAAGAAGTTTTTTGTCATCTCCAACCTCAACTTCCCCTGTTGCAGCTTGAGGCCATTTCCTCTTCTCCTGTCCCTTATTCCTTGCGAGAAGAGATCAGCCCTCACCTTTCTACAACCTCCTTTCAGCTAGTTGTAGACAGCGAGGAGGTCTCTGTTCAGCCTCCTCACTTTACTCCTTGAAGACAAATACACTTTCCAAATGACTGTTTGTTGTGATGGCTGGAAAAACCTCACATCTTACCCTGTAAGCTTCAAGTACACAATCTGATGTATAGTACACAGAGTAAGTTTTTACAGGTCCTTGGATTTTTGTTTGTTTGTTGTTTTTAAAGGTCTTACCAGATCGAAGCCATCCAAAGCTGACAATGAGCGGAGGCGGAGGGTACCTGCTCTCTGGTATAACTGTTGTCCTGGATAAGGGCAAGGCTGATTCCAGTAATTTGGAAGCTCTGAAATTGGAAGAGCCATCATTGAAAAGATGTAAAGTTCAAGAACTTCACTGCTGACATTCGGAGGATCAATTTGTGTTTTTAGATCTCAGGAGTCCTTACTGTTAGTGAAACAACAAGTAACACTTCCTGTGCTCTTTGCAGCACAGAAAACTGTCACACACCTGCCTGCAAAAAGCAGCCTAGCTGTGGGGCAGGGAGGATTCTCACTTCTCACTATTTACATCATCAGAGTGAAAATTAAAGAACCAGGAAACATCACACTGAGAACCTGGTAACTTCAAGAAGAGGAGAAGATCAAGAGAGGGTAAAGAAGGTTCTGTTCACTTGTGCCAAAAGTGGGGAGAATGAATTGGTTTTCGAAGAGGTTGAGTCCAAGTCAACACATCTCACTGAGCTCTGTGTCTACCCTGACCAGTGTTGGGTAAAACATTCCACGTGGTGATCTGCTTCCCTTATGGACACAGAACTTGGCTGCCTTCAGGAATTTAAGGAAGTAGAATGAACAGAAAATAAAATCGAATCATATATTTTTCTTTCTAAAGGAGCAACGAAAAGAGAATTCTAATACAGGGCTGTGCAGCACAGCCCCATGTTTTCCTGAAAGAAACCTCAGAAGGGAAGGTACATGTCTGTAAATTAAAATACCAAGTATTTAAGTCAAATGTCTCTGTTAGTGTGGCCTGTCATTTTCCTGAAAGTTGGTGTAATGTGAAGATGCAACTATTTTGAGAACTGCTGTATGGGTATATTTATATTTATTCTACTGTTTTATCTTTCATGACATGCAGCTTTTTTATTCATTTTTCCTGAACGGTGCATTTGCCATTTCAATTAAACCACAGGATGTTTTTCCTTTTCCTAATGAGATTTATTTCCCTTTTTCTTACTTTTTACCTCTTTGTAGTCTAGCAAAGTCTTTAGAGGAGAAACTGGCTGTATCCCATTGAAAACCCAGTGGGGAACTTCTAGGCCCATGCAAGAGCTCACAGAGCCAGTAGATCTTGGCTTCCATTCTGGAACTTTAGGATAGGTAATCAGACCTTACAAAGCTGTAAAATTCCATATAATGAGAAGAGTTATGGTCTTTTAGGACATCATTAGCTCAAACCAAAAAAAAAAGGGATTATATTTTGGGTAAAGAAGAGTTTTCTTTAGGTGAACTGGTACAGCATCTCCTCAGGGTTTTGTCTCTGCTTGTTGTAAACTTCTCATCTTTCATTTTTATGGAACGCTTTTGTTCTCATATGCAAAAAGGGTAGATGAAGGGAGGGAGTGTGGGTTTCACCATCTCCTCTGTATTCCACCAGTGATTGTCCTGAAAAATATGCTTTACCCCCTCATCTTTCCCTGCAGTATAAATGCAAGTCACATGTAGGGGATAGAAATGTGATGTGTGGTGTTCTATGAGCTTTTTTTAAAACTTAGGATCTTTTAGCTTTGTTCAAGAACTATTCAGGAAGAGGAGGGAAGATAAATTTTCCTTCACTCTGCAAGTGCATTTGTGTACTAGAGGTAAACTGGGACTTTGAAAGCAGCCAACACCCAGTCTGTGACAGATTTCTAAGACAAACTAGATTAAAGCAATGGAGAGGAGCCTGAAAGTTAGAGGAAAGCAAGAGAATCATACAATCATAGAATCATTAGGGATTGGAAGGGACCTTGAAAGATCATCTAGTCCATTTCCCCAGGCACAGCAGGATCACCTAGACCAAGTCACACAGGAACACATCCAGGCTGATTTTAATCATCTCCAGTGAAAGAGACTCCACAACTCCCCTGGGCGGCCTGTTCCAGTGCTCCGTCACCCTCACTGTGAGGAAGGTCCTTCTCATATTGATGTGGAACCTCCTATGTTCCAGCTTACAACCATTGCCCCTCGTCCTATCATTAGATGACACTGAGAAGAGCCTGGCTCCATCCTCCTGACACCCACCCTTCAAATATTTACAAACATTAATGAAGTCACCCCTCAGTTTCCTTCAAGCTAAAGAGACCCAGCTCCCTCAGCCTCTCCTCATAAGGGAGGTGGTCCACTTCCTTCATCATCCTCGTTCCTCTACACTGGACTCCCTCCAGCAGCTCCACATCCCTCTTGAATTGAGGGGCCCNGCATTGACCACTGTTCTCCAGCTGCAGACTTCCCTATGATGGGAGTCAACTCTGCATATTGGGCCTTCAGTCCCTTTCAGGAGCAAGTCTCCAATAACCCTTCTCTTCTTTGTGGAGATCATCATAGCACTAGAAGCCTTCCTGGATTGATGCGACTTTGCTAGGGCCTTCAGTGTGGGTTCTCTATCCTCTATATCCTTATCAGATTGTCTTCCAATAGGGGTTTATGTCTATTACTTAGTGGCAACTGGGGAGGGGTGCCAGGCAAGGGTGGTACCCGCCTTTTGCCATGGCCCTGCACTTGGCTCCACTCACCCATTCTACTTGGGCTTCTGTCCTCCACCTGAGAACCATAGGATGCAGGCCCCAGAAAAATCCCCTTGTGCCTCAATTTTCTTACCTGTGAAGCAGGCAAGAGTATTTCCCTGCCACTTGCATCAGGCTTGTGGATTTGTGGCTGCTGCACAGATAAGCACTAGAGAGGTGTAAAAACTCACACAGTGAAAGGTTGTGCACAGACATCTTAAATCCCACTTCTTACCATGTGTAGTGTGCTGCAAGTAATAATGTGAGGGGAAAGAAAATTAGCTTTATTTGTATAATAAAATGATCCATCAGTTAGATCAAAGTCAAACTGGCTTTGTTTCACCACCATTGACACTAACACGATACCCCTGCTTTTTAAACATGCCCTGATGTCTGTACCAGTGGGGAGTAGTAAGAAATAACTCGTGTTTATAATTATGGCTGTTTCAGATGGATAGGGCCTACTGTAGAAGCAGAGAAGCCCATCTCAGTGTAACATTGCTCTTATTTAAATTGAGATGTGAATAAATGAAGCCCTGAAGACTCCAATGAGAGACGCATTGTTGAAATACAAGTCAGAACTGTCTGAAACTATGGAGTTGTTCTATTTTTACAAGTATTACCAGGGGTAAGATGGAACAGGTGAGAGGAAAGAGTGCAACCTGGAGGATCTCAGTGTGAATTCAGAGTAAATGCTCTGATGAAAAACATCTCCTAGAGCAAAGAGAGAAGGTGGGGGCTGAGCAAAAGGCATGCAGTACTTGCAAGCAGCAACACGTGCCCTTCCTGTGTTCTACTAACACACATCAGCTTCACCATCAGCCGGGGTATAGCAGCCAGAAGGAAGACACATTTGCCAGAAGCCAAAACCACCATTTCAACATCATTTGATTTCCTGGAATGATTCTACGCATCTTAATACACCGAAGTCGTTGTTCTACGTGGTAGCACCTTGCTCCGTGCCAACAGTGCATGGTGTGCCTGTGACTAATGCTAATTCATGTGAGTTGTATTGGAGGGCCGCTGGAAGAAATAAATCTTGAATGGGCAGTGCAGATGTGTGGGTAACAGAACCAGGCATGAGCAGTCACAATATCCACTCGGCATCAGCCCTGCAGAGCGCTGTGAGCAGAACAGAGGAAGACAATGGATAAAAGGGCTGTCCCAGGCTCCTGGAACCCACCAAGTGATGCCTGGTTTTAATCTCTTTCAAGCCCCACATTTTTGAACAGAACGCTGCAGATTCATTGCTGTTCAGGGTACTGGAGCACACAGACCCACATTCCTTTTCCTCTCTTCCGCTCTGGCTAACTAGCAAATCAAAGGCACAGATAAGGCTCCTCGTAACCTCTACATCACTGGTGAACCACAAGTCAGCATTTGGTACCTGATCCAGGCAGTTGAAACAAGCAAGGAAAAAGTTTGCTCCAAGAGCAATGTGATTTTTTTTTTATTAATTCAAACTGGGACAAGTATCATTTCTGAAGAACACAAACACAATTATTTTCACAAGCATATTAAAAATACCTGCCTGGCATGAAGGGTTACAGTACGAAATTCATGCTATTTGGCTCTCAATAGCATCGGAGCAAACGAAAGACTTTTCAGCTGTACAGATCACTACACTATAGTGGACAGTAAGGAGCATTTCCTGGGTTTAGGGTGAACAACAATCCAGCGGCAGTGGATTTACCACAGTAGAGGTGTTGTGAGCATAGCCACCTCTGGCTTCCAAAATGTCTTCAGCCTCTCCTGTTGTCATTAAATTTCTTGGCTATTTTCTGCAGCTCCAAATCCATAGCAGCCAGGTTTGCCAGCTCCTTTTCCTGTGAAAACAAAAGAGTGTTTTACAGATCAAATAACATCAGCAAATTATTTGTTCCATGGAAATTGAGACACACAGATAGTTTCTGAGGTGGACATCTCCTGCTACTTAATGGTCCCTGGCCCAGTTATTCGTTATGATTTGCTGACACCATTGAACTTCTACTCATTAGTATTAAGCCTCTGCTGCTCCCAGCCCTGCTTTGTGCGACAGATAGCGTGATATACAGGAGGAATATCTCGCTCACGGTTCAGTTTTCCTGGACACCAAAGAGCAGGATGTTGCACAGGAAAGGAATCACATACATGGGAACTACACACATGAACTGCAAGTGCAGGCCAGGCTCTGCTCTGTGGTTCCAGCCGGGAGGTCAAAGGACAGCTGAACCTCACCCTACATGTCCAATGAAACCAAACAGCCCAAGGGGCACTTGCCAGTTACCTCTCTGTTCCTGCTGCTATGGGCACCTTTATTTTATTAATGTTTGGTTAGTGTTTTAGTAGTGCACGTACCTCCCCTTCTGTCAAGGGCCTCTGGCTCTGGCCTCTCCTGTTGCTCCTGATTACGTGACGTTTTTTCATCTCTTCTCCAGAGTTGTACAACTCTGGGAATTCAGCCGATTTCTTCCTGTAATTCAGAAGTTGTGCTAGTTGGTCCATCCTGTTGTACTGCTGGTTCATATCGTACCTGTTCTTGGCAAAGTGGTTCCTCTTCTCGCTGCGTCCAGGGTTCAGAGCACCTAGGAGTTGCTTTTTGTCCCACCAGTCATAGTCGCTATATTCAGGGAAGGGACTCTTCTCCTTTAGGCTAGGCCTGTCTCCTCCCTCCTCGCCCTCCAGAAGCTTCTCCCCAGCACTGTCCCTCTTCTCAAAGTGCTGGCTTTTCCACCACAGCAGTGGGTAGAAAGAGCTGTAGGGTGCCACAGTTCTCTTCTCATTCTTTGCAGGGATACTTCCATACTCCTCCCTCTCTGCATATCTTCCATCTTCCATGTCTTCATCCTCTTCATTTTCCATCTGGTCACTGCTCTGATGCTTCTTTTGTAGTTCCTCCTCACTGTTGCCAGGGTAGTGCTGCTGCTCTACACTGTCCTCAGCACTATAGTGCCTTCTGGCCTGCCCTTTGCGCTCTCGAGCAAACGCTTTCTCTGAGCCTTCATCTTCACTCTCCCACAAGTGGGACCTCCCACCAGCTCCATGCTGCTTCTCCCTGCTGCTACCACTGAGATACCTGTCCAGCTCTTCTTCACTTTCATCTCCAAGATATGTTCTTCCCTCAGAACGGTGCCTTCTTGCCTCATGTGATCCATCATGGTGTCTCCTTTCCTCTTGCCATTTCTCCCTACTTTCTTCACTGTATTCGTGCCTCTTGTTTTCTTCTTCACTGCTCTCTTCACTCTGCTGCCACCTTTCTCTGTACTCCTCACTTCCCTGCTCTGCACGCCTCTTCTCCTCTGCCTCTTCAGGCCTGTGCCTGCCCCAAGAACCACTCTTATCCTCATGCTGCTGCTCAGAATCTTCATGGTGTTTCTGATGGTGGTTCCTTTTGTCCCAGAGATGAGCATCCCCTGCACTCAACTCTTCAGCTAGTTCCCCTTTCTCACCAGCACGGCCCCTCTTCTCTTCAGAGGAGTCACCCATTGGAAGTTTGCCATGATAATGTTTAGCTTTGTAGGGTTGCTTTTCCTCCTCTGTTTCTTCAGTCTCATCAGCTTCCTCATACTCTTGCTGATGGGAGAAATCACGTTCCTTAGACTCACGATGGTATTTTTCACTCCTTTCTTCTTCTGCTTGTCCCTCTTCAGCTTCCTGAATTCTTTTGTAAGGGCTCTGCATTCCCTCCTCTGAATGCCAGTGGCCCATGGAGCGCTGACCTTTCCCATCAAAGAACTCCTCTGGGCTGAGGCCTCCAGAGTGGGACTTCTTGTCAAGCACAGCATGCTCGACCTCTTGGTCATGACGCTGGCTCTCTCTGCTTTCTTCTCCACTGTGGGAGCTCTTCTCCTCCTCTCTTTGTGTCTCCAGATAGTGTTTCTTCTCTTCTGTATGAAGTCTCTCTTCTGAAATAGGTTGGTTCTGTCCATCCCCCTCTTCCTTGCCTTTACCTTCCTCATGAGCCAGTTTCTCCTCATCACTCCCTTTCATGTACATCTTAGACTCCACTTCTGCCTCGCTTTGTTCTTTCTCCACGCTTCCGGTGCGATGTTTTTCATTCTCTGCCAAGTCTTTCAAATGTCTCACTTCGAGCTGTTTGTCCTCGCTTCTCTCTCTGTCATTTCTACCACCTACAATAACAAAAGCAGCATCATGAAGTAATTAACTCTCTACCACAGTGTGATTTAAACAGGTAACAGCCTTCCCAAACTACTAGGAAGCCCCTAAACCACCCTCTTCTGATGGCTGAACCAGGGATCTGCATTTTCCTCTTTATAAACAAGCAGGAGACAGATGGGTTCCAGTATTGCTTCTTGCTGGCAGGTACCATCTCCTGAGCTGGGTGTAGATTCAGGTGCCACCAGGCACAGGAACCTTGTCGAGGTAACTGGTGGTTATTTGAAGCCAGTCAGAATCACAGAATCATTTAGGATGGAAAAGATCTTCAAGATCATTGAGTGCAACCAGTAAGTCAACTGTCACAAGGCCACTGCTAAACCATGTCCCTAAGCTCCAGTCGTCCGCAACTTTGAAACACGTCCAGGGTTGGCAATTTAACCTCTTCTCACCATTTACTCTTGTCCTGTCACTTGTTCCCTGCAAGAAGAGACCAACCCCCCCAACAGTTGCAGACTGCTAGAATGCCTCCCCTCAGCCTCCCCTCCGGATCAGGCCATTCGTTCTTTGAAGAAATAAGAACCTGGACACCGAAATTTGGAGGAATCAGTCTCACAAGGGCTGAACTAACAGTTCACCAGCTCCAACACAGAAGAGCATCCATCCACCAAATCCCTTTCTCAAGTTTATATAATGCTGTACTTACTCTTCTTCAAGATTTCTTTGCACTCAGGATTAATTGGTGGTGCGTTTGGCTTGGACAGAGCATTGGACAGAACTTCGACTATGCACTGTGTTACCTGGAAGAAACAAAAGAGGAGAAAAAGTTCTCTGAGCAAAACAGAAAATTCTTCTTCTGGCCCAGCTGGTGAGGAAATGAAGCAGGTTTAAACTAAGAAACTGCTTTGCTCACGGGTTTCAGCACCGATTTTGTCAGTCTAGTAGAGACGAGTACTACCACCTTCTATATTATTCATGTGTAACTGCTGCCTGCGAAACAGCAGCACCTTGGCTGTCCAGTTGGTGAATTCTTCCACTCTTCAGCATAGCTTCTCCAGCTCAATGCTCATTGGGCAGGCCTGATTCCTCAGCACCTGAACTGCATCCCTCGATGCAGGAGACACGCTTTCAAACAAAGAACCCTGACTCTGTCTTTCATGCCCAAGGTTTAAGGATTCTCAAGTCCTTCTGCTTTCTTCAGTTAAGCATGGAGGAATTCTCCCCAATACTTGTGCATCCCCAGTTTTCCTCAGTGGCAGAAATGACAA
Source organism: Rhinopomastus cyanomelas (assembly GCA_013400115.1). Classification (NCBI taxonomy): domain Eukaryota; kingdom Metazoa; phylum Chordata; class Aves; order Bucerotiformes; family Rhinopomastidae; genus Rhinopomastus; species Rhinopomastus cyanomelas. Next base: position 54,466 of record VXBP01004899.1, read on the forward strand.
ACAGCCTGTCTTCCTGCTGATCAGTGCTGTCCAAAATGGTGGTGGTGGCAGCAGCCACAAGGCCCCGGCCATGTGCGGGACCCAAGACAGAGACCGACCACATGGCTGCATCAGCAGGGGTGCCTCCACAGTCTGCACACGTGGCCAAGAGGGTTCCATGACCCTCCTCTCTCCTCCTGTCTTAGCTCGAGGGAGAAAAGGAGGAATCCCTTCAACTCACTGTGAGTCGCTGAATGGCTGCTCTGTGGTGGAGGGGGGATGGTAAATCGGCACTAAGGTCTTGCTTCTCCAGTCCGCAGTGGGTCCTTGAGGAGCCACTGCATCCCTCCCCGCGACATAGCGCGGCCACCGTTCTCCACCCCAACCGTTTACGGGAGCGGAGCAGATTCACCAAGCCCCCTCTGTCCTGTCTCCAACGGGGGTGGCGGGGGAGGGAGCCACTGGGAACCACTGCAAGCCCCAGCAAGCCGCTGCGAGCTGTCTCCCCCACCCCCAGCACCCTAGGAAGGGGGGTGGTGCCGGAGCCAAAGCGCTCTGTGCTGAGGTAGAAAGTCCCCAGTCCCAAGAGGCAGGGTGATCAGTCATTAGTGCTTTTATCTTCTTACCTAGCCAACACCCCTTAAGGGTAGGTACTTGGGACAGTGTCACCTCACCCCAGGACAGGTCACTGGGTGGGGGTCTTCTTAAAGCAACATAACTTTTTCTTCATGAAAGCACAAATCTATACATCTGAAAATTCTGGTAATTTTCAAACTGCAACAGGAAAGCTACTTTAGGATTAGAGTCCAGGCTAATATTTGAGTTTTGAGTAATCCCCAGGTTTATTTAATCAAACAGGTCAAGAATCTCTCCCCAGAGCAGGAGATGGGAGAGCTGTGCTCAAATCTATTGCACAGCTGGTAACTGTAGATACTTAATCTTCTTTCAGAGTTGCCACTTCACTTTTTACAGCCTGATAATGTGACTATCAAATAACACTTCAGACCATTTTTGGGCAGCTGCACAATGCAGAGTCTCAGAAGTACCGCTATGACACAAGAAGTCACCTTGCCTTTCCATCAAATGCCCCGAAGTGCACCCAAGTTGTCTCCTGATTGCTGGAGGGACTCTTGAGTTCCACCTCTCCAGTGATCTCCAAGAGTTTACCCTCAGGTTAAAAACAGCATTAACCTGAGAGTTTAAAGACAAAATACAGGGAGCATGTTCTCTGCAATGTGCTCTGGCATTCAGCTACTCACCATTTCTTCCATACGGTCTTTTTCCACTGGAACTGCGCTGACACCTAGAAGAAACCAAATCATTACAGGATGATTTATCCTAGCAACAAGCATCACTAACAGGAGGCAAACAGGTCCAATGGGGTGGCTTGAGGTTTGGGTTGGCAGGTGAGTTCCATTAGATCTTCCCTTATTTGGGATGGGAAAGCAACAGAAAGCTGCAGCCTAGCAGGAAAGTAGAGGTGGGTAGACATCTCTAGCAGAGAGGACACATATCCAAAACTAAAAAGCAATGCTTCAACCCCAAACCCAGAGGTCTTCATGTAGTTGTACCTGTTCATGGTAAAAAGTCCAGGAAACAATCAAGAGCTCTTTGCACCCCAATGAACATTTGGCTTTTGCAAGGGACACTGGGTGCCTCCCCACCCCAGCAGACCATTCTTCAGGGCTTTAGAGCAGCTACTGCCCAAGTCCTGCTGGAGAAACCCAGCCTCACTTGGCTAGGAGATGGCTTCTGGAGGGAAGGACAGAGCCAGACAGGACAGGAAAGCATCTATTCACTGACAGGTCTGTTAATGAGCTTGGTTGCTGCACATTATTAATAAATAGTGTTAATTGTTCTCCACCTTGAGCTCAGCAGAAGTGAAGCCAGTCTGCCAGCCACTCAAGGCTTATCGTATCATGGCTGCACAGACTCACTATGTGGTGCATCACCACAGGACATAAAATGTATAGCTTGGGGTGCAGCTCTGAGTCCTTACCCACATCAGGACAGTCTGGAACACCTGCTCACCCTCTCTGCAATGCACTAGGCTGGGAGAGTGAGAAACCTTCCCCAACAGATGGACACAGAATAGATGATGGAAATCAGAAAAGCCAATGCTGTCCCAAACAAGTTGCCCGCAAAGCTGACAGGAGCATGTGGCCTCACACTGCTGAAAGTGCCAAAAGCTTTTCTGTGCAGAGATTGCAGAAATCCCCAAGCCCTTGTTTGCGAGTAGTGACTGAGCACAGCACAACCACAATTCCCTTGACATTTCCACTGCCCTCTATTTTTGCTCCCCACATGTGTAGGAAAGTGCTTGTCCAGCCTACTGCTCCATGCATCACAGAAGGAATAGCACAGAAGGGATTCCCCTAAAATAGCACCACACTCCTACCCCATCATATCCCCAAAACACCAGGTGGTGTGGGAGGAGATGGTGCTACAGAGAGCCAACCCCCACCCTTATCTTTTGCGTTCAATGCTGAGCCAGGCTGTAGGTTTCTTTATTTACTAAGACTGTACGCAGATAACCCCCACACCACACAGCACTGATGCTGCTACAGCCCAACCTGCCTGCATCCTCCGTCTGAGCACAGAGAAGGATGTGTTCACACACGGGGGCAGGAGACTGGCAGCAAAATCCCTTCTAGCGAAAGAGTCACTCACTTGAAAGGACTTTCTCCCAGTCCCACAAGGGTTACGGATGCTGCTCTTAGGGGACAAGCTGCTCGCAGTCACCAAGCAGAGGGGATGACCCACTTCATCAGCTGTTCACAATGAGGGTCCAGTGGTCCCCCAGCCCACGAGGAGAAGCAACAGGCACAAAAGCACACATCTGACTGTCCTTTTAGCCATGCTGCCCCAGAGCATCTTCTGCAAGTTGCACCCTGCTGGTGTGACAGAGCACAACCCAAACATCTGGATGCCTTTTCTATGGGAGATGCCACCCCTGGGCTGCCACTCCAGCACCTGTCAGCATGCAGGACACAAAGCCAGGCTGTACTGCTATCATCGCACAGCTCCCAGCTCTCCAAGGGGATGTACAGAGACATTAAACACCATCCACACTTGGTTAACAATGAGACCTGCCATGCCCGAAGAAGAAGCATCAAAGCTGCCACCATGACAAGGTCACAAGATACAGACAGTACTGGACATTTGTTAAACTCAGCTGCCCAGAAGATCAAAACGAGCATTAAATCCATCCCAGAGCCTCAAGTGGTATCTTGAGGCAACTGCTCTGCCAGAGCTGAGGCAGGAAGCCCGCGGGGAGCCATTGTGCCTCACGTTGCACCAATGCTGGCAGCGGCTTGCCACCGCCAGCTTGCAAGAGCTCCCTCAGGGCCCCCTGCCAGCTGGAGGCAGCTGGCCAGCACCTCTGCCTTCCTCACCACATGTGCTCAGGAGAGGCAAAGCCATGATCTGGCTACTGCCAACACAGGTAGGTGGTAGGTCACCCCCCAACTGGGTTCAAGGGGACACAGCAGATGGTGCGAGTGCAGGGTTGTGCAGCAGAAGCAGTCAGAGCACAGAGTGGGATGCAAATCCTTCCCCTGCCCTTGTAGAAAAACCAGACCACAGACTCTTAAGCAAAGCCCTGCATCTCTTTCCCTCTCCTGAACCACACCTGCCCAGGCAGCTAAGATCCTGTTATTTGACTTTTGCAGAAGTGCCGACAAAAGGGGCAGAAAAACCTCCCGTGGCTTTTGCTTGTGTCTCCTCGATCGGGACAGATCTGTCGGCACCCGATGAAATCCCCACATGGCTTTTGTTTCATTAGTGCCGATGACTCAGTGCAGTGCCATCGCTCACAGGAACGTCAGCACAGACCTTTCTGAGGAAAGATCAGGGCAACTTTGGCATATTGATATGCCAATGGAGAACTAGAAAGTTCCTCAAGTTAATGTTCCTCTGATCCCCATCCCGAAACAAACTCATGAGCTCAGATTCCGGCTGACACGTGAAAGCCAAGAGGATGCCCAGAGGAACCTGGCCCATTTCTCACGACACTTGGTGTGAACTGCCCACGAGGGCTGTAGAATAAGGCTGGGGAGCTCCTCTCCCCTCATCTCCCTCCTCTCCTTGACTGCACTAAAGATATCTGATTAGGAGTTTACCACCAGGTCCCAGAAGTGGTTTCATGAGCAGCCCTCTCATAGACCTGAACCCGGGTTCCTCATTCCAGGGTGACCCCGATGCTGTCGGGAACGGCTACATCGCACACAGAAGCCGAGCCCCGTCCCGCTGTCCAGCGGTGGTGGCTGCACAGGGTCCCCATCACACTTCATGCCGCATGCCAAGAAAAACCGGCCAGTTAAAGCTGCAGTTCACCACCATCCCCCAGTGTCGAGAACCAGCTGAGAAATCCCAGAAGCACCTTGGCATCCCCTTGTACTGGGGAGGGGGATGATACAAAAGCGACCCCCGGGCTCCCCCAGCCCCACTCACCTGCCAGGGCGGCGGCTCCCAGGAGCCCCAGCAGCGCCAGCGGCCCCATCCCCGCTCCGCTCTCCCGGTTCGGCTCGGCGCGGCTATTTAAGGGGGTAGAGGGGGCGGAAGAGCTGGGCGGGGGGGATCCATCGGGAGCTGCGTCACTGACAGCCCCAGCCCCGCCTTGTCTGCACAGCTCCCCCCCCGCCTTTCAGTCTCCCGCTCCGAGGATGCGTGACCTCCCCAGGGCTCCCGATGCAGGGCAGGGGGTGGGGGTGTGGGATGGATGATCCTTCCCTCAGGAGGAGCTTCCCAGGGAATTACCTCTCTGCTCCAACATCCAGCCCCCACCAAAACCTTTACAGGTTTGCGTTTGGGGTTTTTGTTTCCTGAAAGGTTTGTGTCCCCTTCACCCAAAACAATGTTCCCCTAATCCAGCACCAGGGACTGACTGGGGGGTGATCCCTGTCCCTGTGGCATCTGCTGGGTGATGCTTGAGGTGTTCCTCAAGATTTTTGCCTCTCAGCACCCGAGGCAAACTCCATTATTTACCCTGATGCTGCTCTGGGGAAGCTGGAGCAAACCTACAAACATCATGTTTTACATCATTTTCTTAAACAGCTCTCCCCAATCCCAGTAAGTACTTCATGGACTGGGAAGTGCCACTGACAAGCCTTGGAACATACTTCCAGCTTCCTTCAGAGCCAAGAACTGACACTGAAAGACCAGGACTTTGCTGCTCCTTTCCCTTAAAGGGCCATCTCCAGTTTATGGGGATTTTGCAGCTCTTCTGCCTTGTTTGCTCTCTGTGTGAGCAGGCAGCCCTTTAACTGCTCATGGAGGGCGAGGGATGGGTTGTAACTTCTGCTATGACAGTGTTAAAGCCAGGCTGCCATAACCACCACTAACCAGGAGACAAGGACACAACACTCAGTAGAAATCACACGCAGCATCCTCAGTGCTTAAAGGAAGCTGGGTACTTCAGCTCCATCCATAGTTGGCCGCAGAAGCCAGGCTGTGACCCCAGGAAGCCAGATGTCCGCCACACGCTCAGATCCTTCTGCGAAAGAACAGAATCCAGTTACTCAACCACCATGAAAAGAGAGAAACCACTGTGGCATCTTCGGGAGAGCTGGGCTAATGCTTGGACCTGATGAGCTTAAAGGTCTTTTCCAACTTAAATCATTCTATGAGGAATTTCATTGGCTCCCATCGATGTGGGGATTCAACTTGGCCTCAACCTGCTCAGCTGCTCCAGAGAAAGGTCCCATACCTGTGCTCATGTGGCTTCTACTCCACAGAATCATTATGGGTAGAAAGGACCTCCAGGATCATCAGGTCTAGCTGTCATCCCAACATCTCTCTAACCTCTAGACCACGGCCTTAAATGCTATATCTACTTGTTTTCTAAACACCTCCAGGGATGATGATCCCTCATCACCTCCTCGGGCAGCCCGTTCCAGTGCTCAACATCTCTCTCCATGAAAGGCTTCTTCCTAATATCTAATCTAAACCTCCCTTGATGCAACTTGAGGCCATTTCCTCTCATCCTATCATTAGTAATCTGGGAGAAGAGCAGCAACTCACTCTGCAGCAATGTCTCTGGGCCTTCTTGACCACTTCCCCTCTGCTATGCACTTTGTATTTGATTTGTGGGATTTCTCTGAAGTGTTCCCACTCTCAGTGTTGCATGGACTGATCCCAAAGAATCAAGATGACCTGTCGATAAAAGATGTCAGAGCACTGCAAGGGCATGTTGTCGATCAGTTACCCTAGGGTCTACAAGGGAGCATGTGCTGACACCTTCAGATTTGATTGGAATAGAGGCCCATGCCATGAACACGGACATGACTATCTGAAGAACATCTAATTCCACCTTCAGCATCCAAGGGTAAGATTTCAAAACATGATCCCTGAGATTTTCCTGCCAGCACTGGAAAATCAGCCAGAGGGGATCCAAGCACCTTGCCCATAGTTAATTAAGCCAGGCTGCATTTTAAAAACAGTCTCTGAATGTGGACTTCTCTAGCTCCGTAGCAGCTGGCACAAGCTTCCCCTCAGGAAAGAGATGTGAGAGCATTAAACCAGGATCAGAGCTTCTTCCACTCTATGGGTTTTGAGTGACACACCCCAACCTCCTTCTCAGAGATGTCAGAACTTCACTGCAGTGACACACACGCCTCCTCATGTTGTGACAACCTACCACTTGGTGAATAACCAGTATTTATCCTGCTGGATTCTCTCAAACACAAACGCTTTAACAAAAAACCACAAAAACCAGGTTTGGCTCCTGCTAGAAGCCAGAATTTCAAAGGATGACATGTGAGTTTGTGTTTGAGCTCCCTCTAAAGTGAGCAGAGACTGCTGAGGGAACAGAAGGGTTGCTCTCCTCTAATTAGATGTGCTGGTGGGATTATCTTCATTCCTGGATGCCAATTAGTTCGCATTGAATAAAAATCCTGCAGCTCATTTCCTGAGCCATCTCATCTCTTTCATTCAGAGAGGTGCTAAGGGGATGGCTCTGGGGAAGAGCACCAATCCAGTCTGAAGAGCCTCTACAGACACCAACCCAGCTCCACCAGTGGCAACAAGAAGTCTTTAAGAGGTCTTACGTGTACGCAAATGCTGGTCACAAGGTAAGAGATAATGCGGTGCAAGGGGGGAAGTACCACCACCCCAACAGGACAAGCCCTGGTGAGCAATGCCAAAGAGCTGCCAGCACATCTCCTTGGCTTGGTATCACTGCCAGGCCAGAGTTCCCAGGAAGCTGCAGCCAGGAGTGCAGCCTGAGAGCAATGGAGCATCTCACCCTCCGGTGTGAGCATGGGCTACCCCCAATACAGCCCCACAACCAAGCTCTGCCTGCCCCCCAACATCTTTTTTAATTACACCGTTACCCACTCTGGTAACCTCACTGATGAGGAGGTCTGGGGCTTGTGCCGCAGGCACAGAGTGGAAATCTCTTTGAGCCAGCAGAAGGCTGACCTAAGCCCTCACACATGTTGGGTGCTGCTTGTCATTAAGCACGAATTAGTTTTACAGTTGCCTTTGCGGTGCAAATAATGTCAATTAGGCAGCGAAACACCCCTTTCAGCGGTTCTGCCTGCATTCTGTCAACTGACTGTGCTCCATTTAATATTTACAGACTGGGGCACTACGTCTGGCCTCCTCAGTAATTAATTTCTTTAAATATTTATAGCACTCTGCCTCTCAGCAAAGGTTCTGTTTGGTATGAACAATATAGTTCTGCAGCTGATAGTGTCATGGAAACTTCAGAGACAAATTTCAATTCTGTAAAGATGAAAATATATAGATCTCTGCCGTGGACCGTAATGATTTCAAAGGAAACTTTTTATTGCTGAATGATGTATGTAGGGAAAGAAGAAAAATCCCATTATGCCCTTGCACATAATTCCAGACTGAAAACACAGTGCTAAGAGATTTGTTTCCTGACACCCACTAAAAGGAATCACCAAAGACATTTAAAATCACCTCCTTTTAATCTTTGCAGGCGTTAAAAACAGAAACCCATCGGCAAAAAGACCCCGTGAAAGTGAGGGCAAAGCATGCAACATGCAAGATGAGGTTCTGCTAAGGCCTCTTCCCACTAGGACAGTCTTTTTCCTTTTGCACACCCCAATTTTAAGGCTTTCAGGCTCTCTGTGGGAACTGCTGTGAGCTTCTAAAACAGGCTCAAGAGGCTGAAGTGTAAAGGCAGCCTTGGAAACTGGAAATACCTGGCAGGTGCTGTTTCAGGGTGAATTTATCCAGTTCCATCAGTTCAGAGACTGTGTTCAAATTACACCATCTGGGCACCAGGGCCAGAGAGCACAGACCTGGCCTGTCACTTTGGGGCAGACACAAGTTTGCCTGAGGTTTTTCCAGTCTCATCTCCCGTGGTATGATTCCAGGGACCTCAGATAACTCACTCCAAAGCAGAAAGCACTGCATTTCAGTGCCGATCTGATGTTTTGCAAAACACACCTAAAGCCCTAAACCTTTTCTCCAATGCTGCAAGAGCCAAGGAAGCACCTCCTAAGGATAATCAGAATCTCCTTAGAGTAGAAGAGCTGTCCTGTGAAGGCAGAATCAACAACACATGAATTTGATTATGTTGAACACGTCCTTTTCCCCCAGGGCTCCCAGCCTGCTCCTACAGCTCAGCCTGGCACGGAATCCAGTAGCATTCATTTGAGTCTTCTTTCTCTACCCACCTGCCAGTAACGCTAATTTAGATCCTTCTCTTCAAACACAAATGGCCACAAAACTTTCGGCGCTTCCACCTCTGTAGGAACAAGCCAGGCAACTCTGGCATACAAAGCTCCATGCACAGATGCCATGGTCCCACACCAGGGCCACCCCTCTGTCCCTTGTCAAAGGCTTCTCCGTGCTCAGAGGAGTAGAGCCTGGCAGAAACTCACACTGCCGGGCACTCCCTCGCCACCCCATCTATCTAGCTCGTTTCCAGAAGTCGGTGACGTTGTGGCTGTTGGAGAGCAGATACTAAAGCCCTGCTGTGCTCCCCTGGAAAAGCACCAGATTTCAAGGAGCAGTGGAGGGTCACTACACTGCAGCTGGCACCTGGCAGTCTACAGGCAGAACCAGGCGGGGAGCAACAGGCATCTCTGCTGATACTGCAAATCCCATCCTGCGTGCCTGCCTCTGCAGCTTTCCAGCCAAAGCCATGTGCTGCCAAAGGATGTGGAGCCAGCACACAGCCTGCCAGGGAGCACAGAAAGCTCTGTCACAATGAAATGCCCTCACAAGGTGGAAGCCAGCAAATGCCACAAGCTGTGCCCAGTTATCCCAGGAAGCTAATGAGGGAACCTGCCAGTGCTTACCTCTCCAGTCCCTAGCAAAGTGGCCTTCGCTTGCTGGGAGCCAGGCATCTGTGGGCCTGACCGGGGGATATCAGCTCTCCTTCCCACAGCCGGACATGAGGAACCTTCTCACAGAGTCACAAACTTGAATTATTTCAGCCTCTAAATGCAGCCTTTTAAAAAGAGCTGCTGTTAGACAAAGGTGTGGGTGTGAATTCCCTGTCCTCTCAATCCTTCTTGGAAGCTCTCAGCCAGACAGAACAGGCTGCTGAGAACTAAGAACAAACCAATTTGTGAAGGTCAGACCGAAAACATGTTGCAGGGCTTAGCTCTGATCTCTCCTATCCCCACCTCGGTGTCTCTAATAGCAGAATCATTGTTTCCCTGATGTTGGCTCCCACTTAGCAGCATCCCCATCCTACAAACTACATCTTACCCAGAACAACTGTCATGACAGACAACATTTGACAGGGTTACCTGCCCTGAACTTGACTAACTTCTCCCATTACTCTCATCTAGTGAAACTTTGTTCAGCTTGAATTGAGGTGAGATTTTTCCATGCCAGATGTTATTTTATTACAAGACCTTCTCTCTTAATTCACAGCACCTGCAAATAAATGGACCGTTGAAAAGGCAATTTAAGGAAAGGTTTGACCTTTCAGCCCAAGTCTTCTGGCTCTGGTTAGCTACTGTCTTAATCACAGCTTATTATTTTGTGAGCCAGTTTTTACTTTTAAGGAAGAAATGCTGGTGCACGTTGTTGGATAATAGATGTATTGGGAAAAATAGTCATTAGGGAAAACCCACAGAACAGGGTATTTTTACACTGAACTCTTGTGTTGTGGGAAAACAGACACCCCCACACAAACTCATCTATGCTCCACAGCGACACACTGACATGGGATGGGTACTGCCTGGAGAACACTGGTCTGAGCAACAAGATCCCAATGCACCCATAAACACCAAAACACCTGAGACTCATGGGCAAAGATCCTTCATAGGTTGAGAGCTTCTTTGCTGATGCCTGCTAAGGATGTGCTCCAGTCCCTGCCTGTCTCAGGAGCTCTCCTTGCCTGCCTTTTGGTTCCATGATCAGGCAGGTTGTTGGCATGAATCAGTGACTCCCACCAGCAGCTGTGTGGGAGAGAAAAACTCTGTAAGAGAAGGCACCAGTGAGGCCAGCAACACCAGACACTGAAGAAGCTCCAGAGTTATGCAAAGCAGGGAATGGCTTAATAGTAGGAGGACTGGTGATGGATGGCAGAATAGTTTGGATCAGGTATTTACCTAAAGTTCATTCTGGAAACAGAAGGGTATCACTTGATGCCTGCCAGGCTTAATTTAAGAATGATAGCCAAGGCAACGCAGGTGGCTGATCTATCACCCCTCAGACACTGAGACACACTGGTCCAGCTCAGACGGAAGATATCTAAGCCAAAATGTGCCCACCTCTAAGTGACATCAGGTGAGATTTCGATCTGGGCCAGACAGCAGGAAAACCACTCAGGCTCTGGCTGTCAGGCCCTCACCATGCTCTTGCCAATGATGGATCAGTTTTGGCCCTGCTCATCACATCTCATGGCGCTGATGTTATTCCCCATCTTTCATTTACATGTTTCACTTGAAATTCTATACTTCTAGCCTTGAAGCCCTGAAGGGATTTGTCCTAATGCAGGCTCAGAGTGTAGCTCCTCTGCTGGGAGCTAGGATGCTTTCTTGCATGTGTGCAGCCTTCTTGACAAGACTCAGGAGTCCCTGCTCTCCCTTCTGTACAGACTGCCAGAGCTGCAGCACTATCACCTGGGGACAGGTGCAAAAATTCCCTCCTAGGGCTTCTGAAGTGGAGGGCAGGAAGGCACTGAGAAGTTATGCTAGGTCAAGGCAGAAACAACTCACTGGGATGTTTTGTACTGCACAGAGGTGGCACCTGCTTGCTACTCTGCTAGGCGTGTGCCCACAGCATGGGCAGAAGCAGGAGGAGAGTGTAAAGGAGACCATACCTTGGGGTGCTTTAATGTTCACTGGCTACAGCTAAGTCTGTTCTCAAAAGCTGAGCCAAAGTAGCGCAGCTGTCTGCTGGGCTCACTATGGAACAAAGCATGGGTGCGGCATTGCCTGGTTCCTCGCCTCCAGGAAAACAGGTTATTTCCTGCCTTAAATAATGCAGTGCAAAAAAACCCAATATCGCGGGGTGAGTAACAGAAGCAAACAAAGTGAACAGACAGCAACCAACAGGAAAGGGCCTCTGAGAGGATGGTTTGCTCTTTGCCAAATGCTGAAACAGAGAACCATCAAAACTAAGCGCAAGCCAGGCAGAGAGGGAAGAAGATCTTCACTCCTCAAAAGGAAACAGTTTCCCAAAGGTTATTGTATACGATCGGGGTAAATGCACAGAACATTTCCCTGAGGGCCTTGTTCCACACTTGGTACTTAAACATCCAGAAAAGGGTGTTCTGTATCTGGAAGGAGCCATCATCTGTCCACCCATGCATGGCCACACTTCCCGCCACTATTTTCGTCCTGCCAAGGACGGCTAAGCTGAGTGAGATCAAAATAATGAGCCATCACCAGAGGTCACGGCAGCAGCAAAGACGGGACATGAACATTGGGACCAGACATGTAAAGACAGAAATATTCACATGGAAGTATACAACCTTTTTTATACGTAGCGGTAGGGCAGATGAAGAGTTGGGTCTCTCAAAAAACATTGGTCCTTTGGAGCAAGAGCATGGGTTGACTCAGTTTTTGACTTCAGAAGAGAATTAAAATAACCACAGTGCAAGGCCTTTCTGTATGTAACTGCTGTAACTACTTGAATTGGTATAGTCTAGATACAGATTCCCTCACATCCTTTCCCAGGGATGCATGAACTTTCATCTGTTCTCTAGGAATTTCTGGTCTTATTCAGAAAGGCCACCAGTTTTCATTTTGGGAAAAGTGTGGGGGTCTGTGTGAAGGCAGCAAACCTTGAATTAGCATTTTCAGCCATGCAGAACGTTCCTTTGGTCAACTCTTTTCACATCCCACACGCCAAGTTATCACTGACCTAAACAAATTATGAACTGAGAATTGTTCCATTTCCCTCGTAGAAAACCTGCTCTTCCTCAAAGCTTGTCCTCTTGGATCACCTAGCATGCAGATCATGATTCTACGATCAGCGTGGACACAGTAACTGGACTCATACTCCAAAGAAATCACTCAAGAACAAATTGCCTCTCCTCTGTGTCTGAGTACTGTGTCCAGTTTTGGGTACCTCAGTACAAGGGAGACATTGAGGTGCTGGAGAAGGTGCAGAGGAGGGCAACAAAGCTGGGTAAGGGCCTAGAGAATAAATCTTAGGAGGAGAGATTGAGAGAGTTGGGGCTGTTTAGTTTGAGGAAAGAAGGCTTAGGGCAGACCTCATCACTCTACAGCTATATGAAAGGACATTGCAGAGATGTTAGTGCTGGTCTCTTTTCACAGATAGTTAGCAACAGAACCAGAGGAAATGGTTTCAAGCTCCAACAGGGTAGGTTTAGTTTGGAATCAGGAAAAAATTCCTCATGGAGACAGTGATCAGGCACTGGAATGGGCTGCCCATGGTGATGATTGAGTCACCATCCCTGGATGAGTTTGGAAGACTCTTAGATGTAGTGCTGGGGATATGGTTTAGGGGTGAACTTGTAGAGTAGGATTGATGGTTGGACTTAATAATTCCAAGGGTCTCTTCCAACCTGAATGATTCTATGATTCTCAGGAGATGTTTACTCTGAGGGGCTCTGCCCTCGCCCTTCTGTCTCACTGCCAGACACACATATCTATTTTTGGCAGGTTTATTGGCATGAGCTGAGTATTGCACCTGGAAGTGAGCAGTGAAGCGAAGAACTGCAGGCACTCCTTTCTGATCACAGGGGGTACAAACTTTTCTCACACTGCGTGCTTCAGTAGCACAGAGCTTCCCGCATCCCCTGCGAGATGCCAGCTGAGACTCAGAGAAGTGACTCATAACCCAGATTTTTCAGCTGCACCCAGGGTGCTCTGCCTACGTCGCTCTTTAAAGCGAAGCAGTTTCATGCTTTCCTCTGCCCGCATCTATCTTCATGCTTTACTAGCAAATGTCTGTTCTCTGTTTTGTCACTGCTCATAACTCATTTCCTAAAGGGGTGAAGAGTAATGAGTGCTCTTACACCTTTTCTTGCTGCATCAGGAATTTCTACTGAGAGAACCAGGATGTTAAAGGCAGTGGCTGTGCAGCCTCAAGATCCCAGAGGAGCTGAAGTAGAAGCATGGACTGTCACCTTCCCTCTGGCCCCTGGTGAGGGGGGAAGCAGCATGACACCTCCTCTGCAGGACTCCAGGTGAATTTCCAGTATTGACACACATTTTCCAAACTAAGATTGCCTCCTTTTGCCATAATGTAAAACCCCAACAACAAAAGAACACCTATTCCCTTCAGCATTTTCAAGTATAATTCCAAAAGTGGATATGAAGGGTTTTCCAGGCCCCAGGAGGAACACCTATGTAACAGACCACATCCACTGCTTTGCCATCATCTATCCAAAAGGCTATCAGGTTGGTCAAGCATGACTTCCCGTTGGTGAAGCCATGCTGACTGTCCCTAATGACTCTCCTGTCCTGGATGTGTGTGGAGACAGCCTCTAGAACAAATTCTTCCATCACCTTTCCTGGGATGGAGGTGAGGCTGACTGGCCTATTGGGTCCTCCTCTTTGAAGAATGGAGTGACATTTGCAATCCTACAGTCCCTAGGCACCTCTCCTGACTTAGCAAAGATGACAGACAGTGGCCCAGCAATGACTTCTACTGTCTCCCTTAGCACTCGTGGGTGCATCCCATCTGGGCCCATGGATTTATGTACATCCAGTCTGATCAACTTATCTCTAAATCAGTCCTCATCAACCAGGGCAAACTCCTCTTTTGTCTCAACTTCCTCTGGGGCCCCAGTGGTCTGGGGCTTGATATCAAGACAGCCCCCAGAAGCACAGCAGAAGCAAAGAAGGTGTTCAGTATTTATGCTTTCTCTGTAACCTCTGTCTCCAGGGCACTCACCTCATTCAGCAGGGGGCCTGCGTTGCCTCTAATTTTAGTTTTACCTGCAATGTATTTGAAGAAGCTCTTTTTGTTGCCCTTGACCCTCTCTTGCAAGGTTCAATTCCAAGGAGGCCTTGGCTTTTCTAGTTGCATCCATACATTCTCTCACCAGAGCCTTATAATCATCCCAAGTGGCCATCCCCTCCTTCCATGACCTATAGACTTTCAAGGAGCAATCAGCTTAATGTGTGTGGAGCTGCCAGGGTCCCGTGTCAAACCAACCCTCAGCAAAAACAGGAGGGAAAAAGATCCAACTTAGTTGATATGAAAGAACTTAGTTATAGCTGCAACTCAGCTACAGAAATTCAAAGAGACCTAAGTTAGGCCTCCTGTGCTATTGCTACTGCTCACCAGAGGTGATATTCATTATGATAATTTCTCATGTGCATCATAAAATGCCAAATAGGACTGTAATTCTTTCAAGAAGAGCCTGTTCACAACAACTAGTGAGTCTTGCCTGGAACACCTGGCAAAGGATAAAGATGCGCACATCTCCCCGTGTGTTGAAGAAACGAAGGAGAGATGTTAATCAAGCAAATTGGAATACAAACGTTTGGGCTTTCAGAAGAGCTGTAAATACATAATGGACAGTTCCAGCACATGTTTGGAGAAATTAATTAGCAGTGACTGGGAAAAGGAGTGATGGGTGTTATTCCCTGTGCTGCAGTCTTGTTTAACTTAATAAAAGTGATTAACACTAAGATCCCATGCAATACCTCTTCAAATGAAGTATTTCTCCACCAGTGGAGATGTTCTTTTCACAGTAGGTCTGATGGGGTACTCTAGCACCAGATTCTTCACAAGCCTGTCAGGCTCCCCAAAACACTAAGCTTGATTTGTTATCATGAAAAATCAGTGGGATTTTAGAGCTTAACTCTTCCAGTTGAGTCCTGCTCTGTTTCTGTAAGCACTTAAAATGTGAAATGTGCCATTAATTAGATTTATTCCAAATCTTCATGAAGATCTAACAGTAAAAGTTCAGAGACTACAAAACTCTTAATTTTTCCAGGTGGTTTCTTTGACTTGAGCAGAGGAAGGAAGTTCTGGGTATAAACAGCAACAGAGCTTGTTAGAAGCAGCAAACCTTTGCTGTAAGCAACCAACAGCAGATGATCCGTAAGGAGAGCAACCACCTCCACAGTTCAAATGTAGCACCACGTAGTAAATTTGGAACATGCAGCTGTCAGGAACAGTGTCTTTCCAAGAAAGTGGACAGACACAAACCATCACCTTGCTCACTTCTCACATGACACATCAGGGCTACACTCTGTTCGTGTCTGTTTCAAGAGGAATTGCAGAACGTCATCTGAGAGTCCAGGTGTTCTCTTTTTGTCTTCCAACACAACTTCTCCTTCAGATGGCTTCAAAAAACAAGTGGTACGGGGGTGGTCTGGAAAGATCTTACACCCGTCTCTGTTCAGGACCACTTGGGCCATTTGCAAGCAGCGTGATGCATATTTTGTTCCATCCCAGTTTGCCAGCTCTGAAATCTTTTGTGACAGACACTGTGATGCAGCCTCGTAGGTGGGATCTGTTCTGGCTGGGTTTTTCTCACAATACATTTTGTAGAAGTCATCAAGAGACTTCCTGATGCTGGTATCTTCTGTACCATCATGTTCATACATCCATGAGGGAACACCATTGCTGTGCTCAGTGGGCTCATACAGCTCTGCTTTTGGGTAACATCTCACAGTCACTTTCTCAGAGCTTCCATCAGAGAAGGTTGCAGAGACTGCAGACTGTGGATTGTTCTCTCCTGCAAGCACAAGATCAATGAAGTTCATTAGTCACCAGCTCATCCTGACAAAATCTGGTCTTGTCCTCACTCGCTGCAGCCTAGCAAGCAGTAGTGAGCTGAGCACTGCTTTAAACCTGGCTGCATTTCTCTCACACTGACACACCATGGTCTGGATCCTCACAGCTGCCCCAACCTTGACCGTCTGCAGAAACTGAACCTGCTCAGTGGTATGGGACCTCTGGGCTCCTCTCAGTCATGCTTTGAAAGAAGTGGAAATTGGGATTTGCTGCTGGTGATGCCAGCCAATCCACAGGGGAGTCTAGTTTGCAGTTGATGCAGTTTTGCTTCTGGTTCAGCTTTCTCCCTTCAGACACGAGTCTAACCCTTTGCTTTTCATGTCTCAAGTTTTCCTCCTACAGCACGATTTGCAGTCCTGTCCTCCAGCTTCCAGCCAGTGAGAGTCCCCAACCCAACAGTGGTACGGTGACTTAGCGTTTGGTAATGGGGGCTGCAAAAGAGGATCTGCGCTTCCCCGTGAAATCTCATGTTCGCAGCCTGGCTGTGCTAACTGCTCTCCCCAAATCCTGCAGGAATTTTACAGAGAAAATGTGTGGGCTGAGGGCTGAGGACTCTTTCCTGCCTAGCTCTTTTTTTCCTCCCTTGCTGACCCACATCTCATGAGAGAAGTTAGGGCTGAGGTTCCCTTCTGCTCTAGTGCAATCAAGGGGGATACTTGGTACTCGCTCATAATTAATGGAGCCTCAGCTCAGACACGCTCAGCAGTGATGTGACCAGGATGATTAGCAAGCGACAGACAGCTTCTGGTAGGAAATGCCTCTGCAAAGAGCCCTTGAATTGGGCCCTGGTGCCTAGGAAGTGGCTCTAACTGCAATCTCATCTCCAGGCCTGCCATGCCAGCGGGTTTGCCAAGCACCTGAGTCACCAGCAAGACAGTGTTCACGGGCTCAGGCAGAGGTTGCACAGCTGTCATGTGCAAGTTACATAAGCAGGACACAGAGAGTCAGAAGACAGCTCGCTCTTTTCTAATGCTGTGAAACACAAGGCCACACGCAGCCCTTTACTTTGGCGAGAGACCATGTTCATAGGGAATCTCAGTGTGGTGGCAGAAGGCTGCTTTCCCTGCCAGCACACAAGAGCTCCCTTCTCCTTCCCAAGTCATCAGAGATTGATTAAAGTGAAATTAAGGAGTGTGTGCAGCCGTGCTGTACGTCGCCTCTCCTCCTCCCCCTGCTTTCTATCTTTGATCTTTCTTTTCCATTTGGCTTCATCTCTGTTTCTGTGCTTTTAAACAGAACTTTGCCTCCTCTCACAACGTGTCATTTCTAATCCAGTGCAAAGGAAAGCTCAGTGGCCTTATTTGAACACTGATAGATGCCATCAGAGTTGCAAATCAGAGCTGATCAAAGAGCACAGGTCTGGTTTGCCTCAATAAACTCTTAGCATAGAACTGAAGCCTCATGAACGACTGATCATTCAATTGAGCAGTGCTTGTGCTCAGGACTGCTGTATTGAGTGCAAGCCCCCACACCATGCCAACTGCAAGCCCCCACACCATGCTGTTGTCTTGCTGCTTCTTACACAGAGCTCATGGCTGTGTTTTATAGAAGAGCAGCAGTTGCCTCCAACTCCCAATCTCAACCTACACCACCCAGGAAGAGCAAAGTCCTGTTGGTTTCATGGTATGAGGGAAGACCTTTGCATTGCTGTCTTGCAGACTTAGACTGCAAGAAAAGTTTCTTCACTAAAAGGATTATCAAGCACTGAAGTAGGGAAGATTCTGGCTCAAATGGATTTTTAGCTATTTTCATTCTGCCAAGTGTGTGCTAAAGGAAAAAAAACCCTCAGCCAAGCAAGCCCCCAAAAACTCCAGCAGGTCATTACTCATGTCTTGGTTTCATTTGCACATGATGGATAATCATCAGTAAAATGTGTATTATTTCATCTGAGCCTCCACTCCATGCTAATTAAAGTTCAGCATTTGCAGCTTATTAGTACAAGACCTGGAGGCTGATAAAAGGATATTCTTTGCACTTATAAACCTGCTGATAAAAATTTAAAGTCTCCATCTGGAACAAGCCTGTAACTCCACTGCCTGAAGCATAGAATAGATCCTGCTTTGGACTTGGGCCACTTCCAGTGATGCAACGACCCCATAATATTGTTACTTGCACTAAAGTAAATAGTACAGAACCACAAGACCATCTCATGTAGAGTCAGAGTGTAAAATAAACCATCCTTCAAACACTGAGCTCATACACTGCTGGCCTCTGGGGAAAAATAAACCCCTCCCAGTCCAGGTGAGAGAAGTGAGACTGAGAAAAGCCAATACTTTTTTTGAACAGTACCAACTGAATCCAAACAAACTGTCTTTATGTTCACAGTAGTGACTGAAGCTCAACCAGATGTTGGCTAAATGATGCTACAGCACATCCCTGTGCCATAAAGTCAGTGATGGGACTGTTACCCAGAGTATCTCAGAGTGACAGAGATTACTGAGGTATTTGACTCTTTAGTTAACCAACTACGAAGATGTACTGAGAAAACATGTGTCTGCTTCCTTCTGCAGCTGTGAGGGCATGAGGAGACCACTAAATCAGCTTGTTTGAAGAAAGGTCCCTGAACAAAGATTATCAGAGAACTGAGTCACACAACACTGCAAAGGAAAGTGCTAAAGAGAGAATGACTAATAATTAGTTCAGAATAGCACCCAAAACCAAGAGTATCAAACTCCTCAAGCATCATCCTGTGAGGTGCTGTACAAACACCTCTCACTCTGAGTAAAGGGCAGATCCTAAAGCCTTTGTTGTGCAGGACTGAAGGACTGGGCTAGAGTTTATTTTTCTCTGCACACACCTCTGCCTTGCAGAAAATCAGCTGCTTTTTTCTTGCATCATCGTTTGGGAAACCGTCCAGTAGTTAAAGCAAAGGCAAAATAGAATTTTCAATGACATTATCATTCAACAAGTCTGTTGTAAGCAAAGAAAATGTGTTCCCTGTGGGTACTTCAATGGTGAACTGGAAATGAAAACATGAATATAACAAGCCTGTCTCCCCGACGACATACAAAGCAGCTTTCTCCTGGTGTAACACACAGCAGGCTCTGGTATCTGTGAGACTCGCCTTACACGTGACATATCGGCTTCATCCTTCCTCCAGCAGCCCACGACAGAGGCACATGTCACCGTGTCTGACTGCCGCAGAGCTGCCCAGAGCTCTGCAAATGCCGGCTGCTCTGATCACAGACCCGGAGGCGGTGAGCGTGGGAAGCTGGGCAAAAGGCAGCAATGAGAGAAGGAAGAGGCTGGAAGAATGTGGTGATTGGAGCAGAAAAGAGAGGCAGTGATGGAGGAACAGCGCTGGATACAGCCCAGCACTGAGTCAGGCTCTGTGCTTTTTTATTCTACCTGCCGCACATTTGTGGTGTGAAAAGTTGGGGGGGGAGGTGTTTGCATACGGTAAGATGTAAGTGGTTCTTGCAGGGAGGCATAACCCTTCCTCTTCTGGGTACCTCAGGAATTTGAAATTCAAGACAAATAAAAAGCTCAGCAAAAGGTAAGTGTTTTTGAAGTGCAACGAGCAGGCACAATTCACTTCCCGGACACTCGTCTCAATGTCACAGCTGGTGTTAAGATCTGCCCTGCTTCCAGAGCCTGCAGCTGGTGCCTGCTGAGCCAAACTTTCAAGGCAGCTGGAAAACCCAGCGAAACGAAATCGATGAGAGAACACACCAGCTAAACACGCTGGATGTAACAAAGCACACAGTGCATCAGCTATGATAAAAACCCTGATAAATGAACAGTCCTTAGCTGATGAAAGCTCAGACCTAGGCACCACTGCTAGCTCACCAACCTGTTCCTAAGCAACCAAGCCCCACAGTCCAGGGCAAGAGGTGTGGGCAGAAGCAGCATCACAAATGCCATCACTTAGAGCTGTGCCCCGAGAGCCTGGAGCAATGGGACATCTCTCATTGCAAAGATCTCAGGTATCTCTGAAGAGATGGGGAGCCTGAGATTTTGCTTTTACAAGGTGAGTTCCTCCTTTGCAGCCCATCACCATTCTGAAATTAGAAAAAGCCCAGTTAAAAGGCCTTCAAACAGGTGTAATTAGAGTGGTTAGATTTCCATGGTTCTGTCAGCAGTAAAAACCCCTAACACATCCTATGTGTCTCAAATTTTGGTTTTAAAAAAGCTTCTTACGATCTAAGGTTAAAGATCCTACTATCAAGACTAACCTTTCTCTTGTACATAAACAATAAAACCTGGTTATGTATCTGAAAACATTAACTGATGTTTAGGAATATTATTTGACAGATGAGGGCATCAAGGGGCTTTATTAAACTGCAGTTATCTGCTGCTTCCCTATCACATACTTGGTCTTGGGAAGCAATAGCCAGACTTGTCTGTGTAACACTAAGGGCACCAATTTCCAAACAGAAACTCTGACAAGGCTTCTCAAGCTAATTGCTCAGCTTCCAATTAGTCTGAAGAAGGAGGGGAGACCTTCTCACTGTCTACAACTACCTGGAAGAAGTGTGTAGAGAGGTGGGGGTTAGTTTCTTCTGACAACAAAACAAGTCACAGGAGAAGAGTAAATGGCCTCAAGCTGCACCAGGGGAAGTTTAGGTTGGACATGAGGAAAGTCTTCATCCTGGGTTCAGGAAGGGGGTTGAACTGCCATCCCTGAACGTGTTTCAAAGTCGTGTAGATCTGGAGCTCAAGGACATGGTTTAGTGGCGGCCTTGGGACAACTGGGTGAGTTGTTTGACTTGATGAGTTTGAAATTCTTTTCCAACCTAAATGATTCTATGTCAAATCTTCCAGACCATAGCATTGCACTGGCCACAGGGAGGATGCATGCTATTTGAGTCAGGTCTGATCTCTTTCCTTCTGTAAGCAGGCAGCAACCTATTATTAAACAAATAATTTTTTCCTCTATTTTAATCAGCAGGTTGCAGTGATACTTTTTCATATATAGAAGACTGATTTTGCCCCAGCTCACATGTTCCAGAATAAAAGCAGAAGTCCGGTGCTTGAAACCATTAAGAAACAAATCTGAGATGATTCTCCCCCTCTGCACTGCTGAGACCCCTCCTGGAGTACTGTGTCCAGTTCTGGAGTCCTCAAAATAAGAAGAAGCTAGAGCTCCTGGAACATGTCCAGAGGAGAGCAACTAAAATGATCAGAGGGCTGGAGCACCTCCCCTGTGAGGACAGGCTGCGCCGCTGGGTTTGTTCAGCTTGGAACAGAAGAGGCTCCGAGATGACCTTATAGCAGCTTTCCAATACCCAAAGGGGCTACAAGAAAGCTGGGTAGAGCTTTTACATGGCTGTGCAGCAAGAGGACAAGGGGAAATGCTTACAAACTTGAAGAGGGGAGATTTAAGTTGGACATTAGGAAAAAAGGTTCCCTGTGAGGGTGGTGAGATGCTGGAACAGGTTGCCCAAGGAGGTTGTGGCTGCCCCATCCGTGGAAGTGTTCAAGGCCAGGTTGGATGGGGCCCTGAGTAACCCAACGTAGTGAAGGTGTCCCTGCTTAAGCAGGGGGGTTGGAACTAGATGATCTTTAAGGTCTCCTCCAAACCTGACCATTCTATGATTCTACTATTTTCACTGCTTAAGATTTGTAAAGAATTATATGAAGGAAAACTGGGGTTTGTGTTTTATGGTGCCTGAAGGAGCTTCCTCACTTTATACACACTGCACAGCTAAAGCAAAGGGTAGCCGTTCCCTTCCATACTTTTTACTTGCCTAAAAATTGTCAATTTCAGTCTTGTCTATTCTGTCTTTATCCAGCTGACTCTACAGAGTCAGGTCTTCATGAGCTAGTAGCTTCCTGACATAAAAGAATTACCCAAAGAACCCTAATTAATGGAGAGGGAAAGAATTTTAATTCAGCTGCCAGGTTCAGTTAGCAGCTACTTAACTCCAGAATTTGGGAAATGATTTGCTATGCCCACCTCTTCAGTAAGAACTGGAGAAGTCCCACAGGAACCTGAGTCACTCAAGATGGTCTCTTGAAGAGACAGACCAGGGCTGGCAAGAAACAACAATCTACACTGTTCTAAGGGAAAAGCTAAGCAAGGAAAAAATCTTCCTGATTCTGGCAAAACTTTGTGCAGACATTGTTGTGCAGAACTGAGGAAGCTGTGAGATGAAATTAAAAAAGGACATGAACATCCTTCTGGATAACAATTAGTGATTACAGGCAAGACCAGCAAAACAGTATCTGGAGAAGTTACTTAATCCCATTCTTTAGGGCTTTAACAAATTCTCTGGTAGATGCAAGAATGGGGCCCAACAGGCAGCTTGTGGGATGCTGCAGACACTTGTTTGGGAGGATAGGGGTGAAATAAATAGAGGGAAACTGTCTCTTATTCTGAAACAGTAATGGTAACTGCAGATGACAGGAAGTAGTTCTAGACTGTAAGTATCACTGAGTAAGACAGTATCACTGTATCTGCAAGTATTAAAAAGAAAATAAACAGCAAAGTAATATCCTTTCTTGATATACTAAATACTTGGATTTAGAGTCACACATTTACTGTCCTCAAGACAACTCAGTCAATGCTTTTGGCAAGAAGAATAAGCAGAAGTTCTCACTGGAGACCAACAGTTCCAGTTTCAACATCAGTTCACAAAAATTCTACATTCTGCACCTCATTGCATGACAGCTTGGCTGCAAAAACAAGAGTATGAGATTATTCACGCAGCCAAAACAGAAGAGGACGAGCCTTTGGAGGTTGAAAACAGAGTCAAATAAGGCAGATGAAGGTGAAGGCTGCTTTCAAGGTAACTTCCTCCCAATTCTTTACCCCCCTAACCTGTGCACCTCAATGTCTCTTAGTCAAATCTACCTCTGTGAGTTCGCTCAACTTCATACCAACTTGTTACTCAGGTTCAGACCCCCAATCAGTGGATTCATATTCAGCATTGCTGAAAACACATATGCTCCCACCAAACTTAAAAGACACCATACAGACTTCAGCACTTTATTTATAGAGACACTATTTAAGCTTTAAATTTACCAGTTCTTGAGCAGCAGATCACTATTGTACAACAGGAAAGCAAGGTGAGATGTTGGTTCTCAGATTTTACAGTCCTGACCTTTGGCTTTGCCTAAGGCTAAAAGCACAAGTGTGGGACTGCCACAATACTCACAGCTGGATGGGCTGTCTCTGGCTGGGGTGGTGAGTAGTCTGTCCCTCCCCAGAGGAAAGCTCTTTACCTCTCATCAGGCCTGATCTTTCACTCAGAACAATGGACAAACACCAGTAGAGGTGGTTTCTTGAATCTGCTTGCAACACTCTGGATTTAAAGTGATGCTTCCTGTCTCTGTCATGCTCCTAAAAATAAGCTGCATGTCAGCCAAGCACAGAAGGGCCCACACTTCTTTTAGAAGGATCAGTAGAAAAATCCACAAAGAAAGATTCTTACAAAGCACTGGCAAACAGCAGCTACAGAGGTAAAGAAATCAACTGATGTTCTGGTGAAGATGTGAATGCAGGGTGAGGCATTTTCATCAGCTTGACATGGCTGCTCACATTTGCACAGGCTGTGCAGAATCATTCACAGAACTCAAGGAACAGATCTCCAGTTCTGTCCTGTTCCCAGCCCCACTGTATGGGTTCACACAGCTTAGGGCTGGCTTTTTGTGCACTGCCAGAGCAAGACTGTGCATTAGATACTGATCAAAGTCGAGAAACCAGGCTCAAAAATCAGAATGGAAGCTAGATACCAATCTCCACTTACCAGCTTTCCACGGACTAATAAACAAACCATCCTCCCAGAGAGGAAATCAGAGAGTCAGATATATCAAACAGTCATCAAAGAAATTTTCAGGAGACAGAAAACGTAATTTCAGCAAAATACAGTGAAAAGCAAGAAAGATAAAAAAGTTTAATAACTTGGAGATATTTGTTCATCACTGGTTTATGGCATTTTGGCTGGACAGACACTTGCACAGACATTTGAGCCACCTAGTTTTGCTGCAGTGCTACTTGAAATCAAGTAGTGAGTGGAAGATTATTGGACTAAAGTGACAAGAACATTTATAAACCATTCACAAATGCTGGAGGCTTGAGAACCACAAGGGCTTCTTCTTAATTATCTACCTGCTGCTTTGAGAATCATTGAAAAACTCTTCCATCAAAACCAGCTAGACAGAAAATGAGATTTTGAAGAGAAGTGTTTTGTGATGTGATCAGTCAGATTTCCACAGGAACTGCTGTACGTCTGAGAAAAACTGAAATGGGTATCACAAGAATCCCATCAGGAGTGAATCCAAACTGGGCTGCACTCACCTGCAGGATTTTCCTTTTGTGGTGTCAGGGCTGTGGGACTTCTGACCAGGCTACACAAACTCCCAGCGCACAGAGGAAGGGAGCACTCTAAACTAGATTTGAGATGGGGTGGGGTAGTTGATGGGTGAGCACCAGTGTGACAGAGCCCTGGTCTTAACGAAAACCAGGTGGCCTCTCGCTGTCCTAGGGTGAAATCAGAGCGCTCAGCTCGCTCCCTGACATGCCTGTGCATGAATGCATGCAGCATGGGGAATAAGCAGGAGGAGTTAGAAATCTGTGTCCAGTCAGGTGATTATGATCGGGTGGCAGTTACGGAGACCTGGTGGGACAGCTCGCATGACTTTAATGGATGGCTACGTCCTTTTCAGGAGGGACAGGTCAGCAAGGCGAGGTGGAGGAGTTGCTCTCTATGTGACAGAGCTGCTGGAATGTATACAGTTCTGTCCAGGGGCAGATGAAGAGAGAGTTGGGAGTTTGTAGGTACAGATTAAGGGGCAGGTTGCCATGGTTGATACTGTCGTGGGTGTCTATTACAGGCCACCAGATCAGGATGAGGAAGTTGATGAGGTCTTCTACAGGCAGCTGACAGCAGCCTCACAGCTACAGGCCCTAGTGCTCATGGGGGATTTTAATTACGCTGATATTTGCTGGAAGACCCACTCAGCCAGCCACCCACAGTTCAGGAGGTTCCTCCAGTGCATAGCTGATAATTTACTGATGCAAATGGTGGGACAGCCCACTAGGAGAGGAGTGCTGCTGGATCTTATACTCACCAACAAAGCAGGTCTGGCTGAAGCATTGAAGGCTGAAGGCAGCCTTGGGTGCAGTGACTGTGAGATGCTGGAATTCAGGGTCCCGTGTGGCAGAAAGAGAATACCTAGCAGAATCACAACCCTGGACTTCAGGAGGGCCAACTTTGGCCTTTTCAAGCAACTGCTAGGGGAAATCCCATGGGGCAGGGTACTGGCAGGTAAAGGGGCTCAGGATAGTGGGTTAACATTCAAAGACTACTTTCTTGAAGCACAAGAAAAGAGCATTCCAACAGGAAAGAAGCCAAGGAAGGGAGCCGGAAGACGTGCGTGGTTAAACAGGATGCTGCTGGGCAAACAGAAGAAGAAGAAGAAAGCCTATAGGTCATGGAAGGAGGGGATGGCCACTTGGGATGATTATAAGGCTCTGGTGAGAGAATGTAGGGATGCAACTAGGAAAGCCAAGGCCTCCTTGGAATTAAACCTTGCAAGAGAGGTCAAGGGCAACAAAAAGAGCCTCTTCAAATACACTGCAGGTAAAACTAAAATTAGAGGCAACGCAGGCCCCCTGCTGAATGAGGTGGGTACCCTGGAGACAGAGGTTACAGAGAAAGCATAAATACTGAACACCTTCTTTGCCTCTGTCTATACTTCTGGGGGCTGTCTTGATATCAAGTCCCAGACTGATGAGACTTCAGAGGAAGTCAAGGCAAGAGATGAGCCCGCCTTGGTTGGTGAGGACTGGGTTAGGGATAAGGTGATCAGACTGGATGTGCACAAATCCATGGGCCCAGACGGGATGCACCCGCGTGTACTAAGGGAGATGGCGTAAGTCATTGCTAAGCCACTGTCCATCATCTTTGCTAAGTCATGGGGATCAGGAGAGGCACTTAGGGACTGTAGGATAGCAAATGTCACTCGAATCCTCAAAAAGGGTAAGGAGGACCAGGTAGCTATAGACCGGTCAGCCTCACCTCTATCCCAGGAAAGGAGATGGAAGAATTTGTTCTAGATGCTGTCTCCACACAAATCAAGGACAGGAGGGTCATTACGGACAGTCAGCATGGCTTCACCAAAGGGAAGTCAACCTTGCTTGACCAACCTGATAGCCTTTTATGAGCGCATAACCAGGTGGACAGACGATGGCAGAGCAGTGGATGTGGTCTGTCTTGACTTGAGTAAGGCATTTGACACAAACAGCATCCTCACAGCCAAACTGAGGCAGTGTGAACTGGATGATTCGGTATTGAGGTGAATCATGAACTGGCTGCAGGATAGAAGCAGTGGTCAGTGGGGAAGAGTCTAGTTGGAGGCCTGTATCTAGTGGAGTGCCCCAGGGATCAGTGGTGGGACCTGTCCTGTTCAATCTATTAATTAATGACTTTCAGCAAGTTTGCTGATGACACAAAGCTGGGTGGTGTCACAAACACCCCAGCAAACTGTGCTGCCATTCAGCAAGACCTGGACAGGCTGGAGAGCTGGGCAGAGAAAAATTTAATGAAGTACAACAAGGGTAAGTGTAGAGTGTTGCATCTGGGCAAGAACAACCCCAGGTACCAGTATAGGCTGGGGACTGACCTGTTGGAGAGCAGTGCAGGAGAAAGCGACCTGGGGATCCTGGTGGACAGCAGGCTGACCGTGAGCCAGCAATGTGCTCTTGTGGCCAAGAGGGCCAACAGCATCCTGGGGTGGATCAGAATGGGAGCGGTTAGCAGATGAAGAGAGGTTCTTCTCCCCCTCTACTCTGCACTGGTGAGACCACATCTGGAGTATTGTGTCCAGTTCCAGGCCCTTAGTTCAAGAGGGATGTGGAGCTAGCTGCTGGAGGGAGTCCAGTGTAGGGCAACGAGGACGATAAAGGAAGGGGAGCACCTCCCTTATGAGGAGATGCTGAGGAAGCTGGGTCTCTTTAGCTTGGAGGAGACTGAGGGGTGACGTTATTAATGTCTATAAATATGTGAAGGGTGGGTGTCAGGAGGATGGAGCCAGGCTTTTCTCAGTGTCATCTAGTGATAGGACGAGGGGCAATGGGTGTAAGCTGGAAGACATGAGGTTCCATCAGGAGGAATGGTAAAGGGGTTGGAAGATAAGCCCTATGAGGAGAGGCTGAGGGAGCTGGGTTTGTTTAGCCTGGAAAAGAAGAGGCTCAGGGGTGACCTTATCGCTGTCTATAACTATCTGAAAGGTGGTTGTAGTCAGGCAGGGGTCGGTCTTTTCTCCCTGGCCACCAGAGACAGGACTAGAGGTCATAGTCTTAAGCTACATCAGGGGAGGTTTAGACTTGATATTAGGAAAAGAGTTTTTACTGAACAAGTGATCCGTTTTTGGAATGAGCTACTCTTAGAGGTGGTTGAGTCACCGTCCCTGGAGGTGTTCAAGGCTAGGCTGGATGAGGTGCTGTGTGGCATGATCTAGATGTTAGATGTTAGGTTTACTTGGTTTTTTTGGATTTAGGTTGGACTGGATGATCTTTAAGGTCTTTTCCAACCTTATCATTACTGTGATACTGTGAACTTCTCCACTGTGAGGGTGACAGAACACTGGAACAGGCTGCCCAGGGGAGTTGTGGATTCTCCTTCACTGGAGACGTTTAAGACCCGCCAGGATGCGTTCCTGTGTGACTTGGTCCAGGTGATCCTGCTGTTGTGGGGGGATTGGACTAGATGATCTTTCGAGGTCCCTTCCAATCCCTAATGATTCTGTGATTCTATGACTTTTTTTAAAAGCTGAAAAGGAGAAAAGTCACTGATGTAGCAACTAGAGCAGTCTCCATTCCTACCTCCTTCCTTTGTCCTCTCTGCCAGTCATGAGAAGGACTTGGCAATAGAAGTACTTCCCCGCTGTAGTTCAGCTTTACCCTCAAAAGCCAAAGTCATACCAGGTATGTTTGAAAACCCTTTAGCTAGCTGTATCACCTGATATTCACCTTTTTAAGAAAACATCTTATCCATCTGGGTACACTCAAACCTCTCAGTTCTCCCCCAAACCAAATATTTCATCTGAATTACTAGTGAACATAATTCTGGGCAAACCAGGTCAGTGAGAGCCCAGATCCTGTTTAAAAAGCAAATGAAAGGAAACTTCGTGTTGTCCGTCCACATTACTTCTCCACCATGACGGCCCCACTGAGAGGCAAAAGCCTGGTGCTGGTTGGAATCACTTGAACAGTTTTCTAGTAACCCCTTCAACTACTGATGAACTGTGGTTAGTGACAGTTACTGCAACCACATCATATTTGTTAATCACCGTTTCATGATGTGGATATTAAGAACTTTCCTTATCAAGTGTAGCTTGAAAACAGCTTGTGATGTTCACAACATTTGTGAACAAGAAAATTAATTAATTTCTGCAAAATACAGCAAATTAAAGGACAGATAAGCAGATCAAGTTAGGGCATTAATATTGGGTATTTCCATCCAATTATAAGGCATGATCTGTGTATGGTGCAAAACAGATCCTTAAGAGTGAAGGTAAATGCCATTTTTCAAATAAAACAGTATTTTTACCATTTCATATGGGCTGGAGACATTCCTGGTAGTCATTTTCTAGCACAGACCAAAGTCTCATAGTTTTTATTTGAGATTGGTTGGTGGGGCAGGAGCTAACAGCCCAGGTAATTTAGCTGATCATTCATTCAGGGGATTTTTTTTTAACCTCTGGATTTGTGATCAGCTTGAGTTTTGTTCTAAAGGGTCTACACAAACCAGAACTCAAACAGATTGGATTCTGTGATTGCAGTAAATACATCTGTTTTATTTATAAATAAAGCAGGGAATTCTCAAACAGAGACCTCAGTGAACATTTTCAGCTCCAGTTTTGGGATTGGTTCTCAAAGACTACTTTATAAATGAGTTTTTTTTAGATCAAATTACCCTCTTGGTCACATACACTGCTGCAGGTTAATTGTGACTCTTAAGAGAAGGGCAGATACAGCTGATGTTTCCTTTAGCTGCAAAAAAATGTTTAATGCATTAAGGGCACAGGAAAGGCTGGCCCTCTTGAGTGAGCAATTGAATCAGGATAAAACAAAGGTCACTCAGAATTAAAATAAAACAAACATCTGTCTGTAGAGTGGCTCAGAGCAAAGAGAATGAGGCCAGCCTGAAGAAGGCACACAAGGTTTATCACGGGGTGTGATCCTGTTCTGTTCAAACACAACCACATCACCACTGCCATACAGGTACTAGCAGCAGCTATTTTCTCAATTACATCAGAGAATTTTCCCTTGTGTTGCAGAAAATGAATTTTAAAAAAATCTGAAATAAATTCAAATAATGGCAGCTGTTATGTTTGTACAGAAAGCTTTTAAAATGCCATTTATGTAAAAGGCGACAAAAGGATTTGGAACTCTTTTGCCAAAAACAGCACAAGGTAAGAAAGGTGACTGCAAAGAAATTACAGCCTAGCTACAGGTAAATTGTATTACAGACAGCCAGTTGTCCAACAGGAACACTCTGGACTGTGATACACGTCAAAGTAAATCTAATTACCCTTAAAAATCACAGAATTTGTAAGTTCACCTAAAAAATAGGAGATGAGCTTTTAATTGTTTTTGATGCAGACACAAACAAAAGACACTGATTAACTTACTGGGCTCAAGAGAGGTAATTATTTTGCAGCAGATGCATCAGTAAGAGCAATTCAGTGACAGCTCCAGATTTAATCTGCCTTTGTTTTATGAAGACCATCTGCACAAATTATTTTTTTCCCTTAGATTTCAGGTTTTTGAGATGAACTCTTCTCAGGCAGAATACAAAACTCAATTAGAGCTGGGTATCAAGACTCCAGTTAGAGCTGGGTATCAAGACTCCTGATGCTGGAGACATGCGCTACAGACTCAGTCTAACGAATGCTCCCTAGCTGAATGCACTTTAATTTCCTCTTTAAAAAAACTCAAACCAGCAAACATGCTCCCCAGCTTCGTAAAAATATTAAAAAGAGATTAACAGATTACTGAGCACATATGATAGGGACAGTATATGAGGAGGTTTTTTTGCCTGGAAACAAAGCAAGGAGTATTTTAATAAATACTCTGGTAGAGCTAATGTGCTGTTTCATTCTGCAATATTACCCAACATTACTCTGTTACTTGAAATCCATGGACTTGGCAAAGTGTTTAGCAAGAGACAGAACAACCTTCCCAGTGCTGTTCCCAGATCACTGCAGACTGTAGCAATGACATCCCACTCTCTGTATGCTTAGGAGTAGCAGAGCAGGAGAAAAGTGCAATATCATTGCTCACTGAGTGTGGATCAGTGCACTGCCTCAGCACTAATCAGGGTCTTGAGTCTTTTCCCAAGAGCCACTAGATTTTGCCACCTCGGCAGCAGAACTGGCCTTGGCTTCCCCTGTCAAGAGCAAAGCAGACTGCAGAGTGTTCTTTGTGCCAGGGTGTAGCTACAGTACAACAGATGGTTTACAGCTTCAACTTTGTCTCGCTTTTTGCCTTTAAGCTGGACTTACCGTGCACCAAAGTGGGTGCTCTGATGTATTTTCACGACTGCCTGGAGCTTTAGAGAAGGAATATTCACATGGTGGTTAATAAAACCAGAGATCTCCCACAAACACTCGCTGAGAGAAAACAAAGATGTTCTGGGGCACAGTGTTATAGAAAAGGATAAAGCAAGAGTTAAACCAGCAGAGTCATGTAGATGATGCTCTAACAATGCAGAACCAAGAACATTAACCTCTTCTTCAGGTTACTACTAGCAGCAAGAGGATGCAGGGACAATTATATCAAAACTGCAGTTAATTATCACCAACAAAGATATAGTTCTAGACACCACTTTAAGTTCCACAACTAGACCAGCTCTTGCCTAATTGGTTATGTTCTGTGACAACATGTAGTGATGGCAACAACCTGCCAGCCAAGACCCAGCAGCACCCAGAACAACTTTAGGCTGTTTCCTCTCATCCCATCTCTAGTGACTTGGGAGAAGGGACCAACCCTCACCTCTCTACAAACTCCTTTCAGATAGTTCTAAAAGTCAGTAAGGCCTATCTCCTTTTCTCCAGACCGAACAACCACAGTTCCCTCAGACGCTCCTCATAAGACTTGTCCTCCAAGCCCTTTACCAGCTCTTCTTTGGATGTGCTCCAGCACCACAATGTTCTTCTTGTATTGAGGTGTACAACTGTATAATATCGTACAATGCTTCCCTTCTGAATACCAGGCCCAACTCTGCAAGCTCATTTTTCACTTTCATCCTCTGGAAAAGGCTGACTCCTCTTTCCCCTTGTAAGAACAAAATCAAGAGCTCGATCTCACAGCGATAAATCTCTAACTCCGTTTTCTGTTAGTGGATTGCTGAAAGCTAACGGCAATTCACCACTTCATAGCAATGCAAAACTATTTCCCTTCCCATTCCAGGATACCTAGACTGAAGGATGCCAGCATTTCCTCACATTCCATCTAGCGCAGGAACAAAAGCCACTGGTGCAAAGTCAGTGACTCAGGCACTGAATTCCCTGCTGGAACGTTGCCATGAGCTCTGCAGATGATTCACATGCACACACACACTGTCAGACAAGTGCCTCGGACAAAATAATAATTAGCAGCAATAACAAACATCCTACCACAAAGCACTGGTGCAGCACCAAATGGATTTTTTCTCAAGTTATTTCATTTTGCATCCTCTGTTTTCCCTTCATTATATTTTAATTAAAACTGCATCAGGAGAAAAATTAACCTCAGGATAACCTCATTAGACAGCCAGAGGAGAAGCAGTGTAGAGCAACGTTAAATTCAGCTGGGATTGCAAAGAGTAGCTCTGTAAATCAGGTGGTGCTTCAATTCAGCACTTCAAAACAAAGTTCACCCCTTTACAAAATCACTGCTGAATTATAAGATACCATGAAACATATCCCACTCATACTGCACCGTGACCAGAAGTGAAGACAATACTTCCTCTGCAGTCTTTAAGGACCATAACTGCTTAATCACTAAATTCAGGATAATTTTAGATTACAAACAGCACAGAAAGACCTGAGGATGGGCACTTGGCCGTTGCATTTTGGTTTTGGTTCTACCACTCCATCTTTTCTACATCTTCCAGCACATGCACAGCCAACATGCCTCTCTACATCATTATTTCCTGGAATTCGAGAAAAAAACCAAGTAAACAAGTTTGACATAATTCTTTGAGCTTGAAGTACACATAAAACCAGACCACTATGGATGTATCAAAGCACCTTTTCACCTAGAAGACATTATAACACACTTATCTGCTTTCCCATGCATAATCTTCTCTGGGGGCTTTTCTCTCATCTTTTCAGATTTAAAAAAAAAACAAACCCTTTTCCTGTCGGGCATCACAGCCTGCACAAAGCTGGAACCTTCTTCAGTACTATCACATGTTGGATAAAACCGCTTGTGGACAGCTGTGGACAGCAGTAACACTAAGCACTTACTCTACTGACAAATCCAAAGAGCTTTTGGAGTAGGATCATCTCCACAACACTGGAGTCAACTTGCAAAACTCAAACTGCTGCTTGCTTCCCCCTGTACCCGGGAACCAACAGAGCGCATCTAGTAATCCTTCACTTGCTGAAAAGAACAGCGTGCAGCATGCAGCACCAAAAGCTGGCATGTGCTTGGCAAAACTTACTCTGGCCATAACCAGCTGCCTGCGACCCTTCACACCCACCCTAGGTGAGGAGGCTGTGAATGCAGCAGCACCACTCAGTCTGACAGCATTCCCTCTGTCTGGGGAGATGTTATAGGAATACAGATGTGCCTGCGTAATCCAGCTGAGGACTCAGCTACTATGAAACCCCCTGCACATATACCAAGGAAGGGGTGGGAGGTTGTTAAAACTCATAAAATGAAGAAGGAACTCAAGATGCAGGAGGGCTCTGGGATAAAAGTTTATGTACTGTAGCCCACACTGATGCTGAATCACTGGTCTGTGTTGTTTTGTTTAAAAGAAACTGTGTAGATTATGAAAGTGTGCTCTATTTTATCCTCACAGGCTGCTCCTGACGGGTTATGAGTCACTATTTTTTGTGCTCTTATGCTGCAGCCTCGTCAGCCACACACCAATGAGCTCAGCAAAGTGAAACAGAGAAACATGGTGGGGGAAAAGTGAGGCCTGAATTGAGATGCACAGAGAACTAGTTAAACCCAGTGCCAGATCCCCCACTTACATCATTTATTTTTTTTGACAGGTGCTGGAGCTGTGAGGCCTTGGGAATATTTAATCTGGACCAAGGCCATCTACAAGCTGGATGTTACAGAGAGGAGGGGAGGAGACACTGATAGCAGCATGTAAATGCAAAGCAACTAAATCACTACACAGAAGACTAGAAAAAAAAAACCTCTCCCTGAGGTTCCCCACAACTGTGGGATTAAGCCAGGCCACACCACTGCAGAGAGCAGGGACCATCAGAAGATGGTGATGGCTGTCCAGGCAGTCGGGCTGTCCCCTACCTTACCACACAGCTATGGAGCTTTCCCTGTAAAACTCCAGGCACTGGATCCACCACGAGAACCATTCACACTCAGGAAACAAAGGCATCCCTGACCACAGCCTCCTTCTCAGCTCTGAGTCCTAGTTTGCCATGGCAGAATTGGGTAGAACCAGCTGCATCTTCTCCCAGCAGTGAGTATGGCCTCTCCACTAAGCAGAGTGCTGGGAGCACAGCGATGAACACAACTTCTCATTTCAGCAGCACCAGCCTCCCTTTATTTCTCCTCCTCTCTGCCATCAGCCACAGAGGATTCCCCAGGATGTGTTTCTCTGATGCCAACTCACAGCAGCACCTAGAGAAGCTTCAAAGAGAGGGAATAAATTCAGAAGCAATAAAAGACAATTGCAGTTGGGACAGATGCATCTTCTTCTCTCTTGCTGCACTTCAACAACTGCCTTCTGGGTCCAATAAACTCCAGATAATTTTCCTAGCACATATGTCTGAGAAAAGCTTTGAATGGTAGAGAAAGACCTAAGTGTAGTGAAAGCCTCCTGCTGAAAAGGAGAAGATCAGGCTGCACATAAATTATCATCAGCATAGCAGATGACCAAAAGCAGCTGAATTTCACACCGAGAGTTCAGGTCCCTGAAGGTCCTCTGAGGTATTTTGTGTGTTAGGGCAAACTACCAGAAAAAAGAGTAAAAGAGTAAAAACCTTATCAACAATGTAATGAAACACCCTCATTACTGTACAAGTTCACTGTTTAGGTCATGCAGGGACCTCATACATGCTCATTTATCCCAGTAACACTCAGACATGCTCAAAAGACACCAGGGCTTCAGGTCAGTGGTGATCTGGCAGTGCTGAGCCAATGGCTGGACTTGATGATCTTGAATGTCTTCTCCAAGCAAAGCTGTGACTGTGTGATTCAGCATGCAGCACTTACATAAGCTGTCCCTATAAAGCAGTAATAAATGAACATTCTCTGATTATTTATTTATGCAGCTCCAGGGGGCTGTTTGCTATCTCAGCAATTACTATGATGAATGGGATAAGAACTCCATCAGCATAGGAAGGATCCTCACATACAAAGGTGCTCTAACACACAGCACGATGCAAACTGCTGTCCTTCTCTGGGCTTAGTTTCCCCAGGCAAGCAGGGAGGCTGCTGCAAGGCAGGTGAAATGTGCATTTGAGAACAACAAGCAGAAATGAAAGTCACTGCCAGTCAAATCAGCACATTTTAAGGATCAAACATGAAAAGAAGATTTCTTATCTGTGTTGTATGACCAGAGGATCTGAGCTAAACACTGCTCACACCTGGACCTGAATATCTGATGTGTGAGGCTCAGGGCTCACTGGAAGCATAATGACCCGGGTTCTATGCCTCAGGTATATCTGCATTTAGGCCTAGTGCAGCTATGCTGCTCCCACAAAGGCCCAGGCTAACCTTGGTTGATCCACACAGTGCCACACTCGGAGAGGAATATCCCGGCAGGCTGGCACAGAATAACCTCAGCAGAGTTTTCTAAGCCAATCTGCCCTTTCCCATGGTTCTGTCCTAGCCAGACATCCTTCCTGGATTGGGATTTTAAGCCATTTTCACAATCTTTACCACCCACACCCAAGAGATGCAGCTGACAGCTGAGACATCAAGGCACCTTCAGCAGATGGCAAGGAAGGTTGATGCTGGTTTTACACAACAAAGTTATCGAAGTAATTTCATGTTTTGATACTTGCTGGTGGCTCAACATACAGACACCGGCACCTTAGGACACTTCTGCAGCATCTGCACTACAACAGAACCATAATGCAAAGAACAGTGTTATTATACTCAAAAGGAACAAACATCTTGGGAGCCCTCAGAAATCATCTAACATTGATGAAAAGATGCCCTGAACAAGTGTCCAGGAACAGCTACAGTCCTGTCCAGCTTTTCCCAGTTACTTCAGTGTCTAAAGGATTCATGGTGTCTTTTTCATTTCTCTTCAAGAGAAAATACTGTGTTTTCTGGAAAAGTTTCAACTGTAAAGGAGTTCTTGCACCCCAAAGTGACAAGAAACATTAGCATGTACCCACTGTGTGTTTCACAGCTGCTCTTCCTGTATTATTGTGGCACTTCAATACAAAAACCTGTGCCCTGGCTTACAGGCCTCATGGCTGCTTTGCAGCTTCTCCTCTCCAGCTGTGAAGGAAAATTGGAGTTTCACTGAAATTGTTTGCTACAGAAGATGCTTCTCTTCCTTCAGAGCAGAACTATAAATGGGACAAGTCTGACACGGACACCCTGGAGCAGGGGCTACAGGAGCTACAGTCTGATCCCTTTGTGTTCCCACTCTCCTCTGTGGTTTTTTCCCTGGTGTAACACTCAGGTCTGCGGATCTTTCATGCTAACTTCTTGTGTGATTTTAAAGCTAAAAATATACCCTTTAGAAATTCTAGTTTTTTTAAAAAGGAAAGGAAATCCAACCTTGCTCTCCATGGTAGTAGAGAAACGGAACTTCACTTCCTAGAGTTTCAAGCACAGAGCACTCACTGCTCTGATGTACGTTGGGATCTCGTTCATAATATCCTTGTTTGGCCATATAAACCCCAACTTTTACACCACAAGAGGGACGGAGCACTTGCTGGATTTAATGTTGGAAAGAAGAGATGAAGGGAACCAGACATTCAGTCCGCTGTAGGGAGGGGACAGCTCTCAGTCCCACACATGAGAAGAATTAGAAGGATTCAGGACCTGCTCTTAGGTGACAAATGACAGGCAAATCATTTTGAATCTTTGGAGCTGTACAGAAAGGTCATTTTACAAAATCCTCTTCTCCAGGGCTCTGAAGAGAGATTCTCAAAGTTGGGAACTAACATAGAGAAGGAAAGTCTCTGCTGCCTTCCTCTGGACTCTGCAAAGAAAGCTGGGAGAAAACCCAGTGATTGTGTCTTGCAGAACCCAAATTCACTGCTGCATCTGGAATGTCGTTCTCCTGGCCCTCTGCAGTTTGCCTTTTTGGATATCTGGATCCAAATAACATGAACACACTAACCAACGTCACCTCCCAATGTTAAGAAGTTCAGCTATGGAGGGTTATCTAGGAATCTGGCACAGAAATGTGTCATTTGTCTGAAAAAGGGGGATATGTACTGCAGACAACATGGTAATGGGGGAAGAGGGAACGCTACCTTGCTCCCCCATACATTTAAAACATTTTCTCTGTTGCTGCTGTTGCCATCAATCTTCCCACAGTCTTTCAGCCCCACAACTACATTAGTGACTACTTTTAGAGCTCCTCAGCTTGGAAAAAATGACAAAATGAATCAAAACCTATTAGGCTAGAGAACAAACAACAACAAAATCCATTTTGCACAGGCTTCCTGGCCCCTCCCTCAGCCTCGCAGACGGTTTAATTTCCTCTTTCCCTTTCCTGAAGCCTGCACTGTCATTCAGCCCATAACCTTTCTATTGGCACTTGGGCACCCTTGGACAGAGCTGCAATATTGGTAAAGGCAGCCAAGTGGAACCACAAAGCAGATGAGCATCTCTGCAAGAGCAGCCTGTGCTTCGGACTCTGATCATGGCAAGGAAAAGGCCCCCCTGCTGCTTGCTCAAAGCCAACACCTGAGTGAGAAGCAGATGGTAAAAATGGTCCCTGGGCAAGACAGCACCAATGAGGTAAAACAAAGCATTTACTGCTTTAATAAAAATTTAACATAACTGGAAGAATTTATACTACACTTGGCACTATAACAACTGCCATAGGAACAAAGAATCTCAAGCCCCTTCCTGCTTGCCTGTGGCAAGCTCCTGTTGTTTCAGGTAAGACTCCACTGCTCTGGAGCACCAGGAAAGCTCTTGCTGCCACACAAAGAAGCACGAAAGAGCACCAAACCCAGTGTCAAACTGATGCCATGGGCTTTCATCCATACTGGAGTCATGCTCCTGAAGGACTAGACATGGAATGGTATTTACTCACTGAAATACTCTTCCAGAGGCCATGGCTTCCACAATGCCTTCATAGATATAAACCAGATGCCACACAGACCTGTTAGCACAGCCTTTCCCTGAAGATTCTGGAGCCAAACTGGGAGATTGGTGAGGTGAAGGCAGCCATCCCCCAGTAATCTTTGCTTTACAGCGGACTAGAACTTCAGAAGTGTTCTATTCCCTCCAGCAGCTTCAACTGACTGCTAACAATTGGCACCCAGTTGCTCAAGGACAGACCCACCTCCCCTAGTGACTCCGAGTGAGGAACAGATCAAATGCTCTTGAAAAAGATAAGCAGGGCTAAAAAAGGAAGCTGTAAGACAAGAAGAAACTTTATACTACATACACAATAAAAACCTGTTTAGGGAAGGGGGAAGCTCAGTGAAGCCTCCATTAAGTAACCCAAAGTAAGAATCAGCTTTCTGGCCATGTCTGTACTGCACTTTGCAGCACCTGACTAGCCAGATACCCTCATCCTGATATTAGCCTGAATCTTGGACAGTAAGGAACCCTGAGGTCATCTTCCTATACTAGCTCAGAAATTCTTCTTTGTCTCCATAATACCTACAGAGCCAAATTTTGTCTATCGTCCCTCTGTAAAACATACTGGAGTGTTTCTTTCCCAAATCTACAGTTTTCCATCTCAGAGGAGCCCACATCTGCTCTTTGGAAGACAGAAAAAGAATCATCAAGGATCAAACAGTCTTTTCCTTTGTAATTCATTTACAGGATTTAATTCCATCCTACTTAAAGTGCTAAGGCTTGCTAAGTGGCCAGGTAAGAAGCACAAGTGTTTGTACAAGCACGTACAAAATTGCCTTGCAGCCACCTTAGGGCCACTTGCTGTGATGACATTACTGCTGCCTGAATTAGATTAGGTCACAGAAACAGGACAATCACCAATGGCTATGAGGAGAGAAATAAAAGCGCAGGTTGGAATGACAGTTCAGATAAAAATCAGGAAGAAATGGCTTGCAGGGACTCCAAGAGGCACAGGGCAAAGTGAGATTAAACCCAGCCACAGTGGTGGGCAGACACGGCTCTACATACACACTGCAGGTTCCACCGGCTGGCACTGCTGGGTTATTGTCAGCAGTGAACGGTGGCCCGTCTCACAGCAGACAAGTGATAAAAGATTAACGAGCTCTAACCCAGCTTTCCCCTGTCTGTACAGGCCTTGTATGCAGTTTTATAGCTTTATGACACTAGCCCTAACAGCCAGGCTGTGGTCATCGGTGTAAAGTGAAACAGTCATCGCTGCTCATCCCCAGTAGATGGAGCTTTAGGAAAAGCTACAAAAGCATCTGTTATCTCAAAGAGATTAGCTGTGGCATCTCC
Source organism: Rhinopomastus cyanomelas (assembly GCA_013400115.1). Taxonomy (NCBI): domain Eukaryota; kingdom Metazoa; phylum Chordata; class Aves; order Bucerotiformes; family Rhinopomastidae; genus Rhinopomastus; species Rhinopomastus cyanomelas. The sequence goes on from VXBP01004899.1 coordinate 93,317, forward strand.
AAAACAGGTACAAGCTTGTGCAGACGCCTTTTTGAAATCAATGACAAAAGGGCAGTAATGGTTTGCTGTCGTGACATTTTAAATAGATACAACGGTTCTCCTCCTCACTCCACATTCACTAAATCCCTGTGCTGGCTACCGGAATAGGATATTTATTTTCCCAAACCTGAGTCATAGGCCTGTCTGACCTTTTAAATTCACTAAAAAAACCTGTCTCCACATTTTATTTTTGCCATTTCCAGTCTAAGCAGAAAGGACTGGAAAGCCACCTTAGAAAAAGCCTACAAGCACAGCAAACATCAAAGGCAGGTGCAGAGCAAACATTTTATTGAAAACCGGGCCAGCAGGGGTTTAGAAGCAAAGCCAATAAAACCTAGAAGTTTCACGAAATGAAAGTCAAGCTGTAACAGTTGATTTAGGGATCACGCTGAAGATTCAGTTCTCAGCATACAGCACACGGTGGGAGGACAACATTTAGGATTTCTGGTTTTTAATTTACAGGCAGAAAGAATAAGTTTTTCCATGCTGCTTCCAGGATCATCTACGGGACAGTAAATGTGAATAAACACATTCAGTATTGGATGTGCAACATGTTTTTGCCTCAGCTAAGTGAACTGGCACAGAAATCTCACGTCTACCATGACACTTGAAACACATGACAACATCTCTTGAGGGTGGTGACTGTAGGAAAAGAACACCTCTGGAAGTCTGGTTCAGCTCACAGAAGCTAATCACTGCTTCACCTGAACTACTTCCTGGGTAAGAAACCAGCAGATCTTGAGGTGCACCCACCTTCAGCCACAAGGACTTCCCCATCAGAGCATTCAACACTAGAGGTGATGACATTTTCCCAGGGTCAAGAAACTTACTAATGCAATGCACAGGAAATTGTCAGTTCTGCAGGAGCCAGATCTACTCCTGAAGGTACCAGGGGGATTAGCCACTAGCCTCTGGCCCTATAGCTATCTCACAGTTTTCAGTACAAGGCTGCAGCCACTTACAAACTTGATAGGCAACTGCTTAGGACCGGCTTCAGGCAGAGAACAGAAGTCCTGCCAACATTTAGAAGGACTTAGAAACATTTTGAAACTTAGAACATTGAAAACAATTTAGAAACCACTTGAGTACTTGAGAGGAACATCCCAAATTGGAAACCTATTTCTGATTTCTTAGAGAGGCTGGCCAGGGATTAATTAACTTATACACCCAAATAAAAGCAACGAATGTAAGAAAACAGCAGTGATGATCCCTCAGTTACCTTCAGTCACACAAATTCCAAGTTCTGTTTTGTGCTGGCACTTTTTAAGGATTGAGGGATAACACAGAGAACACTGCACGGAACCAAATTTGATCAGACAACCTCAGTGTGTAAGTGCAGCTCCTTGTCTTCATCACTGAGTACCTCCTCTGGGCTGCATCTCTAGTTCTTAATGATTTGGTACAAATTGTTTATTTTCACAAGACTCAGAGGTACTCCAAAGTATTCAAGCTGCAAGGCAAGTCACGTGCACCAGCTTTTCCTTACAGATATAGGTACAGTGCTCCAATTCTCCTGAAAATAGGATTAGTTTTCCTCCCACAGGCTGTGAAAAATAAGGCACTGTATTTTTTTTTCTTCCCATATTTATTTTTGGCTGGATACTTTATGTAACACATTTCTGAAAGATTGATTTGCAAAAGATGTTAAGACCTCAGCTTCTCAGCTTTATTTTTTTTGTCATGAGGTTTCCCTGTACACAAAGTGATGCTTGAAAAATTAACACTGTCAAAATCCCCCAGAACTTTGGTTGGGTCTAAGGGATTTTGGCAGTGTTAATTTTCAGGACCTCTTCAATGAGGTCCTTAAGCCATTTTAAGGCTCTTGAATGAGGTTGCAATAAACTCAAGTTTGATGAGCATCTGCCCCATGGTATTGCAACATCTATACAAAATCAGTAGGATTTGAAACATCGTATTTTCTTCCTCTTGGGAAGACTAAAGTATTACAAAATAACAAATATATTGACCACATTTGAGAATGAACTTGGTTAAATGCCATCAATTAAAACCTAAACTCCCTCTGACACAACTTGAAGCCATTTCCTCTTGTCCTATCGCTTGTTTCTTGGGAGAACAGACCAACCCTCACCTCTCTACAACCTCATTTCAGGTAGTTGTTGGGATCGAGCAGGTCTCCACAAAGCCTCCTTCTCTCCAGACTAAAGGTGTCTCACCAGCCCTCTAGATTCCAACCTCACAAGGCTGGTGGTATCTGATCACTAGAGGGCAGCAGGAATAAAACAAACTCAATAAAAAAAATCCGTCATTCCTAAAACGGTGGCAGGGCAGTGCCAGGGCACTCACGTCATCTGCCTTAAAAAACCCCGGTGAACTCTGATGGCATTTGGGGTCACTGTTCAATGTGAAGCAGGTTTGCAAGACGGAACGCATGTTCCTGCAGTCAGAGGAGGCTCTTCCTAAGAGCATAAACCACTTTTGTGCAGTTCCCTCCCCTTAATCTCCATGTGAAGCCAAACTGCAAAATATTCTTAGACCAACTTCTATCTTTGTGGGGAACAGAGACCGTCCCTGCTTTCTGTAGCTAAACCTGACAGGCTGGAGTGCAAGGAAAAGTCCTTTTAGCTCAGACTTGGCTCAGTCTGGAAGTGATTTTAAACATCACATCTGTTTTGGATTTACAAAATGAGACTATATATAAAGGCCCTTAGCCTTCAGGTTGTCCAGCCAGATAAAAATATATAATTCAGTATAGCCAGATAAAAAGCCAGTTTGGAAATTCTGCAACTTCTGGTAGCAGTGGTAGCTCAGGCAGCCAAGCTGCAACTTCTATACCCAGTGCTGAGTGAAAAATACTGAGTTCTGGGCTGAACCGGACCTCTAGGCAGCCACCAAGTGCCTCCAGCCCAGAAAAGCTGCTGCTGCCACGACAAGTACAGCCTGCTCCTTTCATTTTTCAGCCTCTACGTCAGCACTTATGCACAAGTCCCACACAGAAACAACAGAAGCTGGGACAGATTTATTCAGTAAACACAACCCAGTTGTACAGAAGAGATTGAGCAACTCTTGACATGCATGGGGACATGATAAACAGAAGGGAGCATTTAAGGACAAGTTAGAACACATGCACTAGCAGCAGCGTGGTTAGTTTTTTTCAGAGGAGTTCCAGTTCCTATAGAAGTGACAGCTGTGGGGTCAGGTTGGAAATGTCTGCTTTGTGTAACGTACAAGCTTGGTCGACTGAAAACCCAGGAAGCAACTGCAACGCTCCCAAAATTGTGATGGCTTTTATTTTTAAACTGGGATAATCTTGTATCCTCTTGATTTCAGCAGCAGCACCAGCCCAGATTCACTAATTTGCCTGGAGTCACTGAGCCTCCAGTGAAATGGTTCTGCTCCATTTCTCCCAAGATCTCAGGACATGTTCCAAAAGGACTGTTTTTGGAAAACCGCATGGTTGATCAAAAAGAACGTACAGCCTGGCTCCCCACACCACTACTTTTACTGAACCTTCATTCCAGAAGTCCTGTGAGCACGTACAAAGGACAGGATGCACTGCAGACTGCTCTATCGTGGCACAGACCTGTGCTGCTGCCAGAAAGAGCAGCTGTCTCCCTGTCATCCATACAAGTATCTATTGGCTGGCCAGCAAGCTGGGCCAGTTTCCTGAGCCGACTCCTCATGCTGCCACCTGAGTGCCAGTGCTAAGGACAAAGCAGAGTAAGAAGTGTTCCCAGGGGCAGCCAGGGACTCACACTATGTTAGGGAAGTCAGGGAAGTCCATGAAAAACAACCAAAGGTAAACCTAGCCCCAAACCTGAAGCAAGCTACAGGAACAGAAGTGGTACTTCTAGAGAAGCAACTACAGGGTGAACACTTCAAACTGCCTTTTTCTTTTAAAAGTGCCAAGTGCTCTAGGTAGCGAAGGAGTCTCTAAACAAGCAATCAAGGAGAGGGTTCACAAACCTCATCTGTTCTCAGCACAACTGGAATCCCTGCTGACACCAGGTGACAGCAATGAGGCAGGTCTGGCCTCTCAGCACACTTAGGTACTGAGCTGCAGTTCCATACTCCACATGTGCACCATCAACAACTTGCCCAATGCTGTCACTTGGGTCTAGAGCTGCTAGTCTTCATTTCCACATACATCCCTGCTCCTGTGCCTCAGACCACTCAGGACTGCTGAGAAGGACTTGTGGTTTGCATGTTTATTCCATTCATCAGAGCAATCAAGTCCTGTTGCCTCAAGCCATACTAAATGGTGTTTGAGCAACTCAGCTGCCCTACTCACATTCCAGAAACTGCCTCATGGCTCCCAGAACTTCATACCTTCAACACAGGGCTTGTGAAATCAGAGTAGATAAATGCCTTCCAGCCTGTCTCACTGCTAGAGGAACTTCTCCATCCTCCTCTACCAGGACAGCAGAAAAGGCTTGCTCAGGACATTCCTCACAAAGGTGGTCACAGAAAGTAAAGCAAAACCCCTGACCAGATGCACCATTCCTCTAATGTAATATGGATCATAGAATGTGATACGTATTGTGGTTTATACTGGAGGTTACAGCAGAAGATTTGCATCCTTGGTAACACAAGAAATGCAACTTCCTGGTCCACACACAACAAGCAGGATTGGTAGCTACTGTCTGCAGATTTCATTACGGTTCTGACTGTCCCACATCAGAGGTGAAAGGACAACTGTAAAGGCAAGTAGGCAACATCAAGAGATGAGCTGGTCAATTCCACTGTTCATCTGTTTAGCTTGCAAAACAGTGGAATTCCCACTGAAAAAATAATCCTTTGAATTCCGCACTAGTTTTTCAAACTAGGTCAAAGGAAACCTCAGTGCCAGAGGAAGAGAACCCAAAGGCTTTTAAGACTCCAAAAAGATACCATCAGTAATGTTTTATCTGCTCAGGTGCCTTGACCAACCACCATCTCTATACACTATTTGCAGATCAGATTTTATTCTCCCACCCACAATTACCTCAACCATTCACCTAGCCAGTATGAACATGTGGCAAGAAGCGTCAATGGGACAGTGCATTGAAACTTTCACGTCTTGATAAACTGAAGGGTGCAATAACCAGAATGTATCATCTATCCCTTAATCTTCTCAGATACAGTATCATTCATAAGCATCTGGAGCAATGGCTGCCCTAAAGTGCTACTTCTGCAGCAATCAGTCCTCCTTCATGTGAAGAAGCTGCTGTCTCCCAAGAGCTGAACTGAAGGTTATCAATGCAGCATGAGCAAACATCCACTGTTAGGCTTTTAAACTAACAGGCTGCAGAGCCCACACCCTGAGCTCATGGCTGGAAGATATCTCACAAGCACATGAAAAACACAGGAAAAGTTTAAAAATATTTCTTACTGACTGTGGTAATTTGAGACAGTATTTTGTACTGATGCCTGCTCTGTGGTTTATTTGGAGCAACTCACTTCCTCTGAGAACACACTAACATCAAGAAACAGTGTTGTCAAAGCATTAGCAGCTGGTAGTATCTTCAGAGTTCCTCTCCCATGTCTCGTTCACCCATAGTTCACACTGTTACCTGTCAAGCCGGACCAGATTGTCTTTTTAGACAAGGTAGGTGCACCAGTATCAGACTGTGGTTACTCAGTCACACGACACACTGCATTTGCTTAAAGAAAAACCTTGTGGAGAAACCAAGCTGTTACCTGTGACTGGAGAGGGAAAAGTATCCACAGAAGGAAAAATCTCCTCGCTGTCTTCAGAACTATGTGGAAGGAGAAAGCACTCTGCTAGGTCACAAACAGAGGGTAGGTCCAACACGCTGCTCTCCTCTGAGTGATGACTTAGTGACATCTTATTTCCTTCCATGGTCCCACTGCAGAGACACAAATGTGACTGAGCATGAAAGTCAAGACTTCTGCTTAGAGCTGTACTCCAGCTCAAACCTCTGCAACACCAAAGAAGGAATTGACCCAGCCTTCACTGCCAGAGGACTTTCAGGCAGAAGCTTCACTTAAAACACCCTGAACACTGATTAGGAGATTGAGGAAAGTAAATGTGAGCTGACATCATGTGTTCCCCCCAGTAACAGATGGAGACTTTCACAGAAAAAAATATGGACAGAACAAGAGTGTTTCTTGTGAGATGTCGATTTAGTTCCAAGCTCTTACAGAGACTCAAGGAGATTCTGTGCAAGTTTCTTTCTTCAGCTCTTTTGTCTACTTACATGCATTTAAAACAAAAGCAGATGGTGGCTAGATGTATCAGCCTTCCACCAGCTACGTCCTTCTGCTGTTTTGACAAATAGTGACAGGACAGAGGAACCAGATTCAGTAGTCAGGCCACGGCCTAGAACCTGGCAGGCTTATATTTATTTCCTTTTATATTAAATGAAAAGAGAAACACTCTTATCCCAGTAGTATTGTCAGTAAGGAATGTTCCAGCCATAGGTATCCCAAAGATATCCCTAAAAGGGGTTAGTACTGAAAAATTACATACCCCTACAAGTAATTTTAAAGAAACCAACACCGTTCCTTAGGTGCTGTAGCGTTGAGTAAACTTGTAGCTAAGATGCACCTCTGACCTTTGCAGAATGTTGACAACTTGCTCATAAACAGAATGGAAATGTTGGCTGCGATACGAGACTAGATGCTGCCTTGGAGGGACAAGCAAGGTCAATGCATTTACAGAAAACTTCCAGGAAAAACAGAATGGAAGGTCAAAAACAAAACAAAGTATAGAACCCTCTGTCCCTCAACGGTCACTTTGGAGAGAAGTTTATCCTCCACTGCTCATTATGCCCTAAAACACTGATGGTCTGTACACAAAGATACAGACAACTAAAAACTTTCCTCATATCTGTGCTACTTTTTAAGCTCACAAATACTTCAGTGAACAAAACTGCCTATTTCAGTCCATAGTCTGGGAAAAAAAACCCCATACTAAAACCCCAACCAATCCTGTTATAGCAAGATTTGCTGCTGGTGCAGTACTGCAGCAGCTCAAGGCTATCATTAGTAATTTGGGCCACTGTCTGTTTCTATCCTCTGAATGCACCCAACTTCTTCCTGTATTGCTGTGACAGGGCTAACACCTCAAACAGCCATGCTGACTGTAAAGCTCAGATAAATCACCATTGCTTGGGTTTTCTTAAAAAAAGTTTTCCATTGGATCAGCTCTCTCTATTCCTCCTAAGATAAGTATGTGACAGTCCCACTCTTAAAACTTATGCTAAGTCTTGTTTGTGAGGATAGGCATGACCTCATCTCACTCTTGAGCCTTCAGGCATGAGAAAAGGTCACATTTTCACCCCTGCACTATACCTGGGAATGAGAATGGCACTGTTGTGGAAGTAGTCACCTTGGACAGAGTCTGGAAGCAAACCATTTGCTAATGATCCAGGATCCTCCTCTTCTTCCTTTCACGGCCTGTCAATCCCAGTTGCTGGAATGAAACAAACAGGTCAGTTACGTGCTTTGCATCAGCTGATAGTGCTGAGGAATTGTGTGACCTTTCAAAGCACACATACCAGCTGATGTCAGCAGTCAGTCATCGCATATAACCACTGCTTGTCAGGTCTGCTACAGAGAAAAGCTTTTTCTAGGAACCTGAAACAGCACATCTAGTAATGCCCTCCAATCTTTGGAGAGCAATAGAGACCTCCTGGGAAGGGGTCAGTGCACTCTATAAATAAAGATTTTCTTTATGAGAAGCTGCCAGATGGGGTATTTATCCCAAGCCCACAAAGCAGAGGAGTTAAATACATCTGGCAACCTTGACTCTCTCCTGTGTAGGAGCACGTTTATCAAGTGGTGCTTCCACGTCAGTGCCCACAAAAGACACCCCAACCCCAACAGGAAATGCGTTTTACAAGTGCCACGTAAGCCAGTGTGCGGAGCAGGCTACAGGCCCACAAATCCCAAACCCTGTTTCCGACCCCCTGCCACTGCAACACTGTGGGAGATGAGCCACGACAAACACACTTTCAGGAAGAAATGGGTGTGGGACATGCGATGGACACGCTGGTGGGCACCGGGCACTGGCCTCACCCGCTCAGCTGGTTTGGGAGGGACTCCTCTTCCTCCTGGTCTTGCTTCCTTCCTGTCAGCCGCTCCCTCAGCAGCGAAGGCAAACAAGAGCAAGGCCAGCACCATCCCGGCTTCGCCATGGCAGTGTTCCCTACCCCGCCCCGCCACTTTCTGAGGGTGAAGCGGGTTGTAGCATCCCACGGACGGCCAAACACTCTGGAGGGTGGTATGGGGAAAACCAGAAACTCTTCAGAACTGTTCCAGGCTGGGTTGAGCCCACACGAACTCTCTTACACCCGCCATTACGTGTCAGGGCGGGGAGACGCGGGCGGAGCCACCCTCGCTGCTGGGATCGGGGGCCGGCGGGTCCGGGGGCAAGGAGGCGGGGTGCAGCAAAGAGGGACGCGGGAGAAAAGCAGGGCTGTGTAAGGCTGTCTGTGCCGTGCCCGGTCAGGTTTTCCTCAGAATGCCTGTAACTCAGTTTTGTATCTACCACAGTTTGGCCAGCAGGACCAAGGCAGGGATCGGCCCTCTGGGGAGGCTCCGCCTGTGGTCTTGGGTCAGCTCTGGCCCCTCACTCGCTCCCAGGAGGACGTTGAGGGGCTGCAGCATATCCAGAGAAGGACAACTGGGATCTGCAGCACCAGTCCTCTGAGGAGCGGCTGAAGGAACTAGGGGGTTGAACTAGAGTAAAGGAGGCGCAGAAGAGACCTATGCTCTCAAGAACTCCCTGAACTTCAGGAGGTTGGAGTGAGATGTAAGTTGGTCTCTTCTCCCCAGGAACAAGCAGACAGGACATGAGGAAACGGCCTCAGGTTGTGCCAGGGGAGGTTTAGGAGGGCTATCGGGAAAGAGTCCCCACATAAAGGGTTATAAATGGGCACAGGCTGCCCAGGGATGTGTTGAGTCACCAGTCCTGGGAGGATGCTGGTGTTGAGGTACTGTGACTTCCTGGTGGACTTGGCTGTGTTAATGGTTGGACTCAATGGTTGGACTCAAAAAGGTCTTTTCCAACCTAAGCAATTCTATGATCCTGTGATTTAATTCTCTGAATTCGGAGGGGAGAGGTTTTGGTTCCACTACCCCCAGACATCCTGAGCCTCTTAGCAAGGGGTGCAGTGAGTGCTCCCAGTCAAGTCACATCCCAGACACTTTTCCAGCAAGGAGAACATACTGCTGTGTCTCCTGACAGAGCGTGTGTGGCACAGCCAGGCATCCCTGGATACTGCTGCTGGTTGGCGGGGGGTCAGGGAGCATCCCCTTGTATTGTCAGTGCAGGCAGTCGGGGAGGGAAGCTGCCAGGGAAGGGCTGGCTGCAGTTCTTGGCACAAACACCACCACTGAGATTGGGAAAGGGCTGGTGGAGTTTTTCAAGACCGTTTGGACTGTGAAGTTACTGGTGGCCAACCTATGTGTTTAGAAGGAAGTTGTTAAGAGGAAGATAATAAATGTGATTCACACCCCTCCTGGGCTGTAACGAAACACAGACACTGCTGTAGTGGCAGGTTACCTCTTGCCATTTGCTGTCTATCCCCAAGAACTACCCATCCCTCTGGGAAGTGGGATGGTACCCTTTCCATTAGCTGGAAGGCAGCACTCCAGCACTTCATTTTTTTGCAGGGAGTGAGGCTGGACCTGAGCTGAGGAATGCAAAATGTCAGTGGATCTTCTTTACTGAGCTATGGGACCACACGCAGTATCAGAGCATGCAGAAAACAGCCATCTCTGTGGTTTCACTGCACTGGATCAGCCCAAGTGGGAAAGCCCTGGCAGTGGCCAACGGTAGGTACTGCTAGCTTCTGGAAAAGCCAGGAGCTGCAGCAAGCAGAACCAACAGGAAAGCTGTAATGCTCATTAGACAAACATTTCCAGCCTACCAGTTCCTATGTCATATAAGGTGGACAACTGAATCTTTGAACTTGACCTAATTTCAAGGGGTCATGCCTTCAAACTGAAAGAGAGTAGAAAAGGAAGTTTTACACCGTTAAGATAATGAGCACTGGTACAAGTTGGAAGTGCTCAAGGTCAGGTTGGACAAGACTTTGAGCAACCTGGTCTCTAGTGAGAGGTGTCTGCCCATGGCAGGGGGTTTGGAACTACATGTGCTTTAAGATTCTTTCCAACCTAAGCCATTCGATGTCTTCTTCAGCAGAATGGAGAGGTCCTGTGCCTCCTGGAAGAGCAGTATACTTCCCTGGCCTCTCTGGCACTGTAATCTCCACCTTTTATCTTTATTCCATATAGACCGTGTTATCAGCAAAAATACTACATGTGCCTGCGGTATTTAGGGCAAGTCTGTAACTGTGCCCTACACTCCTCTTTATCAGGGTGTTTGTGTTAGCACACGATAAAAGTACACCAGCAGCTGTGTCTGAAGCTAGTTAAAGCGGAAGGTATACCAGAGCCCGGAAACGCAGAATGAAACCCCACACTTGACATTCACCAAAGATCAGACTACCCAGAGACACACATGGGGAAAGGAAATGTATTTTCTGACTGCTGCAGCTCTGTCACAATGTGAGTTTGCAGAATGTTGACAGTCTTGGGGCCAGAGGCTTAAGCTGTACAATTTCATGTCACTGAAGCTCACATGTATGTGCCAACTTACCATCTAAAAGACCTACAAAGAAAACAGGTCCAAACTAGCAGAACAGTGGAACGAGCAAGTTCATGCCTTTCAAGTCCTTTCCCACCATCATATCACATAGCAGAGGAGCAACTCTCAGCTTACTTCCTTCTTTCACAATAGCTAGAAATGAAGTTACTACATGAAAACAGAGAAACAGCTGACTAGGAGCAGGAACTGCCAGTGCACAAAGGATGCTAAGGAAGTACAAACAAGGTTTCATTTCTCACAGCTTAATTATACAATGGCTGTTCTGTTGGGAATTATTAAACAAAAGTGTAGTGTACGTGCTTAAGAGTTTTAAGCTCATTTTTCCCAAAACCTAAAGAAAGAGTACCAGTGCATTTCAAACTATTATTTTACTTCCCAACTCTAGAGACTGTTATTAAACCAGATGGAAGATCAGGCTGTGATGGATGGCCATTCTGAAGTTTCTCTCAAGCCCTGCAGACAGTAGTTTAGTGAATAAAGCCTCTTGTAGTTACCCCAAGAATTAGTTTTTTCAGGCTTCAAGAAAGCATCTCCAAACTCCCTGGTCAAGGTGTATTATCCCTCCTGATCCCTACCAAGGCCAGACCTGGGTAAGCTCACTTGGAAAAATATACTTGGTGGCTGTCACAGAGCACTTACTGCAGATCTAGGCTCCTGGCTAACTCTAAAGTCAACATATAAGCTGTCCTACTTGTCTTTCTCATCCATAGTCAATTAGGCATCTACCAAGTTACCCCAACTCCATAATCTGAACTCCAGGAACTTCTCTCCAGGCCAGGTTAAGGTTACAAACAGCAAGCAGTCATCTGCATTACAAAAAGTGGGTCAGCCAGACATCCAAAAAATCTTATAGCTAGGGAAGAGAAGGCCGAGTAATGCTTTTTGCTTCCTCCTTTAGTGCTTCCTCCTTCAGTAATGAGGAGTTTAAACCTTTTGCTTGTTGAAATCAGCACCCTAAGGTACAGGAAGTTTCTTGTATTTCTACTGTGCCACAGGCCAGTAAATAGACTTCTTTTTTTTGTTCCCTCTCCCAGGCATCTGTTGCTGTGGGTCTGCCTTTTTAAGCTGTCTGACTTTTTAAGGTGCCATTTCTAAACTCAACCTAAAGCCAGGGTAGCCAGTTCATGTATTAGTACCGTATCAGGAATTTTGCAACTTTGGGAGAAACTCACTTTCTCATAAAAAGCATTTTTCTGTGGCAAAGGCTTGAAAATGTGAATGTTAGGGATATCCCAGTACAAGCAGGAGCCACTAACTTAGCTCTCATCTAAGCACAACATGGGTCTGTCTTTAACTAGCAGTGTATTTCCTTCCTTTTTTCCAGACATTCCTTCTTGCAATGTGTTTCTATTTAAGACTCCACACCCACACTCTTGCCTTGCATTCCTGCTGCCCAGTGACTTGGTACATCCTAATTCCTCTGCCTGCACCACAGCCCCTGCCCAATGGCAACCCTGCACTTTGGAGCCGTGATGAAGGAAGTACCTAGAAAGAGCAGAGACATTTGGAGTAACAGGATAACTCCTAGCTAGGCTGGGAAAAATAACCCCCTAAGCATTGGTTTTTCCCCTGCCCTTTATCCCTTTGCATTCTTATTCCTATCCTGTGAAGTGCATTATTTACAGTCTCTTCAGCCACATACACCAGGCAGCAACTGTGTCTTGAGCTTCCAGTTCTTGTCCTCCTGGGATCTGGATGGAAATTGTTACAGCAGGACCAACATATGTCTCTACACACATAAATATCCACCAAGGATTTGTCATGTTCTCATGCTGTTGGTCCTTTAGGGAATTTCCAAAAGATGCTTCCAGCCTCACTTGAGCTAAAGACTCCTAGAGGAACAGGAAATAAAGACTGGCTATTCGCCTGGATTTTGCAGTGCGTGAAATAGTGTAAAAGTCCAGCAAGAAGGGTCAGCTGCAGATTTTATGCACTTCTCTACACTAGAAGTCCTCCATTTATCATGAGCTGAGCCACTTCCACTGATTTTCTACACTGCTGGTGTCTCTCCCCTGCTGAGTAACTTAGCACATTGGCTGAGATCATTGAGAACTTGAGATGAGCACATCCACATTGACTTTGTTTCTCCTAGAAGCCAGGCTCAAAATAATGGGAAGACTCCTGTCTTTTGTCTAAAAGGTTGGTGTCCTGCAAGTGGGGTTAGCATGAACAGGGTGAACATAAGGTTCAGAGAGCCTGGAATGCTAGAAGGAAATCATCCACTTCTCACACACAATGTTGTCTGTTCCCTACCAGTTCTCTCCTCTATATTGCTTCAGGGAGCTTTGAACTTGGTTTTGCTGTCCCCAAACCCCAGGCATATGTCAGTGCCCTTTCATGAAGGGGGCACTGTTGATTTCCAACACAGCAGAGATGTGCTGCTCACAGAATGCAGCAAGAAAATGCTTAGAGAGCTGCTGGCTTCCAGCTCTTTTCCAGCCTGGGCAGGGCAGGGCTCATGCCCAAACTGTGAAATGGCCACAAGGTCCTGCTGGTGGAAGCCTAGCAAGTATGCTAGGAGTTAAGGGAAGAATTTGTTGCTACCTTTGTGCGCACACAGCTCTGGAGAAGGAAAACAAAAACTTTGAACTTGGACAGAAGAACCCCACAAGACCTCTGTCCTCCTGGAGCATGATTTCATACACCACCTTTCTGAGTCAGCTGAAGACAGCCTTGAATTACTTGGGTAAAAGCATCACACTAAGACTGCCTTAGGCTCTCTGCTTATGAACAGGCACAGGAGAGACCCTGCCCTCTGCCCTCTGGTTTATTTATCTCCAAATTGCAAAGCTGCATTAGGGATAGAGCACTATTCTCTGTCCTTAGTCTCCAGACATAAGCTACTTAGCTGCTTTTCAGGAGAGCTCCCTCCCAACCTTGCTATTTTTAGGTTAGCTATTTTTAAGATGCCTGCTTGCTTGGAAGCTTCTTGATGTTCACATTTCTTAGTGCTGAACTCCGGTTTATTTGCAGTGACATGGCACCAGTTTACATTCTGCTGACAGAGTTTGGCCTAGTCCAGCATGGAAACAGAGATCTCTAGTTAAAAGAAAACAAAATTTATTTTAAAAAAAAGGACAAATTAAAGCTCAGTGACTCAATCACTGGCTCACATTACTCTAGGAACAGAGCCTGATTCTCTGAGGTGGGGACCTCTTTTCCAAAGGTGATGCAATGTGTAAGTTGTGGCCTCTCAGCATTTTTAAACCAGGGTGCAGTAGATAGGATGTGGCTGGCATGTGTCTCAGGGCTGTTACACCAACACACAGGCACATACTTCTCTTGTACCTTAACTTCAAACATTTCCTCCTGAGAAGCAGGGGAGGCTAAGAGCAGAGAGAACTCTTTACTCCTCCACAAAAAAAGTTCAAGTTTGCTCATGGAATCTACCAGCTCAACCAGCATCACCAGCTTCCAGCACCAGCCACCTCTTCTCCATGTTATACAAGCCAATGCCAGTTTGAAGTGGATTTCTCTGCAAGAGGCTTCCTGGCCCCCCACAGCCTTGTCTCTGCATGGGCACCTCTTCTACGCCCTGGCCAAGTTCATGCTTTTGCTGAAGGTTTCCGTTAGCGGTCACCATGTCCCTGATCCCAAGATGGCAACAGACCCAATGTTTGTTAGTGTGTTACCACTTTTTTTCCGACCCCATCTTGGAGGAGAAAGGTGTCAGAGCCATGAGCACAGCCTGAAACCTGAGAAACAAATCCCTTCACCTCTTGGAGAAATTGAGAAAAAGCTCACGTAGGGTAGCGAAAGCAAAAAGCCATAGGGCAGCTGAGAGAGGTTACAGGTGGGTGATGGGGATTGGAGTTTGATATATTGAAGGTACTGATGTAGGTTTTTCGATTTTCACTTCCCTTGTAAACATCACATCTTATGATGCTTCCCTTCCACTCCTAAACGTCACATTGGCATTTGCTTAGCAGTTCCTTGGCACTAATGCAAGTTTCCACAGCGAAGGATCACAAACTGTAATCACAAGCTCAAGGAACTACTGGGGACAGAAAGGCAACTAAACCAGACATGAAGCAACACAAAAATGCAAAATATCCTTGGAATAACCCTGATGGGAACTCCCTGTTAGCACTTAGAGATGGTGGGAAAACATTCCCTTAAGAAAATCCTGCCCTAAGCAGAGCATCCAAAAGTCTGAAAGTCACAGTTAAAAATGCCAGACTAAATCTCAAGTCCATGACTAGATCAGAGGACATATTCTGCTCCTACAGAAATATAAAATCCATCTGAAACCTTGTGAAACTTTATGGTAATGGGATAACATTTAAATTCTTATGAGGCTTTTCCTGCAGAGCTTTAAGTGGAGCACTGAAATCACTGGACACCAGAGCTCAAGCTGGTATCAGCTGGCATGATTCATGACCTTCAGTAGAAAGAATTCTTCAGAAATGAAAGCACCATTTACAACTCATAGAACCCCTTAAAAGGCCTTCTGTGTAAGAGACCCCACCTATATTAATGAGAGCAAAGTTTAAGCCTAATGGCAGCACAAAGCTGTTTTTTGCACAGGGACATAACACAGTAGTGTCTCCTTGAGTGCCGAAGTAATTTTCAATCAAAATTGGCAAGGGGAAAAAAAATATACTTTTAAAAAGTTTTAAACAAGTAGCAGGTCTACTGCTTGTTAGTGGGTGGGACCTCCCATCACTAGGAGCTACTGTGAAATTTATAGGGCATCTGTACCTCCCCTCCAGAAGACACACAGCTACACTAGGCAAGAAGTGAGCAAAAGTTGGACTTCAAAAGCTGGTGCCAGCAAACCTCTTGCACTGAAGGCTGGTGGCATTGGGTTGACAGTTGGACTTGATGCTCTTGGAAGTGTCTTCCAACTCTAAGGATTCTATGATTCTCTGAATTCATCCTGGTGATCACCTCTTAATTGATCAGGGTGATCCCCAATTCATCCTGATCAAAGGGACCAAACTTAACTATGCAGAGAATGTTCCTTGTTCCTGTAATCTAACCCTGTCTCTCAGCAAGAATAGCATTACCTTATCCAGGACAAGCATGAAGAGTAATTCATTAATTTCAGACTTTTAGTGGTAATGCCATACTTAGGTGCCCCTGAATCAAGTGAACTGCAGTGGACTTTTACATTGGCATTAATGACATTTGCCCATTCAGCTCCTTTGGGTAACTACAAGATGCAGGATTCATCTTAATATTCTCCTTGAAAATAACATTTTTTTGTTCTGTAAAACTTTAAAATTACAGATAGGGTTCCACCTTCCCAAAACTAAGCACTAGCTGCTTTCCTGTAACACCCATTGCTTCCATAGTGCTCCAGTTCCTTCCTCACAGTCCTGAGACTTCTCAGGAGGTTGGTAGAGGCCTCCAAGATCACCAAGTCCTTGCACTCTTTAAATTAAGCTACAACACCCCATCAAAACTAAAAAATTCAACATGAAATGACATCTTGTTTACAAGACCTCTTGTCCATTAAGCTTTTAGGTTGCACATGCTGTTGTCTTCTTTCAGTAAGATTCAGGACAGGCATTTTACTTCCCTGCCAAGAAATAACTGACCACTGATTCATTATGCCTGATGCCAACTAGACTAGCAGTCCAGAATGACAGAACAGCTGCTTTTAAAAATGTATTTACATACAAATTTGGGACAAAATTAAGGCCAGAATAGGCTCTGGAGAGTGTGTCCCCACAACATATCTGGGGAATGTATTTTGTTTCTGGAGGCAATACAGCTTCTGAATTACTGCAGTCTTTAGCCTTGACCAGCTATGGAAGTTAATTTGTTACCTGTTGTCATGAACTCAAAGCAGGTACACACGGATAGGGCTTGGGCAGGATAAGATACAGACAAGCAGGGTAAAGGTTGTGTGATTTTAATCAACACTTGGACTTTCATACTGATTTTCTACTAGAACAGAATGTCATGCACACTGGACACAAAGCTCTTTAGCTCTTTCTCCCTCTACCCCACATGACAGCACCATCTTGCTTGCTCATAACTCTGGTGAGCAGCAGGGGGTCTTTTTAAAGCACAGACAGCTGCCCTGTACCTAGAGAAAGGCCAGGGAGTTTGCTTGCTGATGAAATAGTATGGGAACTGTCTGGGAGCCAGCTGTTATCTCCTGCTATTATGGTTCTTCCTTCCTCTTGCTACGCAGGCTTGTCAGACTTAGCACTTACAAATCCAAAGGCTCCACATTAGGTCTTCCCGCAGCACATGCCAACAGGCGAGATTGTCATCCCATGAGTATTTGGTTGGAAAGGACCTCTTTCCAACCTACTCCTCACAAGAGGACGATTGCCCAGGTCAGCTATGGCTTTGTCTAGCAGGTACTTGAACCCCTCCAAAGATGGAGGTTCCTCCAGCTCCTCTGGTAATCTATCCCAGGACCGCATATCTTCCCCATGACTAAATTTTCCCCAACATGCAATATGAACCTCCCAAGTCACAATCTCTGACCATCGCTTTTTGTTATACCCGCTGCCACTACTGAGAAGAGTTTGGCTGTGTCACCTCTTCAACTGCCTTTCAAGAGGCTGGAGAGATACTATTACATCCTTTTGCATACTGGTCATGCCAGGACTTGGTTGCTGGCACCAATGAAGAGACATTCTTCACAAAGAAGATCACCAACAACATCCTGCTGGATGTTTGCAAGCATATGGCATCTTACAGTTGGAGTCACCATTATTTGCAAACAAGGCATGTAGCATCCACACAAGCGGATGTGTGCAGAGAGAGTCAAGGTATCATGTGCTAAAGGCAAGATCCCCTGCCAAGAATATCTTAGCAGCTGCCTATTCAGCTCTTCTGCATCCTTCATGGACAGGAAGGCTGGAAGATACTATTAGAAGAGTTAGAAATCTGTGTCCAGTCAGGTGATTATGATCTGGTGGCAATCACAGAGACATAGTGGGACAGCTCACATGACTGGAATGTGGTCATGGATGGCTATGTCCTTTTTAGGAGGGACAGGTCAGCAAGGCGAGGTGGAGGAGTTGCTCTCTATGTGACAGAGCAGCTGGAATGTATACAGTTCTGTCCAGGGGCAGAAGAAGAGAGAGTTGA